>CM035817.1:14162629-14520129 GCA_020458035.1 Magallana ariakensis | reverse complement strand
AAAACCAAGTTTTTCTTGACTTTAGATGGCGCCATCAATGAGAAACTGATGGAGCCTGTATCTGGAGATTACATTTATCCCAATGGAAAGAGATTGGCATTCAGTGAAGCAGTGAACAAGGGACTTTTAATTCAAAATTTGGGAAGTGCTGACTTAAATCTTGTGGATGCTATTCATGAAGGTGTGTATAATAGTGAATCTGGTAAATTCATGGATCCCAGAAATGGTGAGTTACTAGGAATGAAGGAAGCTATTGGAAACAAGCTGATCAATTGCAGTGATATTGTTATAAAAAATTCAAGGTTTAGAAAGTTTTCAACTGTTGAAGAGGCTGTGTCATTAAAGATCCTAAAGTTAGAGACAAGTGAGATTTGTGATGAGAATGACATTTTTATTGATCTAAAAACTGCTCTTTATCAAGGATACATTCAACAAAAATCTTCTTTTGAATCAGTTAATCTGGCAACTGCTTTGGAAAAAGGAATGTTTAACAAAGATCTGAAACAGTTCATGGATCCTGTTTCTCATATGTATTTATCATTGAGTGATGCTTTGGAAATAAATGTTATTGATCCCCAAAGAACTCTGGTAAAAGATTCAGAGTGTGATCTCTATAAACCAATTAGTATAGCTATTCAAGAAGGCATTGTTGACGATTCAGACTGTTCAGTTTTAGATACCAAATCTCAATTGAAAGTTGAAATTTTGACAGCTATGTCACAGAAACTCCTGATGGAGATGCCCACTCATGGGTTCTGTCTTGTTGATGCAGTTCAGTTTGGATTATTTCAGACAAGTACTAACTCTTTTTACAATCCATGGAAACAAAAGTGCTATGGACTTCAAGAATCTATTTCTTTGGGGCTCATTGATGAAAAGCAGCCTCAGGTGCTTGTGGTGGACAAGGGAATCTTAACTGTTGAAGATGCTGTGGAGCAAGGGATTTTAGATAAGCAAACATGTATTTACCAGAAGCGTTTCACTCTTCCTGAGGCCATTTCAAAGGGACTTGTATTCAAAGTTGGCCAGAGAACTGTTCAGTCTATAATATCTGTTGTACAAGATTTATTAAAAGAGACAAATGCTAATTCGTCGGCAAGGGCAAGATACATCCTTGATGCTGATTCAGATATCTTAAAAAGACGAGGTATATCCAAACCATTGTTAGGACTGCAAAGAGCTGTAGAGGAAGGGGTGTTTGAGAAGCACTGCTGTAAGATGTTTGATCCCCGCATTGGTTCCTCTGTGACTCTGTCTGAAGCAGTGAAGACCTCTCTTATCCACAAGACGAGGTCTCGCATACTCAACCCAGAAACAAAAAGGTTCATTTCACTGTCGGAAGCATTGGAAAGAGGAATAGTAAGTGGAAAGACTGGTTCCATTCTTGACAGGATACACATGAAAAGTTACCCACTAGAAAAGGCAGTGGAAGAAAGGATGGTTGTGGATGTCCTTTTCTCCAAGGTTACATTAGATGAAGCAGTGCATTATGGGTTGTTAAACCTTACTACCCTTCGTGTTCAAAGTTTCTATAGTGATGACAGGTTCACACTTACAGAAGCATTTGAGAATGAACTTTTAGATGTTACAAACACATTGATCAAGGAACCATCTGGTGGAACTGTTATGACCTTGAGGCAAGCAGTTGAAATGAAGGTGTTCCATCTGAACACAGGAAGACTTGTTTCAAATGATAACAAATCTTACAATATTTTGGAGGCCCTGCAACAAGGATACATTCTTAATGGTAGAAGCTTTTGTGAACAATTGCCAACACGACCAAATGCATTATCCTCTATTGCACCCATGGATTTTCTTCCACACACCACTGATTCCAGAAAACCCCCACAGAGAAGGACTTCCATTACTTTCAAGGAAGCTGTTCAAAGAGGTCTTGTGGATATTGAGAGATGTATGTTTAATGACATTTCCAATTCACAAAACATTCCACTTGCAAAAGCTGTTGACGTTGGCCTGGTGGACATATCCTCTCAGTTATTCCATGATGAATTTGTGAAAGAAAACATTCCATTACAAGAGGCCATTAAGAAGGACCTTGTTTCCTTGAATGGTAGTAAAACAGTTGATTCCAAGTGCTTGACTCTAAGTGAGGCACTAAAGTATAAGAAGCTATTGGACTGCACTCATCAAGTGACAGAACCCAGTGTCACAATTGAAGTACACAATGCAGAGAATGGACCAGATCATGATCTTTTATCAAGTTCCAAAAGCCTTTCGTCTTCATTGGATTCAATTCTTCAGTCCTTGAAGTCATCTGGAAATAAATTTCGTATTGGAACACTTCATGGTGCTCTGCTAAACAATCTGGTGGATAAGGACACTGGAAGAATCAAAGACACTGTCACAGGGAAGCAACTCACTTTGGTGGAGGCCATTCAGAGTAGCTTGATTGATGGAGATGCCAAGGAAGTGGTAGATGACAGCACTGGTGAAATATTGTCCTTAGAAAATGCAATGTCTGCAGGGATAATAGATAATACCAGAGGTACTTACAAAGACAAGATGTCTCTTACAGAGGCTTTTGATAAAGGTCTCATTTTAGAGAGACAGCCATCTGACCCAGAAATGGCAAGTTCTGTTGATAGCTATGTCCAGGAGATTCTGCTTGGCGATTCAATAAGAGGACGAGATAAACTTCAGAAAGCCTTTTCTTCAGGCGTTCTGAACCAGGCAAAGTCCCATGTTATAGACCCAGACACCATTCAACCAATTACATTGAAGAAAGCAGCTAGTCTGGGACTGATAGACTTGAGTACTGGAGAATTCAAAAACCCACAGTCCGGAGAATCCATGGCTATTTCTGATGCGATGGACAAAGGGTTCATTCTAAGTCCCAAAGGACTGAGTTTATACAGTGCTGTGAATCAAGGGCTTTATAAAGGAGAGTTGAGGAAATTTGTTGACCCTTCCACAGGAAAAGAACACAACCTTAGAGAGATGATTGATATGGAGATAGTTACTCCATTGTGTCAAGAAATTAAAGATCTGCTGCATGATGGAATTATTGTGACCTTGCAAGCAGCTATAGATAGGAAGATCATCGAAAGCGATGAAAATGTGTATATCAATCTGCTCACAAATCAAATGTATGATTTCAATGATGCCATAGCTGCAGGTCTTATCATAAGTAACAGTCCAAGGGAGGGTCTGAGAGAAAGTGATCATGCATTTACTGACATAGGCGCCAGGAGTTTGGAGCAGACAAGATTCAGATACATGGCAGATACTCCGTTTGGTCCAATTATGACACGATCATTTACTCTTGGAAATCCTTTGGAAGGAGGCAGTTCCTCAGATCTGTCCACAACAGATTCCTCAAGCACCGAGAAGAGAGACAATCCTGTGTTCACCATTCCTCTGACATCAGAGATGGTGAGAAATATCATCGCCACAGGCAAATTGAAGAAAGACTATCCAAAACCTCCGAAAGACGCACTAGGTGATGAAGTATTCAGTACTGAAAACAGAGTCATGGAAGGTGATAAAACAGATAAATCTGGAAACAAGGGTTTCCCCGAAGTGAATGGCAGTAGTGCTGCTGCAGAGAATCATGGGAAATCACCTGACAAGGGGAAGAGATGGCCAGTTAGAGGTTGGATACACAAGGTACTCAGTTTGGACTCTCAGCATGGACTGAACAACCCAGCATGAAATTCTTCCTCGTTATTTGCTGATGGAATGTTGATCGACTTTTGATTTGTTTTCTTTTCATGATGCTACATTGAAACTACATTTAAAAACCTAGCTGCTGTTGCAAAATATCGCAGATTTTCTGTACGTAATGTTCTTTTGAATGAACTCTTTACCAGATTGCTAGCCTAGTGAATGTTTCTGTCTATAGTCTGAATTTATTGCTTTATTGTACAAAGTCGTCCATGAATATGCATTACTTTTTGTGTGTGTTTGTGTGTGTGTGATTCTAGACATATTAGACAAATAATTTTTTAGAATTTATAACAATTAAAAAGTGTACTAATTAAAGCACTTTGATATCTGTATTGTGTACCGGTAAATGCATGTGTAAATGGAAATGACTCGATAATACTCCATTGCATGTGTTCCCATCAAGATTCTTATATAAAGTAAGAATACGCCTATATTTAGCACTCAGTGTATGAAATGTATGTCCATGTAAACTAATGTTGAATTTTGAACTCGCTGTAGGGTTAAATGTAATTTTTTCTTGCTTTCTTTATTCATTTTTATGTGTATATCCATTCACCATTTCATACAAGCTTGAACAATTTGTATTTTAAATTAATCTGATCAAGTAGTGCATAATTATGAAACAAAATACATGTACAGAACATTTTAAAGTTCATTGATGAGTAAATAATTGCTTTGTTTCAAGATCATATTGACTTTTTATACATGTACTACCAGTAGCTAGCAAATGAATTGTAGATATATCAAGCTTAATCTCAAAATATACATGACTCATGTACAAGGTTTATAATGAGTTTTAAGGTGGAATAACATACCTGGAAAAAGTCACTAAAATTAACAGTAAATTATTTGATTATGAAGGATATAATGATAAATAAACTGTACATATGTCAAATAAGGGAAAAATTTGCAGTTTGGGGATAAAAAATGAATATTTAAAAAATTCAATTGAGAAAGTAACAACAAAAGCCCCTGCGGGATTCAAACTCAGGGTGTACGGATCACATGCCCGATACTTTATCCACTCAGCTATTGAGTGAGTTACATATTGCCGTCCATAAAATCCTTTTAATAAAACAAAATGTCGTTTCATCAGAGGTCAGCCATTTTGTGATGATGTGTTATTCCACCTTAACTCTAGTTGTAGTTTGAATGCATCTTTCAGAATTTAACATTTTGTGAAGAGTTTTAAAGCTGTGTGACTATGCAGTCTTGATTTTTTATAGTTTCATTTGCGAAGTAATTCGCTTTGAAAATGGATTTTAAAAATATGAAGATTAAGACATCAAAATGCATATAAATTTTGAAATTTGAAAAAGTCACAAGACTAAAATTACATATTAAGATTGACTTAAACATCCTATTAACATGAACAGTGATCAAAACTACACCCTAGTTGTAGTCTATATGGATCGAAGATTTAAAAAGTCCAAAAGACATGTTTCTGTAATTTATTGGATTCAAGATTCATTAGAATACCCTTGAGAAAATGAGACCCTCCTCCTCCATTTAAAAAACACCCAGTGATAGTGGAGGGTTACCAGGTTATTTTGAAGTGAAAAGGATTAAATGTTTTCAGTAGGTTTTGTATAGCTTGCATTTTTTTGTTGGGAAGATGGTGGTGTACTTTGTGTGTATATAGAATATTTTTATTTTGATTTACATTAATTATGATCTTTCTGCATTGTATAGTTTGAAATTCAAAACTTTTAAATGACTTATTAGCTTTGTTCACAATAGATGGTTATGGCTATAGATGAATTAATATACACTACACTAAAACAAACACATCATATAATAAAAGTAGAAACTTGAACACTATAACACTCTCTAATGGAACTTGAAGACCCTCTGTGTGTGTGTGTACACGGAACACTTGTTGGGTACCAGTGTATTGTACATAAACATCCAAATCCATTCAATGCATGCACAACTTCTCCAGACCAGACTATAGTTAATCAATTTAAGTTTATATATGGAGAAAAATTAAAGTTACATATGATATATTAAATTTAAATATTTAACAATTATACACGAGAATCTGAGCTTGCCAATTTGTCATTGCCATGGACTTTGTCTATGAAATGTACCATGTGTACCGCTTTTCTGAATGACCGCAAACTTATTGCTTGTTTGTTTACTGTCATTTCATTGGATGCTTTTTTTCGCCTATTTTTCAGTTTGGTTTGGTGTTAGTCGAGATGCAAGGCCTGTTGAGGCATTTTTCAACTCCAACACTTGTATCATTTGGAATGCATTAACTGAACTCAAAGCACTAACCCTCATTTCCCTGTTTTAATGTTCATGTACCTATCCTTTCTGTCTATATACTCCTGTGCATCTTTCTGCATGTAACAATATAACTGACCCCTATACATTTATACTCAGTGTTTTGTTGTGAGAATGAAATGTGTGAATGAGATCGAAGCTTGTTTGTTATATAAAATCATTTATTTCTATTTATGTTATATCCATAGTTTAAAGTTTTACAATACCTTCTTTTGTGAATTAATTTCAAGATACTGATATTTTCCCTAAAAAATTTAAAGATGGCTGCATTCTACCTTTATATATATTCAATTGCTAGTTCGTTGCTTGCCAGAATGTTTTCAACTGATTTTACCTTTAGATTTAGATCTTATTATTTATATTTTTTTTTATGCTAAAGTTTTAATTGTTTTTGCATGAAAATTATTTTTATTTTTGAGACCCTTTCGCATGTTTCAATGTCATTTGTGACTATCTTTCAGGGTCATTTAGTAGACTCCTGTGATAAACTCATTCAGGATTTGAACAATGAACTCAACTGGTTATCAGATACAGAGCAACTTCTACGAGATGATCAACCAATCAGTGATGAGGCCTATAAGGTCAAAAGTCAATTGGAAGCTCAAAGGGTATGTTGGTAAAAGGTTGTTTTGTGAATGAATAAGAATACAGACAAGAAATATTTCAAAGGAGAAAAAGAGCTGTAAAGTTCTGCAAATTTTTTAAATTGAATATCAGAAATTTTTTTGATTTTTTATTGGCAATGCCTTATTGTAATTTATGCACTGGAAAGTTATGCCATTAAATCCATTGTCTACAGTACCGACCATACCCAACCTTACAGAAAGTAAACCCCAACTAAACCCTGGGTTTACTTTCAGGGTTTACTCTGGGTTTACTAGAGTGGACCCAGAGTAAACCCAAAGTAAACCCAGAGTAGACACAGAGAGTAAACCCGGTCAGAGGTATACCCCTGAAAGCAGACGCTAACTGTGTATTCGGAATATACAAGGGGCAGGGATTACAGGCAGTAGGATAGTAAGATATAAGACGGGTCTGCTTCACACTTCAGTGCATACAGTTGGCCTCAAAAGCAATTTCCGAGTAAAACCCAAGTAAACCCCGAGTGGACCCAAATTTTCAAAAAGTAAACCCAGAGTAAACCCCAAGTAAACCCCAAAAGTATACCCGGGGTTTAGTTGGGGTTTACTTTGGTGTTAGGTTGGGTCTGATCGGTACTGTATTTACATGTATAGTCATGTAGATTGGACGAGGTTCTCTTCAAATGATCTGTGTAGAACTGGGGTTATTGTTACACCAATATATAAAGTCATGTAGATTAGATGGAGTTTTCTGCCAATCATCTGTGTATAACTGGGGTTATTGTTACACCAATCCGTACAACTGGGGTTATTGTTACATGTATGTTTGCAGGCCTTCCACAGTGACATCCAGAAGCACCAGCAGCCAATTCTGGCCTTGGTGTACCAGACGGAACAGCTCCTAGAACACCACCAGGAGGAGCTGACTCCCGAACAGGTCTCCCAACTACAGCAGCTGGCCGAAAACCTCAAGTCCAACATGTCCAAGGTATGACTGTACACCAACTGTTAAACGCAATAAATGTCCACGGAATTTGCATGTAACTATTGCTCTTGGATACCTGTATCAGCAGTAAACCAGTGTTCATTTCTATTTGCTCATTGATGTTTGACAATATTTTCTTAATCTCATTACTTGTGTAAAAGTGTTTTTCTACTGGATAGAGAGACTTTCACCCTCCCTCATACTGCTGTTTTATGAGGTTAAAATAAGGTCTTACATTATGTATGTTGTTTATCAAGCTGTGTGACTGATGTTTTGTACAGGTTCAGAAGACCAGTGAGATTCGCCTCAAGCACCTGACGACTGCCTGCGATGAGGTGACCAAGTTTGAAGAGGAGCTAGGTAAATTTGAGGAGTGGCTGACCCAGTCCAGCAAAGAACTGGACAGACAGGAAGAGCTAATCCGAGACCTGGACAACTTTAGCCGCGTTATGGAGCAGCAAAAGGTAGGGGAGCAAGAAGGGAAATTAAAGAATTGGGGGAGCAGATGTTTGTGAGGACTTATATCAAATATGAATGGTTTCAAAATTATTATTTTTGTATATACATATACTTACTTGAGTTACTGTAAGTCTGATGTAACTCAATAAATATAATTGGATTTAATTTATTAAGCAAAGTGATATATGCAGTGAACATTGCATTTAATCATTGTGTAAATATCACACTCAGTCTAAAATTTCATCTAAGTGACAAGATTTCTGATACCATTTATTGTTTCATCATTTTTAATTTAGCAACTGATGAATGACATAATCTCACACCAAGCTGACACCAGATTTATGACAATGTCTGTGCAGAAGTACATGGAGGAGGCAAAGGTAAGATCGGGAGATGTTACAATATGATATCAATATGATGCTTTACAAGTCACTTATCATGTACTTTGTATGTTACAGCTGCATAAGCTGGAGGTGGATGCATTCAAGGCCAACAGGAAGAAGACATCCAGGTTAAGCTGGATTGGCATGGAAGGGATGGATGCTGAAATGGTGGGAAACAAGCTGAGGTCAGAGGTCGCCAAGTATGACGAGCTCAGTTCTCAGTGTGCTGGCTTTGGAGAAAGGCTGGGAAAACTCAACACAAAACAGAGAGAGTTCAATGACAATACATTCAAGATTCTGTCTTGGTTAACAACCACTGAAGAGAGACTATCCACTTCAAAACAGGAATCGAATACGACAGATCCTGATATCTTGAGGGAACAGTTAGATTTAATGAAATCGCTGGGAAGTGATGCATACTCACAGGGTGTTCAGTTAGAAGAGCTGGAGAAATCAGCCAAGGAACTTGTGTCAGACTTACATAACTTGTGTGTTGTCCCAGCACACATCACAAAATTCCAAGACATTATCCAGGACATTCATGGGAGACACAAGGAAGTGACTAAGGAAATTAATGACCGATCACACAGCTTGCAGACTGCACTCACCAAGTCCCAGGATGTTGAGGATGCTCTAGACAATCTGCTGACTTGGCTGAGAGACACAGAATCTGCTCTAGACACCCAGAGACCTGTGAGCCTCAGTAGAGACAACTTAAATGAACAGTACCAAGAAATCAAATTGATCCAAGCAGACATTGTCAGTCATAAACCAAGCATTGAAGCTATGAAACATGATGCTCATGAATTGATCAAAACTTGTGAATTAGACATGGCTAAGTCTTTAGAATCAAAGCTAGAGGACTTGGATAACAGGTTCTCAAATGTGAATAAAAAGTGTCGAAACAGGAATAAAGACATGGACGAGATATCGGAAACTCTGTCAAATTTCCAAGAAACTATGGACAGCTGCAAACATTGGTTAAGTAAAAACTCAGAGGAACTGGAAAGCAAGGAGTGGAACAAGAAATCCAGTGAAGACACCCAGGAAAAGATTGATGAGCTCACCAAACAGAGAGTGAGTAAAGAGAAAGTGGTGGAGGAACTGTCACAGCTAGGTCAGCTGCTGGTGGAGGATCCAAGGACCGGGGAGGTGTCAGCAGTGAAGGAGTCGCTAGCCGACCTACAGAGACACTGGACAGACTTCTGTGAGGTCCTGGAGGAGAGACAGCAAGAGAACCAGGAGAAAGAGAAGCAGAGGAACGAGTATGCTGACAGCAAGAAGGCCATTGTAGAATGGCTGGCCAAGATGGAGAACACAGTGGATGGGTTTGAACCAGTGGCTGTTGATATTGAATTAGCAGAGAAACAGATAGAAGAACTAGAGGTAAGAGGGATTGGCCAGCTATGTGCTGGTACAATGTGTTTTTAAACTGATATTTCTTACATTAAATTTAAAGATTTGTTCTTGCTATGTACATGCTATGTAGATTCTGACTGTCCCTCTATTATTGAGTAAATGTTTTGTGTTTGTAGCCCATGCTTGAGGAGTACCAGGAGTATGGACCTATCTTGGAAGAGGTCAATGATGCAGGCTATGCTTTTGATGCCACACAGAGTGAAGGCTCTAGACCTCAGAGTCCATTCAAGAGAATGATGAGTAAGTTATGGTGTACATAATCTGTTAAAATAATGGTGTACATATAATCTGTTAAAGTGACAACACCCTTTGTGTTACATGTTTAGTAATTTGAAATACTTGTTCATAGGAGGAAGGCGGTTCCAAGGCCTGCTGTCCCCACGACTGGGGAGCACCTCTCCTACCTTCCCCTACCCAACCTCTCCTACAAACATCCTGAGTCCATCCAGTGATTCCAGTGGAATCAGCAGCAAGAAGAGCTCCTTCGACAACTTCCAGCTGGATGGTACGTTTGATTGGTTCATGTTTGGTGAAGTTTTGTTGATTACTGTAAGCCAGCTTTGATTGCATGAGAGAAAATATCGCAAAGGTTGAGAGAATATATGTATTATAGTCAAGGTTAATTCTTGGTGCAAACCAATTTGTACTTACCTTTTATATTTTTAAAACATTTTAAACATACCGTAGATTCAGTAGATATCACAAATTTGTCACTGTTAAATATGTGTATTTCATTAATAGTCAGGTCATGAAATCAAATAAGTAGGAATAGGATTTAGATGGTTCATATCAAAAAATAGAAAGATGAAGCTGGCTATTTTTGATCTTTCTATGAATTGATAAGCAGTGCTTTGATTTTCAGACTTGAGTGAGATCCAGCAGGAGTTAGTGGACATTAACCAGAGATATGACATTCTGGGGGAGAGACTGGCAGACAGACACCAAGAGCTGAGGAACATTGTGGAGAACATGAAGAGCTACCTCCAGAACATGCAGGAACTCCTCACCTGGATCGACCTGAAGGAGCTGGACCTCAACATACAGGGAGGCCTCCCCACCAGTGAAAGAGAGGCCAAGAAACAGCTCAAGGAGCACCAGGTAAAGGAACCAGTTTATTTGTTTGAAAAGTATTGATTTATGTTATTGAAGAATTAACTTCTGTACATTGTTGTATATTTGAAGATTTTTATTGTGGTGTTTTTTTTTCGAGATACAAATGTACATACATTGATATGTGCCTGTTTGCTATTTGTATGTTAAGAATTGGGTATTTCTCTTTTTTACAGGAATTCCATGCAGAACTTCTTGGAAAAGAGAATTTGGTGACTGATATCAGAACTAAAGGACAGGAGCTTCTCAAAACAAAGCAGGGTGTTCCTGGATTGGATGTTTGTCAGCAGCAGCTAGCAGAGCTTGGTATGTCTTGGCTTTAATGTTATTGAATTCAACCCTAGTAAGACAGGCTAAAAACCTTTGCTAGTCATCTTTTATGTTTAATTTGAGTATGATGTGTATTTTCTACAGATAACAAATGGCTAGATATCAAGGTCTTATCTGAACAAAGAAGGAAAGCCTTGGAGGAAATGGTGAAGAACATTTCTGCCTTCAAGGATGCTGGGGTTCACCTTCAGAAATGGATTGCCCAGAAGGAGAAGATGATGGCTGTGCTTGGACCAATCTCTACGGAGAAGGAAATGAACCAGAACCAAGTGGAGCAGGTCAAGGTCAGTATTCAATTGTGAACTGCACCAATTTTGGAATCAAAATGCAAAAATTTGCATTGTCAGAATAACAGTCATTCTGAATATTTGATTATTACAAGTATCATTTTATTTGCTGATTAGTTGTTGACTGAGGAGTTCAAAGGTCAGACTCCCCTGTACGAGAAGTTCATCCAATCGGGTCATACTATCCTTGACCTTTGTGATGCGGATTCCAAGGATGCCAGTCACATCAGTGAGAAGATGGATGTCATCAGCAAGGACTGGAGTCGTCTGGAGGCCCGCCTCCAGGAGAGGGGCAGGGCCTTGAAATCCGTGGAGGGCCTCAGTCTGGAGTTCAATGACATCATGAAGACTGTGCAGGACTGGATTGATGATTTCTCAGACCGGGTTGGAAATATCACTCCAGGGACGTTGTCTCCTGAGGAAAATGAAAACTACCTGGAGGAACTACAGGTAAAGAGGCAGTTTGTTGATTTAAGTTATTTGAAAATACTCACAGAATATAATATTGTTTGTAATTTAAAATGTTTAATTTTGATATCTGTAGTTTGTAATTAATTGTTCATTGGGTGTTTAACATTCTGTGGAAGAAATAAGCAGTCCCAGTAGTTGGTTACTTTCTCATAAGGATTATCACTAATTTGAATTTCCATGTAATTTTAGGCACTGGAGTCTGAGCTGACCAACCAAAAACTTTTGGCACAGAAAACAAAAGACCTCCACAAAAAATTGTGCGATGAGACGAAGGACCCAAGCACAAAGATGGAGCTTAAACAGAAAATAGCTAACCTGGAAAAACAACTAACTGACGCAGAAAAACAGATTGGTAGGTCTTGTTTGTGCACATCATGTAAACTTGTTCGTGAGAAAGACTAAACTGGACTTGTTGACATGAATTGCCTTTGACCTTGTAGGTGCTAAGAGATCAGCTGTGGTCAAGGCCAGTTCTGAGGGCCAGGAGCTGACCGCTAAATGTCACGACATTTTGGACTGGTTGTCGGACACCAGGGGACGTCTCGACCAACAGCAGCCTGTGTCAGGAAACATTGATGTCCTCAAGGAGCAGGCAGAGCAGCAGAGGGTCAGTGGCTTGGTTGTCATCAAAGTTTACTGTTATTCCTATATAAACACCAATTTTCATGACTTTAGTTGTCGAGTCAATCCATGAAATCTTATTCATCAAAACCAGATATGTGACAACATATTATTCTATTAATAAAACAATTGTTTAAGAATTAACATTAATACCCATCGCCGCTCAGTGCTGGCTGTTATCACATGTTTATGCGGGATACGGAAGTAAAGAGTTAATGAGACCACGTTTATATCTGGATCAAATCTCTTGATATGTTGTTTTTGACCATTTATTAATTGTTTTACAGATTCTGTATAAAGATCTCCTAGACCATGAGGCAGAAATCAAAGATCTTCTCAGACAATGTGATAGCACATTAGAGTCCATACCACCCTCTAAGGAAAAGCAAGACCTGCAAGACAAAGCAGAGGAAATTCGAGCTGAATTTGATGAGCTGAAACTGTGTGCACTAGAACGTGACCAGAAATTAGAGGCCAGCATGAGGCATGCTCAGTGTTTCCAGGACATGCTTGACAAACAGCTACTATGGCTACAGTTCAGTCAGGACAAGCTTGAAGGATTCCAGCCAACAGAACTCCGGAGAGATGTCATTGCCAAGAAACTGAGTGATGCACAGGTGTGTAGGGGCAATATTTAACTGATTTTTGTTGCTATTTTCAGTACCAGTAGACTTTACATGAAAAAATCATTGCTAAAGTGAATTGTATGATGTTTTGAATTTGTTTTTCCTTCTGTGTTGTTCTATTGACTGTACCTGTTGACATTAAAACCAAACAGCTATCTCTAAAGTGAACTGTATGATATCATTATTATTTATTATTAATTTGGTATTGTAGATTCCTAATTAAGCGCGAGGAATAAATATCTGCATAAAATCACTAGAAGCACATCTCGTGGAATTTAAAATCTCACTTTTATTTTTTGGACATATGTTAGCTGAATAAAATTATTGTCAAAATTTGGCGTTCGCGATTTGATGCAAAATGGTTGAATCACAGAATTAAATACTTGCATAAATGAAGGAATCTACAGTATCATTATTTTTCACTATATCCATGCATCCATAAAGGTAAATTACCAGGTATTTATTTACTGGTGTTTTTTTCTCTGCAGAGCTTAAAGTCAGAAGTTGCTGAACATGCTCCTCAACTAGAGAAATTACAAAGTGAAGGAAAGTCACTGGCTAGTCTTGTTGAACAGGATAGAGAAATTGCGAAAGAAGCTATGCAGGTTGTGTCAGAAAAATGGCAGAGCTTGGACCAAGGAGTGACAGACAGAGTGAGGAGTCTGGAGGACCTGATGCAGAAACTCGACGATTTCCAGTACAACATGAAGGATTACAGCTCCAACTTGACCAAATGTGAGGACTCCCTGAAAAACCACAATAATATGGGACCATCGGCTAAAGACCCCAAACATGCAGATAAAATTAAAGTAAGAGTTACATCATGATTTCATAATTTTTTAAGGTAGTTTCATCATCACCATCATCATCATCAAATTTAGAATAGCTATCAATCATTTCAATGATAGTTGATTAAGTTAGAATGTAGATTTAGGCTTTTAATAGTATCATCATGATTACATTGTCAAGACTTTATATGATTTTAAGTTTGTTGGAAGTCATTTTTCCATATTAAAATGGTATGTTTGTTTTCAAGGCCCTACAAGATGATGTGGATGGACTCCATCCCCAGATGGACTACCTGGAAGCTGTGATTGAGGACCTGAGTAACACAGGGCTGGGCACCAGGGACCTCGAGAGGGACCTCCAGAACAAGAAACAGAAGCAGGAGGACCTCCAGACCAACATCGCTGAGCTGCTCTCTGAACTCGATGAGGGCACTCAAGTGGTCAACCAATTCCAGGTGAGAACACTTCATCAGTCTATGATTTAATGCAAGGTACCTTAAATGATCAGCATTAATTCCTCTGATGATAGAAATTTTGCATTGGTTGTACAAATGCATATTTTTTCTGTAACTGTGAACAAATTTCATGTTGATAAGTCTGACTCAGAGGGATTTGGGTTTACATGAGTTGTTTTGTTACAGGATGAACTGTCCTCAGCTGGTGCCACTATGTCCAGCTATGAAGGTGACCTGAACTCGATAGGACCACTGAAGAGGGATGAGAATGGACTCCAGACTCAACTCAGACAGGCTGAGGTGAGAACATGCTTCTTCTGTTTAGTGTTAAATCAGCATGCAAGTTAGTTAAGTTTTCACATTTTTAAATGACAAGTATGCTGTAACAGTTATTTTTTAAATGAATGCTCCTATTTCTGTTAAAAAGGTTAATTTTGTTGTTATTTACTTTCCAATTTGATTTTCTGTGCAATGTGCACACATACATATTGCTGAGTTATCTACGTTGTGGACTGGACTAAACATATTTTAGTACATACTGGGTAAATGAATGCATTTCATCATTGCAGGAATTTTTGTCTAAGCTGATTTCACTGGAGGACAGAATTGCTGATGCAGAGGAGAAAGGAAAGAACCTAGAGTCATCTGGCTTTGTAACAGATCCTCAACTGATAGAGGCACCAGTAAGTTAACTGTTGACTGTTAAATATCATTGTGGGTTAAAATCAACTTGCTTATAAAGGGACTTTATAAAAGAAAATCTGGTCAACTTGTACAGTACTAAACTGGATGCGTTCATTTGAACAAGTTCCTACAAAGTGTAAATTTTAAAGAATACAGATTATAACATGTGGATGTTGTGTTTTACAGATTGATGCTCTG
Organism: Magallana ariakensis; assembly: GCA_020458035.1. Lineage (NCBI taxonomy): Eukaryota > Metazoa > Mollusca > Bivalvia > Ostreida > Ostreidae > Magallana > Magallana ariakensis. The sequence goes on along the minus strand of CM035817.1, from coordinate 14,504,756 downwards.
AAGACCCAACTCGGAAACTTGAAATCTAAAGCTGACAATTGTAAACGTGACATAGAGAATATGCTGGATACTCTAGACAGAGCCATTGATCATCTCAGGCGAACCAGAACCAGCATCGACAGGGCTTCTGATGAACTAGACATGCATGAACCAATTGGAACAGATGTTAACGCCATCAAACGTCAACAGGAGGAACTTCAGGTAAACCTTCATTACAAACTGCATTCTTATGTTTTGTTCATTGTACTGTTGGATCTTTACACAGAAACAAAAAGAAGTTTAGATTATATCAGATTAAGATTAATTTTAGAACCTGTTTCTTTGTCTCCATAGATGTTTGAAAGCTCTGTCTTGGAGCCTCTACAGAGAAGAGTGGAAGAAGGCAGCTCAATGGTGGAGAACCTGATGCAGACTGCAGCCCCAGGTGTCAACACTGAGCAGTTGGAGGCGGAGCTTGAGAGTATGAATGACAAGTGGGCAGACCTCAAAAAGAAGGTCAGTTAATCACACTACTGTGCAACCATGACGACCATGAAGTATATCTGATAATTAGTGACCGAAAAATACTTCACACATAAAAATACAGTTTGCTATCCATTTGATGATGATGATGATGATGATGATGATGATAATTTTGTTTTCCTTATTTACAGGTATCAGAGAGGAAACACAACCTGGACAACAGCCTACTACAGGCAGGTAAATTCCATGATGCCCTGAATCACTTACTGGTCTGGTTGAAGGAGACAGAGGAGACTATTGCCAACCAGAAAGCACCATCCCCGGAATACAAGATAGTCAAAACACAACTACAGGAACAAAAGGTATAAACATATATCTGTATATGAATTTCTTTGTTGTATTCCTAGTACAGAAGATGTGAAAATATTTCAATTTATTGGGTCCACTTTTGTTGCATTGTCAAAATACATACCGGTATCGATATCTCGAACACTGATATCTCGAATTCCATGGATATGTCAAAGTGATTTGTAAATCCCAACCACTTATTTTTTAAGTATTTTACCCTCAATATCTCGAATACTCGGATATCTCGAAGTTTTTAAACAGTCCCATTTAGTTCGAGATAATGAAGTTTGACTGTATAAGGAAATTATGGAAATAAACTTTCATGGATAGACAACTGGAATCAAATAATAAAACATATATGATATATAAAATTGAAATGATAATGGGTTCCTAATGAAACTTACATCTAAAATTTTCGGGTATATGAAGTCAAATGATTTCTTAGTTCATGTGAATTTCAACATGTTTTCAGTAAAAACAATGCATTTCATTGATTACATATATTATTGTGTTGACATTTTTTCTGTTCTAGTTTTTAATGACAATGCTGGAGGATAGAAGCCCCAGTGTCAAATCCGCCAAGAACGCTGCTGAATCTCTGATGAGGGGCCTGAACCCCCAGGAGCAGAAAGGAATCCAGAACCAGGTGGCTCAGCTTGACCGTCGCTGGGAGACAGTCTGCTCCACTTCCCGGGACAGACTGGACATCTTGGAGGAGATGCTGGGACTGTCCAAGGACTTCCAGGACCTGCATGAACCTCTGACTTCCTGGCTGGACTCCACAGAGAAGAAGTTTGCCTCCCTCGAACCATCAGCCATGGATACTCAAGGAATTGAAAATAGTATAACTGCATTGAAGGTAGGAAACACGTCTTGATTAAATCAAAATTTTGTAAGTTTTATATTGTCTGTTGTATTCAGTTTATGTACATGTACTTATATATTCTTTTCTGCTACATTCAGGACATGGATAGAGATGTTCAGTCTAAGACTGATCAAGTGAAGGAGCTGGCACTAAGAGGAAAAGATCTGCAGGATTTCTGCAAAGGTACATGTAGAATCTTAGTGTGATTTTCTTAATAGACAAATATGAGAAACTTGCTCTTTTCTGTATTCCATTTACATGTACATGTAATTAATACATACAGTTATTGATGCAAGCTCTACATATATTTTTTTTTTGTAGGCAATGATGTCAAAGTTGTGCAAAAGAAAATTGACTCAGTGCAGGCAAGATTCACAGAGCTGAGGGATAAAGTGATAGACTCCACAGAACAAATGGAAGAAGCTCTCCCATTGGCCCAAAACTTCAATGATGCACATGCAGAGTTCCTGGACTGGGTCTTCAAAACTGAGTCACAGCTCCGTACCAAAGAAGCCACAGGTCAAGAGGCAGAGGAACAAGTACAGGTAGGTGAAAGTTCATAGGTCAAAGTGCAGATATAAAAACTTACAATATTCAAAGTTTTGAAAGAAGTGGAGTTGTGTAGAAGGTCTACTATACATTGTAACTAAGACAATTTCTTCTCAATTTTAAAAGAAATATTTTTTCCCCTAGAAATTCATGGAAAAACTTCAGGACATTCAGCCAGTGCTTGAGGTATTGAAAGAAGATGGCAGTAACCTGTCTGATCTGGCTCCAGGGGATGCTGGACTAAAAGTGGAGGAAACCATGAAGAAAGATCTCCAGAGATACGATGCAGTCAGTGATCAGATTCAGCGCCGGTCACAGAAAGTCTCCAAATCCAAGCAGAGGTCATCTGAGGTGCGTGTCCTGTACTGTCTTTGTCATGTGATAGAAATACTTCATTTTATGTACATGTATTACCTTCACTTGATGATGTGTGGGGATGAATAAAATTCAAGTTGATCAATGCTGGTTTATTTCAGATTGTTGGAAGCATTGCTGATCTGCTTGACTGGTTTGGAGAAAAGGAAAAATCTCTTCTCAATTCTCCACCAATCAGCACAGAGCTTGATACACTTGATAAACAACTGGCAGATATTAAGGTACATGTGCAGATATTTATACAAGACAGTTTATTGACAGAGAGAAATATAGACATGAGTCGTTGCAAAGATACCTATTAATAATCTGAAATTTTATTGTTGTTTCCAGGAGCTGAATGAAGAAATCACAGAACAGAAAGGAAAATCCAGAGATTTGATTACAAGGGGCAAGAAGATGATGCGGGAGAGCTCATTGGAGGATGACCCCAGACTGCGTGAGGCAGTGGAGGATCTGAAGAATAAATCAGACCTTGTGTGGAAGATGGGCCAGGAGAAACAAAGGACTCTGGAACAAGCTCACCCATTGGCTAAACATTTCTGGGAGACAAATAAAGACATGTCTAATTGGCTGGAAGAGGCTGCTGTGATTGTGGCAGACTTGAAAGTTATGTCCATTGATGCAGAACAGGTCAAAAAGCAACAAGAACAGATCAAGGTATGTTGATTAATGGAAACCGATAAGATGAAAGGACACATGTTTAGAATTGAATGAGTATTTCTATAATTAAAATACAGTGAAACACGCTTATAACGAAGTGGCAGCGAACGGAGATTTTCCTTCGCTATAAGCGTAATTTGTTATATCCAACAAGTTTACAACATGTTATTAAGTCATGGGGAATGAAAATCACTTTGCTGTAAGCGTCAATTCATTATAAGCATGTTCTTTATAACCATGTTTTACTGTATTTGTTACATAACATGTTAATGCACCAGAAAATTCATTGTGATATTTTGTAGGTTCTGAAGCAAGAAGTACAGGACCACAAGCCTGATGTTGACAGATTGAACAAAACTGGTGGTGCTCTGATCAAGATGTGTGGAGAACAGGAGAGCAGTCAGGTCAAGAAGATCATGGATGATCAAAACTCCAAGATGGAGGACATCAAAAACTACCTCAAGGACAGGTCTCTGTCTATTGATGAAGCTCTCCAGCAGTCAGCAGAAGTAAGAGCTTTTGAATACATAAGACACTCATTCATCTGAAAGTGTTTATGGTTTAGTGCAGTAATAACAAAGAGCAAATTCTTCTGTAAGAAGCTTTACAACATCTTTTGATTGATTTTCTTCAGTTTACTGATAAGTTGGAGGACATTTTGGATACTCTTACCTCCACTCATGAGATGGTGGAAAATGCTGAGCCAATTTCCGCTCACCCTGACAAAATCAAAGATCAACTGGCAGAAGTCAAGGTTAGTCATCCAGAATTCTGAAATTTAAAAAAAGCATTCTTTCTCTTTCACAGTTGTTCCAACATTCTCTAACCGGTAATTAATTCCCATTGTAAAATTGGCTTCTAGTTGAAATATCTATTTAGCTTTTGATCTTATAACAATATTGCAGGCCTTTATGGAGGATGTAGATTCCAGACAGACTGCCTTGGCCTCCATTAAGAACAAGGCTGAGGAGCTGATCAAGCAGGCAGGGGACAAAGAGGACATGGCTGTACAAGGTGAGGGCAGCTCCTCAGGAGGAGAGAGAGAAATTTGAATATGATTAATTACCCGGTAGAACAATATATCTACTGCAAAACTATTTATGGATGTCAATGCAATGTACATGTAGGATTTAATGCTAAATAATGTGAATATATTCATTTCATATGAGGAACATGAAAATTCAAATCAAAGATAAGATGTTTTATTATGTGAGAGAGAGTAAAGTGGGGGGAAAAGAGGAGATGGGATGGGGTATGTTGAAGTGTTTATAACATGTTAAGAAATAGATGTAATGAGAGGGAGAAAGAGAATTGAACAAAAAAGCACTTATGGATTGAAGACAAATTCTTCAATGTCTTCTCACTGTTCACAGAGGTGAAGACCAAGCTGTCTGAGTTGGTGGGTCTGTACGACAACATCTGTCAGCTGTCCACGGCCCGCAGCAAGGATCTGGAGGACACACTGGAGGTGTCGGAGAAGTTCTGGGAGGACTACAACAACCTGTGTAGCACGGTCAAGGACCTCCAGGACCAGATCACCTCCCAGGATCCCCCCGCCCTGGAGCCCGCCATCATCAGGGAGCAGCAGGACTTCCTGGAGGTAATGATTTATCATTGTTCATTCACTCACAAGTTTGCAGGTAGCTGTTTTTATTTGGAGAGACAAAATACGTTCTTTATGGGTGCAAAGAAATTCAACCAAAAATTTGTTTGAAAAGTTTTCGTTGTGGATACTCTAAAGAAATTGCGAACAGTAATTTTCATTTTGTTTTTTACCAAAAGTTGTTTTGATTGTAGCTAAAGATAATTTAAGCCTGAGTTATTCATTACTGTTAAAGTTGTAGATAGAAAGAAAAATTTTGAGTTTTATTTAGTGAAGGAACCTTAAATTATTGTTTTTGTTTTCCAGACTCTCAAAGAGGAGATCGAGGCTACGCAGGTAGACCTGGAGGATGTCAACATCACTGGAGAGCAGTTGATGACCATGGTCGGTGAACCAGAAAAGCCAGAAGTTCAAAAGAACATGGAGGATGCCAGCTCTCAGGTCGACAAAGTCACAGAGAAGTACGAGCAGAGAGCCAGAACTTTGGAGGCCGCATTGGAGAAGGCTGTTCATTTCCAGGATGAACTGATGGTATGTAATGTGGTAATGGTAAAATCGAAGAGTAAAGTTACTTATTTTATTCCTTTTTATAACCTAGTGTTGGGGATTTTTGTAAACTTACATTAAGGTAAAATTTTCAACCACTTGACAAGTTGTTCACTTATTTTAAATTTTTCAGAGAAATATATTCATATGTACTTGTACATGTAAATAATTGTATTTTAAATGCATTTAAATTTTAAATTTTTTTTTTCAGAAAATCTTGGTCTGGCTGCAAAAAAGGGAGGTACGCCTGAGAGAATTCACTCCAGTTGGCTCCGATTTTGACACTATCAAAGTACAGTGGAATCAAGTCAAGGTGTGTAAATTGTAACTGCTTGAGTTCATTCTCTGAAGAAGAAAAATTATATATATCTCTGTAAGTCCAATTTAAAATGTTTTTATCCATTGGATAAACTTGATTACAGGAAAACGAACACACTTGATATCATAGAAATAAACATATACAGTGAAGTGATTTTCATTCCCCTAAGTCTTAAAACATTTATCAAATAATTGAATTACATTTATAGCAAATCAAAATGTTCCTTCCTGGCATTTTCTATAAGCAAGTGTTACTGTGGATTGGGAATGATCATTGTTTTTATTTCGCTTTATCTCAGGAATTGAAAGCCGAAGTAGAACCCAAACAGGTGGACATAGAATCACTGAACCAGAAAGGTCAGGACCTGGCAAAGGATGCCCAGCCCGCCGATCAGGTGGTAGTCAAGGAACCGCTGTCCTCAGTCAACAGACGGTGGGACAACCTATTGGAGGGAATTGGTGAAAGACAGGTAACAAGTCGGAAACATACACTGTATATATAGTTGAACTCTGATATTTTGATAATCATGGATATGTCAATATGTCAAGGTGATTTAAAAAATCCCAGCCACTTACTAAGTATTCCATAAGTATAGACAGGTTAAAAAAAAGTCGGAAACAGATATAGTTGAACTCTGATATCTTGATAATCATGGATATGTCAAAATTTTAAAAATCCAAACCACCTATTCCATAATTATATTTATCTCATCCTGATTCCTCATATTTCTGGCAAGTTTGTCTTGTTTCTTTTAAGTTCAAAAAAACTTGGTTTGACTGTATTTTGATGTGTATCTATGGAACTGTATAGAAATATGTTCAAAGCAACACCGAGAAGTTTTATCTGGATGAGTCTGTATGGAATACCTTTTACATTTTTTAGCGAAATCTACAAATGGCCATGTTGAATGTGGGACAGTTTGAGCATGCCCTGAATGAGCTGTTAGCTTGGCTGGACAAAACTGATGAGACAGTGGATGACATTTCTTCCACATTTGGTGACCCAAAACAAATCGAGATTGAGCTAGCCAAGCTTAAGGTAACAATGCTTTGTTGATTCTGTCAGTGTCATTAAGTATTGTACATGTATGTAAAGTCTTGTTCTTTGAATACTGGTTTGTTAATTTTTTAAAAAATTTTCTATCTAGATCATACAAAATGACGTGGATGCCCATCGAGACAGTGTAGACTCTGTCAAGGAGGCAGGAACGAAAGTCCTTGCTACAGAACATGGACGAGATACCCCAATCAAAAGAAAGCTTGGGGACGTCAATGAACTCTGGGAGAAAGTACAGAAAAAATCAGCCAACAAATTCAAACAGATGAAGGATGCTCTACGAGAGGCCAAGTCTTTCACAGGAGAGCTTCAGGATCTACTCCTACATCTTTCGGATCTGGAGGGAAACCTCATCTCATCCACTCAGATTGGTGGATTACCAGAAACTGCCAAAGAACAGCTTGAGAGATTCATGGTAAGCTGGCCAAAGTTCTTTTCAAAAATCTCATACAAAAGTTCCCAACTTAGATGTCAAAAAACACATATACAATGTATATGAGATAATTTATTGAATACATGTAAATACATGATGAATAAATTTTAATCTTTCTGCAGAACTTGTATGAGGAGCTGGATGAGACTGGATCAAAAGTGAAGAAGACTGTAGCAGATGGCGAAAGTCTGATCAGTAAATCCAAGGGTGCCTCTGCCAACCACATCAAACAGAATGTGGAGCTGCTGAAGCAGAGGTGGAAAAACATCCAGATGAGAGCAGCAGACAAAAAGGTAAAAGCAAGATCTTGGCCAATTTATGGTTCTAGTGTTGCAGTCAAAGTTTTTTTGTATATTGAAAGTCTTCTTTCCTTAGTTCCTAAGTGTTTGTCAAAATAGTGCTATTCACAAAGTTCTAGCCACCTTTTGTCCCAGGACCTAAAAACTTAGTCTTGTTAAAAAAAATTTGTTTTGTAAAAGTGAGACTTGGACCAAAATTACCTCATCGTAAGTGTTTAAGGCAATGGATGGTTCTAGTGTTGCTGTTTGAGTTTTCCTATTCATTGAAAAGTCTTAGTTCCTTATGATTTGTCGAAATAGAACCATGTGCATTCAAACATATTGAATCTTTAATGTATATATTTTGTAGAAAAAATTGGAGGATGCATTGCAACAAGCTGACAATTTTCACCTCAACCTGAACAGCTTCATTCAATGGCTGACAGAGACAGAGAAGACTCTGAACAATCTACAGCCGGTCAGTCGCCTGCTCGAACATGTCACTCAACAGATAGAAGACCAAAAGGTAAATCCATAGTGTATTCAGTTTTACTTGATTGAAAGATGTTATTCTTGAACTGACCTAGATTTCCTACAGATTTATGTAGCATAGAATACTGGGAGATTTTGTATGGTTTTACCAGATATCTATACCTGAAATTGATGTGGGGAAAATATTACTGCTTTAAAGTTGGGATTATTCCCTAAAAAACATTTCATATCAGTGTCAAAACATCAATTATTCAATGTATTCAAATCTAAATTATTGACAAAATTAAAAAGAATACATTTCCTAGGAAATACAGCTAATGTACATGGATGCAAGTCTTATTGAGAATTTCCTGCAATGACCCAGGCAAAATGTCACTAATATTTACAATGACCTTGCAGGTTCTTCAGAAGGACATAAGTCAGAATAGGGAGAGGATGATAGCCCTGGACAAGACTGGGACCCACCTCAAGTACTTCAGTCAGAAACAGGATGTCATCCTCATCAGGAACCTGCTGTCCAGCATTCAGCACCGGTGGGAGAAGATCGTTTCCCGCAGTGCGGAGCGAACCAGGCACCTAGAGAGGGGCTACAAGGAAGCCAAACAGGTGAGGGCTAATAGGGGCAGGCACACAAATCAGTGTTCTGTGGTATCAGAATATACTTTTAGTTATACAATAAAGAGAAGCACTATGGATGAGCCGATTTCTCTTAGTGATAACTAGATTCATTATGTCAGGTAGGATTATAATGCTGTTTTAAAATAAGGGGAACAAAACTGACTTCATTGTTAGTGTGAATTCATGATAAGCTGTTTGCTGTAACTGAGTTTTACTTTATACTGACACTTTGATTGGTTGATTAGCTTTATTGTACTTAGTGCTAATTGGTCTGGTTGATTTTTCCAGTTCTTTGTGATGTGGAAAGATATGATGGAATGGATGCAGAAAGCTGAGACTTTGCTGGATGCTGACACATCTGTCAGTAACGATCACGCAACCATCAAAGCACAGATCACCAAACACAGGGTAAGATTGTCAATAACATTTAAAGATCTCACGAACATTTACGTTTAAAAAACAACTAAGATGATACTTAGTTATGTGTAATTTTTCTACAGCTATACCACATACATGTATGTGTCTCATAGACATTATCTGTTCAGAAGGTTCTTCTTCCTCATTACATTGTTCTATTGAACAGGAATTCCAGAGAAGTCTTGGAGCTAAGCAGCCTATCTATGATGGTGTGAACAGAATGGGCCGCTCCATGAAGGATAAGAGCCCCGAACCAGACAGACCAGAAATTGACAAGAAACTCAGTGCAATGAAGGCCAAGTGGAACTCCCTCTGTGCCAAGTCTGTAGACAGGTAAGGCTGAGTAAATCATTCCATAAGTCAATTTGAACTTGTTACCATTTACATGCACATGTAAAAGCAACATGTAAAAGATTTTGAAGACTAAGTCTGTTTGAGCTTGATACCGCGTACACGTTCTAACAAAAATAATTTGTAAAAAATCAAATTAATTAATTCTTTACTTGCTATTCCCTTCGTTTATCGATATGATTGACCTTGACCTTTCAGGCAGAGGAAGCTTGAGGAGGCCCTGTTGTTTTCGGGTCAGTTCTCCGAGGCTCTGCAGGCCCTGCTGGACTGGCTGGCCAAGGTCGAACCGACCCTTGGGGAGGACCAACCTGTGTACGGGGACGTCTTCACTGTCAACAATCTGATGGAAATCCACAAGGTCTGTAGGAGGGGATACCACATGCCTATTGTATAATAAAGATTGGCTACTTCATCCTTGCTAGGCCTTAACTTTAATTAATAAGCTGGTACTGATAGATGAATGTACATGTATATTATCAGTGGCTTTTTCAAAAATTGGTACTGTTGGGTTATTTATAAAATGATGATTAATTTAGAGTTTGGTTTCCTTTGCAGGCATTCCAGCATGAATTGGGAGCCCGCTCCAACACAGTGGCTTTTGTCAGAAAGAGAGCCAAGGAAATGCTGGACAAATCTGAACACGACATGACACAGCAGCAAGCAGAGCTCATTGAGCTTACTACAATGTGGGATAGAGTGTGTAAGCTGAGCGTTAACAAACAGGAAAAACTAGAACAAGCTCACAAGCTGGTCAGTATTCATATCTTTAACCTTGCAGCATTTCTTGTTCTGCAATTACATTACTGAAAATTCCCTATATGAGAAAGATACATTTATTAGTGTTATTGCATTGGTTTCATTGCAGGCTGAGGACTTCCATCAGAAAGGCCAGGGCTTGCTGGACTGGTTGGCATCTGCTGAGCGACAGCTGAGGTACAGAGGAGCCCTTCCCGAGGAGGAGCTGCCCCTCCTCAAACAGATCGAGGAACACAAGGTAATGTCTTAAGTTCTGATATACATGTACATGGCGGCACATCATGGATCCAGTTATGTGTAAAAGCAGATCTCTGTTGGGAAGTATTTACTTTATTGAAATATAATTACTCATTGTGTTGTTTTAATTTTAGAAATTTGAGGAGGATTTAATGAGACAGGAAGCAAAGTTAAGAGAAACCCTCAGTATTGGACAAGATATCCTAAAGAGGTGTCACCCAGATGCTTTGACTACTTTAAAGCACTGGCTATCAGTTCTCAGAGCCAGATGGGAAGAGGTAAGAAACACATTTAAACAAGTCATATGTTGACGAATATCATCATCAATGTAAATTTTTTAATAACCTTAATGAAAATTTGAAATGCAAAATGATATTTCACAAAGAAAGTACCTGGTTCAGACAACAAGTATATAAGTACTTTTATGATATACATTGTAATATGGAATATAGGAAAGTTACTATGTATGTTGTATATTTTTATGTAATAGGTGACAGCCATGTGTAAGCAACGTGGCATAAAGTTAGCAGAGGGTCTACAGACGATGAGACGCAACAACGCCATCTTGGATGATCTGCTGGCCTGGCTAAATGGAGCAGAAGCCAACTTGATGGGTCTGGATCAGGAACCGATTCCAGGTGACATCCAGGTCATCATGGACCTACTCAAAGATCATCAGGTAAGACTTTGGAATTTTTAGGCATTTCCATTTTTTGGGGGGAGGGAGGGGGGGATTGGTTGTCAATAAGATGCCAGATCTCCGTGAACAGTCGAGCTGTGTAGAAGTATAATGTAGATCAGTGGGTGTATGGATATTTTACTTTTTCCTGTAGGATTTCCAAAATGACATGTCTTCAAAACAACCAGATGTGGACAAGTTGACTAAAGGGGACCGCAGAAGGGGAACATCGGTGTCAGAGTCTGCCTCTCAGATCCCTGTCTTGAAGGCCTCACCCTCGGGAAGACACACCCCCATCAGGACTCCAAGGTCAGAGGTCACAGACAGTATAAAGATATACATTGTACATGTACATACATTGTAGAAAATTCAGAAAGTTTAGCACTTCTTCATTGAGTGAACATGTAATATTTAGACCAAGCATCATTAAGAGAAATGACTATTTTTCAACCATCCAAGGGCAGAGGTCGAGTGCACAGACAAATGTGCATGAATGTTTAAATACCATGGAAAATGTATTGAGTGTTTTGGCTTTACTACACATATTAAAATACTTCAGACCAAGCTTCACAAAAAGAGAAATGACTGTTTTTCGTCCATGTGGTATCCATGAAAAACCTTTATTTACAATATTAAATATAACTTATTTTTGTGGGATATCTAGGAAGGATCCCAGTGGAAGAAAGACCCCTGAGCCAGTTTTTAGAAATCCAAGAGTCGGTGCTCTCTTTATCAAATGGAGGACTGTATGGTTGATGGCCATGGATCGCCACAGAAAACTTCGGGATGCACTCGACTACCTAGAGGAGGTAAACACTTTATTATCAGCTTTCCGAAATACCAAATTACTTGTATACAGTAATTAGTTGTGAAAACTTTTGGATGTGTTCATCATATTTGCTCTTTGAATACCTTACTAGGTTGAGAGACTGAAGGACTTTAAATTTGATGACTGGAGAAGACGATACTTACAATTTATGAGACACAATAAATCACGAATCATGGATATGTTCCGTCGTCAGGACCGAGATAGAGACGGCAGAGTCTCGAGGAAGGAATTTATCGACGGCATCATTGCTACTAGTATGAAAATGTTTCATTATTAAACAAAATGTCAGTTCTGTCATTGGAAGATTTATTGGTTTTTTTTTAGGAAAAGATAAAAAAACCAAAAGAATAATCTAAAGTGATATCTTAATTATCTTCTTGCCTTATACATGTACATCTTATATACCATAAAAATATTTTGCATATGCATGTACATGTAAATGATTGCATTTCTAATCAATATCAAACAAATTTTTTCATTCTTTTGAGGTAGGTATCAAGCCACTATTTGCATTCTTTTTTTCTTTAGATAAGTAAAAATTCACAAACTGTTATGGTTATTTTCACAGAATTCCCGACCAGTCAGTTGGAGATGGAGACGGTGGCCAACATGTTTGATAGGGACGGTAGTGGCCTCATTGACTACAAGGACTTTGTGAACGCCCTCAAACCCGACCGAGAGCCCCAGAAACCAATCACTGACACCGAGAAAATCAACGATGAGGTCAAGAACCAGGTCTCCAAATGTACCTGTGTCAAGCAATTCAAGATTCACAAAATCGGAGAAGGAAAATACCGGGTATGTCTGGATGTTGTTGATTTAAAATAATTCACAAAATGGCTTATAGGATTCTAGCCTTCCTTATTTTACCAGTATTCTTTATTTATTTTAATGTTTGATTTTATGAAGATATTGAATAAATTATTGTTGATATATACATGTAAAATCACTAACAAAATCAGCTCCTCGACCACTTCTCTGTCATAAAGTATTTCATTGTTGATATGCTTTTCCTGAAAAATAAGTAACTGTATTGGTCATGGTTCTCCTTTATACACTCAGTTTGGAGATTCCCAGAAGCTGCGGTTGGTGAGAATCCTGCGCAGTACGGTGATGGTCCGTGTGGGCGGTGGATGGGTGGCCCTGGATGAATTCCTGGTCAAGAACGACCCCTGTCGAGGTAAAGTCTACCCCCAGATCTTGATGTGCTCTACAACATTCTCTACTTGGATATTTCTATATTTATAAAATATTTCTAGAAGTTACGTTATGACAATGAAATTACAGAGTTGTGTGGTTTTTCAGCAAGATATCTGAAATATTTCCATTGTAAGTTGGGCTTTTTAGGTGTGCTATCAAATTATACTTGTAAATGCTATCTACCTAGTATTTAAGCTAACTTAATTTACTGTAATATGCCAGAGATTTTATTTTCATACTCCATCCTAAATTATTTTATGTCATCTTTGCATAGCTCTGTTGTTATACATAGATATGTGAAAGGCAGCATTGCAGTACAAAACTCAGTCCTACAAATTCTAAGGCTGCAGTTTTCTTCTTTTATTCAGTTTGGGTTGTTCCTGTATTAAGGTCTCACATCACATCCCTTATGATTCATTTTACTGGAGCACAGTCCTTTGAAATGACAAAATGGCATTCAATGTATTTCTTTTCTTTGAGTTAAAACTTGTGCCCACAGCAATATGCTTTGTGCAAGCTGTATTTTGAGTTTCTCAGCAGCTTATGAGTTTGTGCTAATCAGTTAAAAAATCTTTAATTTGAAGTGAGTTTTTTAAAACGATGAAAACTTACTTTTTGTCAGATTTAAGTAAACATTTTGAGACGTGCCCGGCATGTGAGTACACACAAGCTTCCGTTGCAAACGGTTTTTGTTCCCTTTTTTAAACATTATACCTCGTAACATTACAGTCAAGTTTTATTTCATCATTTTTGGAAATGGGATTATCTGCATCCATTGTACCAAAGTACATGTATTATACTTTATTTTTGGATGGGTATATAATTTTTATTTTTATAAGTTGTTTATGACAGTATTTTTTATTTTAAATTGTTGTATTCTGGGTTTGCCAGGGAAAACCATTGTGGCATATACATTTCAGTTCATTACTGTATTATGTTCATTCATATAACCATGCGAGTTTCTCCATCGCCTTTTATTTCATTTTTCGGTATTTTGGTTTTCCATGTGTCTGTCTTTTCTCTGCTGTAGTAGGTCTCCGCAGAAGAAACCGTTTTCAGTTCAAGGTTATCATGACTCCAGAACAACTAAGTATGAACTGCAATTGTCACCTAGCAACCTACAGATGCTTTGTTTGTTGTAGTTTTATCTTTTACTGTTGTGCTGTTATTTTTATCCAATGGTATTACAGTAATGAAAACCTTTTGTTATTGTTATTGCATCATGGCTATTAATAGAATTCAGATTTGCAGAAAGAAAGGGTTTAACTTCCAGAACCATGGCTTCAAAATATTTTATTTGCATGTACAGTGTGAACCAGTATTCATTTTAAAATTGACTACCTACTTTTTCTGAAAGGAATGTTTGATGCTGAATAATTTACCCTCATTAACTACATGTAACAGTCATATTTTGTAATGGTTTTCAATTCCCATGTTATAGTTACTGTAATTAATTTAACATAAATTGCAGATATGCATAATGTGTGAATTAGGCCTGAATTTCAATTGTGTGGATAAAACAGATATGAGCATCTTAGCCATTGAAAACTAATAATTCATCAAATGATAAAACTACCAATATGGTATATTTCTATCAAAAATCACAGTACCGGTAGTATATACTTTGCTCAGTAGATAATGTTGATTTCTTTTATTGAGTAATACACAGAAGAATTTACTATGAAGTTGAAGATTGATTTACAGTTATTATTAGTTCTTGATGAATGAGATAATTTTTGCACTTCAGATTCTAATTGGTTTAATTTAAGGCAAATTTAAGTTACTGAAATGGCACATTACAAATTTGTTGAGTAGATTTTTATGAAGGAGTCTCACAGAAGAACTGAGTTATTTGTATCTTACAACAATGATGCCATGTCAAGCAGAATGATCTTGAACTGCATGCTCCTATTAATTGACCTTAATGATATTGTTCAAGTACATTGTATCAAGTCATGAGTGAACCAGCTCATTCTTAACAACTTAGCCAACCTTTTACCAATGTAAATTCAATCAAATCTATTACATGTTTAATTCATACATAAGTTGAAATCTAAACTGAATGTAGACAATATGTATTACTTCTATGTACTAACTATCTGTAGATGTTCTAGGTTTTCTGAATTCCTTTTCATAGTTTATCTCTGATTTGTTACTTGTACTGTAAAATAATCGAATGTTTTGTTGCTTTCAGCCAAGGGCCGCACTAACGTAGAGCTCCGGGAACAATTCGTTCTGGCTCAGGGAGTCAGCCAGTCTATGAGTCCATTTGTTTCTAAGAGTCCGAGTGGAAGCTCCCACTCCGGAAGCT
Source organism: Magallana ariakensis (assembly GCA_020458035.1). Lineage (NCBI taxonomy): Eukaryota > Metazoa > Mollusca > Bivalvia > Ostreida > Ostreidae > Magallana > Magallana ariakensis. The sequence goes on along the minus strand of CM035817.1, from coordinate 14,489,372 downwards.
CGTCGTATTCGGGAGCCTCCTGGAGTACAAGATCACCAAGTTCAGCAACTGGGCCTATTACTAAAGTATGAAACGGAAACCACATTATTATTTGATACTGTACAAATAAGTACTGTACGTGTTATCTGGCACCAAGTCTTCTATGTTAATCCTTGCATTATACAGTAACTATATAACTGGATTTTCTGCAGGGTGCTATTTTAAGTATTCTTTGCTATATTTTTGTGGTGTCATTCAAAACACAATAAATCGATAGCAAGAAAATTATTCAATTTCTTATAATTAACAATGCAGAACTCACAAAAGATAAAATACCCATAAAAGAAGGAACCCTTTTTGTAATCACAATGCAAATATTTGCTGCCACAGTAAAAAGTAGTATGGTATTGATTTTGGTGTCAAACTATACTTGTATATATAATATATTGATATTATATTGATAATATGTTTTAGATTAGAGAAAAAACTGTTCACTCCACACCTTGGAGACAGAATGGAGCACGGTCCACCCCGGGGCCTGACGGCGAGGTCAGACAGATCATGTCCCAGCCTCACGTGGACAGCACCCCTAAAAGATCTCGATACTTAGCCTCACCACGTAATGTTTTCAGTCCAGGTAAGAATTAAAAAATTTGTATCCACTATTTTATTGTCTTAACAGCTACAGAATAGATAATTAGAAAAGTTGATGACACACCTAAAAGATCTCAATATTTAACTTCACCACGTAATGTAGATACAGTTGACCTTCGGTTACCAGCTTGATATAGAGATAGAGAAAGATACCAATGTCATGACATTATTAGCCAAAAATTATTTAGAGCTACAGGGTAGATATTTAGAAAGATACATTAGTTGTCCCATTATAATTGAAAACTGTACTCTTTTGATGCACCTATTCTCACTGAGTTGACAACTTCATTGTAGCTATTCCCAGCAGTGGAAGATCTAGTCGTGCCAGCACAGGAGGGGGGAGTCGTCCGCCCAGCCGAGCGGAAAGCGACTGCTCCGAGATCAGTGAACCGGAAATGTACACGACTGTTCAGCACGAGACCAAATCTTCTGGTGGACGAAATCAAACTGTAGTGACTTATCAGACCCATGTGGTCAAGACACGGACAGCCAACGCTCCCTCTCCCTCAGTAAAGGGGACACCATCAGGGAAAGGGGGACCCTCCCCCTCGGCCAGAGGGTCCAGAATACCAAAACCCTCCACAACTCCTAGAAAGTGATGGATAAATGTCATGTGATTTACTTAAGCATTCCTCTCCTACGTACGATACATGTACTGATTACGAGACAATCGGCGATACTCAATGATAATCAAACAGCAGACTAACGCCTGCTTCCTGTTCGATGTTACACTTAAAGTAATGCTAATTTGGTGCTGTGCTTTAACTCAATGTCAATTTCCATGAAAAGCTTTAATATATGACCTCAGTGATGTATGTTTATGGGATAATACTGTTTTACAAAGTAAAGTATTTGATGTACATTTGTATTGACTGTGTATATATCGGCTTGGTAACACTGGATCTGTTCCTTGTGTGCGAATCATTTGACAGTTGATGATTTTTTATGTACATACAGCATGTGTGCTAAGCCCTTGTTTTAATGCTGGGTGCATTTATATTCATGGTTGTTATAGCAAGTTTGTTGTTAGTTCCATTTAGGCGTGTTTATTTTTAACTTCCTGTACACTCTAGAGCTCTGTTGATTTCAGTTCTGTTTTGATCTACTTACACAGTTTATTGTTCTGTATCCTGATGTGTTGCTGTAAAGAGTTTTTTGATTTTCTATGAATGACGATTTTGATTTTCTATGGATATTATTTGAATTTGTATGGATAACTCATTTACATTTCTGAGGACAGCAACATATCATTTTGTACTTTGTGCTTTATATATGTCTTTTCATCTAAGTAGGTGAACAATATATAAGTATTTGTTGATATTGAATATTTATATTAACTTTTTTTTTGCTACGGAGTTCCCATGCAATATGAAAAATACGTAACAAGCACTCTAGATATTTGATGAGTATGTCTATTTTTATGTTTTGCTTAAAAGAAAATGTGGGAAGGATATTTGGGGGATTTAATTATGAACTGCAAACTGTGAAGACAGTTTTATTTGTATGTTACTTATTGTACCGGAAATTGCCATGAAAATCAGAAAAAGAGTAGCTGGTAGTTAATTTCGGGTTTCAGTGTCCCTCGTAGAACTGTCCATTAAGCAGTGGTCCTGGATTATTCATTGTGGTTATCTGAGAGTTATCATTGGTTTATTTTCCCTCATTGTCATTATCACTGCTACATGTTATATCACAGTTAAAGACGCTTATGTAAATTGTGAATCATCTATTTATTTAATATTAGCAAAATGTGATATCACTATATTTTTATTGTGTATAAACATTCACAGCCTGCACCATTTTTTTGTGAATGACATCCTGTGTATTTGGCATCATTGTCAGCTTAGCAGGCGATGATGTCATCCATCATCAAGGGGAATAATCTTTACAAACTGAACAAAGAAAACGATGTACTGTTCGATAATTGATTTATCTTAATTAATTCACTTAATACAAGGGTTGGGGAAATATATGCCTGTACTCCATGTATACTGAAGTAGCCTGTGATCTGTAATTTAAGTAAATGATCAGTTTATTAGCCTGCACATTTCAATAGCAAGAATGAATTCTACAATGCTATGTACCTGTGTTTACTTGTACAGGGTGTTGCTTAAATGCAAGTATTTTTAATAAATATATATAGAATCTCATTTGTCTGCATGTGATTTCTCAGAGCCATTGAAGTACAAATCTGATTTCTATAAACTTAGTTTGATTTAAGCTTCACTAGCCATAGGATTTCGGACCTAAAATCATTGGCTAGCAAGATGTTCTGATCTCAGTTTCACTTTTTATATCAAGTTTTATTGCCCCTCAGGATTATTTCTGTGTGAATATTTGTGTTTTTCATTTATAAGTATTACATGACAAAGGAGAATAGCTACAATGCCTGTCAAATCCCCTGCATCTAGGATATTTAACGACTTATGTGAATCTCGTATAAATGAATCTTACATTTGAAGGTGTGCATCAGTACATGTACAGAACAGAACTGCATTACCTGACCATTAACAAACATACATTTATACTTTTCTTCTTATTTTTATTTTTATAATTATTTTCTTAACATTACAATGTGACCTAATTGTCTGTGCTAGCGCTATAATTGTTTATTAAACATTATTTGGTATTGGCAATATCATTATGTATTTTTTTTGTCGTTATCTGAAGAATTTTAAATGTTTTCCAATATAATTCTATATATATTACAAAATTTAAAAATAATGTTTTACGAAAAAGGAAAGAAAAGCGCAGATAATAAAACGAAAAGTCTACTATGATTCGAGCACCCTCACAGCCAAGAGGTACTGCCTATCACTTATACAAATCGTCAGGAATAACTTTTATAGTTTGACAATTATAAATAAATGTTTGAAGTTTTCGTGAAAACCAGGAATTTTTACCCATAATGGGTCTAGACTCCACCTTAATAAATCATTAATAAACAAGAGGGCCTCGTGGGCCTCATCGCTCACCTGAGCAACAATAGGCATGATAAAATCAGCTTAATGGAGTCATGATACAAAATATCTGGACAATGTGGTATTATACATGTAGATCCTGTATGTGGCCCCACCCTACTCCTCAAGATTTTTATTTTTACACTACCTAAGTTTGCTTTTACTAAAGCTTTTCTAGGCAAATGGGTTTTTTAAGATTTCAAAAGATTTTTCTCTATAAATTCCTATGTAAAAATCCCCCCACCCTACCCCTGGGGATCATGATTTGAACAAACTTGAATCTACCCTACCTGAGAATGCGTCCACACAAGTTTTAGCTTTCCTGACTGATTGGTTTCTACGAAAAATATTTATAAAGATTTACTCTTTATCTTTCTATGTAAAAATTCCAACCCCCATTGTAGCCCCACCCTACACCCGGAGACATGATTTTCACAAATTTGAATCTACACTAGCTGAGGATGCATCCACACAAGTTTCAGACTTGGCTGATTAGTTTCTGAGAAGAAGATTTTAAAAGATTTAATCTATATATTCCTATGTAAAAATTTGACCCCCCCCCCCATTGTGGCCCCACCCTACACCCGGGGGTCATAATTTTCACTACTTTGAATCTACACTAGCGGAGGATGCTTCCACGTAAGTTTCAGCTTTCCTTGCCAAATGCTTCTTGAGAAGAAGATTTTTGAAAATTTCTCAAAATTTTCCTATTATTCTCAATTATCTATCCCTTTTAAAAAAGGGAGTGGTCCTTAATTTTCACAACTTTGAATTCCCTTTGCCTAAGGGAGCTTTGTGCCAAGTTTGGTTGAAATTGGCCCAGTGGTTCTGGAGAAGGTGTTGAAAATGTGAAAAGTTTGCGGACAGACAGACAGACATTTGGACGACAAACAAAATGTGATCAGAAAAGCTCACTCGAGCTAAAAAGAATGAAAACTAGTCCTTTTAATAAAAGTACTTTATGGATGGATTCTAGACCCATTCATACCAAAATATTGCAATTTATCACAGGAAATGGTCAAGATTTAGGCACAAAATGTCGTATGTGACTTAATTTGGAAACCTATACCTCTTGTTTTTATAGAATGAAAACACGTCATTGGCATGCATCGTGACATTTATAGTATAAACAGTGTACATGTATACAAGCCAAGAATACACATTTTATTAACATTCGAACAAGTTCCTTTCTATTGCTTCAAGTGGGGGATATGTAACGCATTGCACGCCCCTGTCCTTTACTCATTTCTAAGAGAACTTTATTGCCGTTATAGAGATATAATAAACTACACATAACAAGCAAATTAAACATGTGAATGACCAAATTTGGAGTTGTGTCAAAGGTCAAATATGTACAGGCTCTTCCACCTTCTTAACATATGGATCGATAGTGCGATATTTTATTCATTTTTACTGATTTAAAAGAACATTTTTGATATAAAAGATGATAGCCTTGCCTTGCATGATGATTGATAATGTTTCAAAGTGAGAATAATTGTCAACATATAAGAACACAGGGTCATAATGCCCTTGACTTAAAAATACCCTTCATTAAATGCCTGTCTTCCGTTTTATCTAAATGCCGTAAGTGTTTTCGTACTAAGAAATTTATCCTCTTTCGTAGAATACATAGTGTCGCTTCAACATAGTTACACCATTTAAATTTCCATATTAGTCGAATATTAATAATAGAATAGTTTAAATATATTTAACTTCAATTTCTGCGATATATATAAGAATGAAGTCATATATTAATATTATGTTATAAGAATTATTAACTTAAAAATATCATCATCATGTTATACAAGAAATTTCAAGATTACGAGTAAAACTTAAATTATTAAAAAACAAATTTGTTTCAGAAATAAAAAAAAAAACGTAAACGAGAAAATGTCAAATTAACAATCTAGCCTTACCAATGTAGCCTTACACGCATAGTTGTCTTTTGTGAATCCATCTATTGTTCCCACGAACAAATGTATAGAGATCTAACAAGGTAGAACCCATCATTACGTCCTTACGATATTATTGATCCGCTGAACTCATTGGCATTTGCCTTCGGTAATACAGTAGTGTAGAAAATGAATGAAATCACTATTAATTATCGAACGTCACTTTTCCAATTAAGAACGTTACATATTGTGTCAAATCACACACTGTAGGAATCTGAGGCAAATCAAATTTTCCCATAGTTGTTTTGATGTTTGGTTTTGATGTTTTGAAATTTATTGTACAATTAAATGGTTTATTTCAAGGCATGGTGTCATATATAGAAGCTGCCAAACTTTTCTCTGGCTCAAAACAATGGAATATTGTTGTCAGTTATATATTCTACACTTTAAGGAGTTACTACATGTACCTACATGTAAATATGTCTTTAAATTAATTTGAAGATTTCATATTGTTTCTTTTAAATACTAGTAAGCTCATGAATATTGCATCACTTATGGTTATCTACTTAAGAAATGAATTCAATATTTAATATTTGTTAGTTATACATATGATATAAATGGTTTGGGCCAGTTTACGCTTTATAAACCGCTTTTTACTAATAAATATTGAATTCATTGCTTATAATTTATTTTTGTTTGGCTAATAATTGCAGATAAAAATGAACAATATATTTTCTAGCCAATCGGAAAGCACTGTCAGAATCAAATAAACAGTATATTAAGCGTATTTTATCAATAGTAAATTTTGTAAAGATGACAGTCTTAAATTCAGTCTTTCTCCTTTTTTCTAAAAAAAAAAAGGTAAGTATTTGACTCAAAATTCGGATGGCTACATAACGAGTATCATTGTATTGTGGTGTAGTGCGCTGTCTGAAAGGTTTTACAAAATCGACTTGTTTTTACATTGACTAGATAGTATATAATGACTATTTTCCAGTTTTTATCGATTTTGTCACAAAAATGCAGTTTTTAACCCCCAAATTTTTTGTTTAAGTACTGTATCTGTAACGCACTTTGAAAACAAAATCATGAAGTGCGTTGATCATGTTGATCCAAATTTAACGTACTTTGCAATTGAATTTTTTTTTTAAAGTGCGTCTACACAATTTGCTTTCAAAGTGCGTTGCCACAACGCATACTTCATACAAACCTTGATAGATCACAAAATCAGGGGTAAACGTTTAGATATGGCCAGAAATTAGTCCTGACTGTAACAAGACACTGTTTTCTGGTGACAAAAGTAACATAACCTATGACAAAACTGTTTATTTTCTTTCCGCTGGATGGTTTAATTTCATCCAGTAACAATGGTTACAACTATATTTTATTGGTGACAAAAGGTAACATAGGTGACGAGCCTTTTTCTGTTTACTAGAGGGTCTTATTTTATTTGGTTACAATGGTTACAATGGTAACAGCTATAATCCATTGGTGACAAGAGGTAACATAGGTGACAAGCCTTTTTCTGTTTACTAGAGGGTCTTGTTTTATTTGGTTACAATGGTTACAGCTATATTCTCTTGGTGACATAGGGTACATGTAACAGTGGTGACAGTCATTTTCATGATTTACAGGAGGTCTTTTTTAAATTGGTCACATTGGTAACAATGGTTACCCTAACCCTAATCCCAACCCTAACCCTAAACTAACCCTAACCCCTACACCTAACCCTAACCCGCCAAACCTAACCCTATTTTGTAACCAATGTTACCAGCAGAGACATAAATAAAATGTTATTTATGTCTCTGGTTACCAGTAACCACTGTAACCTGTCACAAGTACATCAACGTTTGAAAATTATTCATAATCAAGCATTGTTACCGATGTAACCAATGTTACTGGTTACAAATAGAAAGGGATAAATTTCTGGCCATATATGTAAACGTTATATATATTTTAAAAGTAAATTACACATGCTTAACATGCATTATCACTAAACTATATATTATATAGTCAAGACATAAGAGTATTAAATTTTAGGATGCCTAATTAAATTTCGTCGTAAGGTAAGGTTGTATTTTGAAAAACCTTGTTGGGGGCGAATAAATAACGTTCGACTTGTCTAGTTTATCGGAAAATTTAGTTTCGGTTTCAACTTCAACAAGGTCTAAATTTGTTGTGTACAATTTGCTATATTTATGTGGTCTAATGGGCAACAGTCCCAGCAATAGTGACGACGAAGACGACAAGGAACCCAGAGAGGTAATGAACATTTCAGATTTTATTGAAATCTGCGATGAGCGAAAACTATTGCTGTTAAAGCATAAAGCCACTAGCAGTCTTGAGGTTTTAGCAAGTTAAACATAAAAACAGGATTCAAATTATCATAATTTTTCGGATTTTCCTATCTTCTCGAAATGCAATTTCGTGTTGAATATAAATTTGTGGTTTTTTTTTAGGAGTTTCATACAATATGTGCGTTAACCTTGTTGCACCATTAACTGAATCATTGCTATTTTTAGGTGTTATACTTCATAAGAACTTAAGATTTAATCATTTTCATTTTTTATTGGTTAATCAAAAACTACGCATACAGGACTTTCTCATTTAGAAAATGATGACCTATTGGTTACAAATTACATGGTGACACTGTTATTTAAATTTGTCCTGTTTTCTAGCCAAGATGTTTTCACATATGTACTCACTAACTCAGTCTGTCAAACTACCAGTAATAACATGTTATTTTACTTTCTTCTTAGATGGATGGAAACAGCTCTGATGGAGAAGACCCAGGTAAGTTAATTTTGTTTGTGAATTTTTTCCAAGTGATTATTATAAAGTTTTGCGATGAATAAATTGGCTTGAGTATCGCCAGCCACCTCACGATACGATATGTACAACAATATATTAATGCAATACATCATATATCATGATATAGTTGTCAACTATAAATAAAATGGTATCTATACATGTTGCCTACCTCTATAAGAAATAGTATTGCATGAAGAAAATAAGTAAACTAATCTATTTACAAAATCAATCAACAAACTGAAGAGATATAAAATTCAATTGATTAGAACAAAGTAAACAAATCATTTCTAACATTAATCATGTTAATTGAAATTTCTTAATGTCTTCATGTAACTTTCCCAATGAAAATTAACTCATACAGTGTATAACGATACACTTGTGACGGTACGATACACCTTGATGTAATGTGGTCCCTCACAATCAATAAGATCGATTTATCAACGTATCATTACACTTCTAATTAATATTTAGTTAAGCGACGTATATAGATGTAGTAAAAATATGATGGCCTGAGTTTGCATTGCATGAGAAATACTATACACAGAAAAAATTAGTACCACGGTACATGTATTTATTCTTTCAGTCTAAAAATCACACAGATAAAGTGATCAGTCTGTGCTTATTGCATGTACCGGTATATTGGTCAAAGATCTATAATAATAAGATTTATATATACATTTGATTCACCAAGTGGAGCACATGGCTCAGTGGTTATAGGTGTTAGGCAAGTAACCGAAAGGTTGCTGGTTCAAACCCTGCTGTGGTCACTTATCGCAAATCTTACTTGGGTGTATTCGCTGCGAGCGATAAACTGATGCGTTGAGTGACGACACTATTGGGATATCGAGTTGCAGTTATAAAACAAGCATTTTCATTGGCCGTTTTAGTACCCGCCCACTCTTACCTGCTAACGTGGTATTGATAATTTATGCACCAACTGCCAGATGTGTCGTTAACTCTGTATCTGAACTGCAAAAACTAAATCACTGCAAGAATTGACTAAGAGTTCTCACAATAATCGCATCTTCTTTTTTTTGTAAACAATTGTCAAAAACACGCTGTTTAAACAGGTTCAACCCCCAATTCATTTTTCAATATAATGCATACTTCATCGATAAATTCAAATCATTTTATATAACTGTTTAACGCATCAATTTAAGATGAGGCAGTATTTATTTTGTTGTAGCTTATTCCAAAGAATTCACAACAGATATTACATAGCCTATATTGCATTTTATTGAACTTTGACCGATTAATATGACACACTTAAAATTACAAGTGTGCACGTGTTTTCAATCATACCAAAAATTTGAAATTTACGGCATGTAAACGTGTTCAATTTTGGACTGATCTGTGATAAACGTTATTTTGTAACTCACTTTGTCTGTAGAAACATTCATTTTATTATATGTTCTTCGATATTCATCACACAATATTTACTACCGACGTTGATACTGACTTTCTCTCAAACACGCTAATCGACCTCGGATTGTAAAATTCACGTGCAGATCGAGTCGCAATTTTCCCCAAGTATATAAACAAACCACACTTCTTCATTTTGCGAAGGTGTTGACGATGTTTCAAAGATTTTCAGTACAGATTTATTGTAAACAAAACAGTGAGATATATGCTGTAAAACGTCTAATGGATTTCACGGCGTATCAACCCGAATTTTCCCGTGGATCTACATTTTGCAACAAGTTTTTTGTGAGGAAAAACTGTTCAACTCATGCGATTTTCCATACATACAGTAAATGGTACATTATGAACGGTAACGTAAAATTTATTTGTTCACTAAACAGTTTCTGGCAATTTTTTTTTCACAATAAACTGAATAACATAATTCGATAAGCGAAGTACAATCTGTGACTGACAATCTATATGCGCCGATCCCTGCTTTTAGGGAACTTTTCTTTTTCTTTTCATTTATATTATTTACACATGTACGTGAACATCGCCCCTTTTGTTTAATATCAAATAACTCTGTATGTAATTTTTTAACTTGCTAGTACAACTTCATGAGATGTTTTCTTTCTCCGACATATCTTTCCACGTGTTAGCATCATGTTCTCAACATGCATTTGATAAATGGGCGGGTCTATATAAATGCGCCAATCAGAATCTTTATTTCGAATCGCAATTGAAATACACACCGATTAGAAAGTGTCATCACTCAACGCAATGCTACATCGGTCGTAGCGAATACTTTCATGTAAGATTTGCGATAATGTTGTGTGTTGTGTACTTAGACAAGGCACTTTATCTACATTGTCTCAGTCCACCCAGCTGAAATTGGGTACTGGCTTATGCTGGGAGTTAATCTACGATGGACTAGTGTCCCATCCAGGGGGAGTCAATGACTCTCATCTGCTTAGCACCACGGTAACCGGGGATAAGCACTAGCCCTATGCGCCTTCATGGCACGGAGAAGGATTTAACTTTAAGTTGATCTACCAAGGACTTTGCCATGACCTGATAATTGTGTTAGGTCATGGTCATAAGAATGGCATTGAAATCATATTTAGACTGTTAAAGTGGAACTAATATACTTCATATAAGGAGGTAGCATTTGACCTGAAGACATATTACTCGTTCTTTACATATTATTTGTTGAAATTTCTACAGATAAACATGTATTTTAGCAAAAAATTCTACTGGAAATGGGATGTGTGTGTGTCTTATTACATGTACATGTATCATACATGTATGTACTGATACTCTGATTAAATACCTGTTTACAAGTGAGTTAACATACTGTATACAGGGTTATTTTTGCCCCATGTAATTTTCGCCCTTTTAAACTTGCCTACAGTTTCGCCCCATCTTGAATTCGCCCAGACACAGTTGTGTTTAAAGAGAGATAATTTTAGACATTGGAATTCGTCCAGTCTTAAATTCGCCCTCTGACAACTAGAGTCAAATATTGATTATCTTTCCTAGTATACAGTAGTTTGTTCGAATCTGCTGTCATTCAGTATTTTATGATTTGTTTTCAGATGACGGTAGTAATTTGAACCTGACAGACCTGTCGGGGTTGTTTAATCACACCAGTCTGAGGACTCTGGCTGCCAACATCAAGTAAGGATTTAGTTGGTTCCTGAGGATTGTAATAAAATATTGGTCTATAGAATAACAAACCTATTCATAGATTCCCCAAATATCACATCTCAAATGCAAACCTATGACAAAAAAAAAATAATTAGGCCAGAGGTTTGTTATTTTCTATACCAGCTTTGTAACTGTCTGTATATTGTTGATTGAGGTTCAGGCCAGGGCTACTATAGCCATATTTTTTGCTGTTCCTCTAATATATAACTGCATATACTTTACAGTGATTACACAACTCTCTTAGATATCACACAGTGGCCTAATTTTATATATATTTACCAGGGTAATTAAATATCACTTATGCCAAACTTCTCCTGTATGTTTTATTTTAAAATATTGATTGTATAAAATAAATACTTAAAAGGAATAACAAAAAGACTTGGTACATTTAGCATGCAGTTTTGATTTTACTTAAAAAATCATTAACCCTCAAATAGTGTGTATATACCAGTATTTATGCATATGTAATATAAATAAAACTTAAGAATCATTGCTTAATTTTGCATGTGTCAGTACAATTAAGGGTAGAACCACAAAAGAAAGCTAGTGTATCCTAATTTGTCCCTTCCTTAATATTTTAATCCAGCTAGTATATTTATTGTGACAAGATCAACACAATTCATGGAATTAGAGAGAAACTGCATGGGTTCTTCATATTTTATGTGTTTACACCATATTACCGGTAGATTAAAATCATGTGTGATATCAGATTTTCTTCTAATTTATCAAATGCTTTAAAAAATTGCTCAGTTATTTTGAAGTTTATATCTTTTATATCTGTGAAATGTGATATAATGACTTTCAATTCTGAGATTTATCACACACTTAGAATATAGTACATTTATTTGAATACAAGTGAAACTGAGAGTATTTGTATATCCCTTCAGTTTCGAATTATCTGAAAATGTATTCTATATACCTGGTACTAAAATGTTGAAGAATGATTAGGTAATAAATACTCTCTCTTTGACTATCATATTTCAAAGCAATCCCATATGACTTTGACTCCTAATACAAGCTATTATTTTTGTATGATTCAGAAGCAAGGAAATGTCTATCATAAACAATATACGACTGACACCAAAGTCACTTTGAGGGTTAAGGTCACATAACTTGGCACATTATTTATTCGTCTTGTTATACATGTACCTCCTCTTCCAAACAGATTTTTAGTGAAAGTATATCGGTAATCACCCTGTCTATCAGTCAGAAAGCATCAGTCTTCAGGAAAACTCCAAGTGATCCAAAGACTGAGGCCAGTGATTTTTTGGGTCAGGTCTGTGAAAATAAAAAATTGAGAAGTTTGATGGACCTGCATGTTGGGGAATGTATACACTAAAGTTGAAATTAATTGATTTGACATTACAGAGAAGTACAGAATCCCAGTAGAGTTTTCAATAGCCTGTGGAATAGCTCAGTAGGGTATAAAATTTGGTCTGCCAGGTATCACATTAGGTCTGAATCTAGGTCACATGGTTACTCAAATATACCGAAAGAATGTTACATTACCCACAATGTTATTTTTTACAAGATAAACGATAGGATAGGATTCATGCATGATAAGATAGGATTAATGCATGATAGAACAGTATACACGCACGATATGATATGATTGATACACAAATACAAAATACAACTCTTGTTTTAAATAAAAATAAAATCTATCATAAATACATTTCTTTCTGTATAAGAGAATGATGCATTAAAAACGATTTATATTACATACAAGTTAAATAAACATTGTTTTCATTACCGCGCACACCCTAGCCGATTGCCGAGAACATTTCAGCCCAAGATCAAATAGCACAGGGAAAATAGCTAGTGGGTTCAATTAGAATACAACTCTTGTTTTAAGTAAATATAAATTATATCATAAATACTTTTGTTTTTGTAAAAAATGATGCATAAAAACAAATTATATTACATACAAGTTGATGTTTACGCAGGTATAATAAACGATTTAATATATTCGATATACAGGTAAATATGTTACCTTGTTCCTAAGAACTTCGATAGTTCACATAAATCTTTCATTTCCACTGCTTATAGATTTACATGTAATATCGGTTGATTTTGATCTAAAGAATTAAGAAATTAGTATCATGATAGAAAGCTAGATAGGATTTTACAGTTCTTGTTCCATAAATTTATATATACAGCGCACTGAATGACTTGTAAGAATCTTTGAAATAAATTTACTTGCTTATGAAAAGGCACGAAACGATCAACACGATAGAATAAACGGAAGAACTGTTAATTAAAAATTGAATGATAAACCTGACAGGATTAACACATGTAGGATAGGATTAACGGATGATAGAACACGATACCATAGGATTGATACACAATATGATAGGATTGTAATAAATAACGTTGCGGGTATCATATTACACATTCCATTCATAATTGCGCACAGAAAACCTCTAGAACACTCTTTTCTATTGTTAGATAATCTATTAATAAAAATAAAAAAAAAAATGTTCACCTGGCCAGCACTGGGAGTTCTGTTCAGAAAAGTACTAATTAAAAATATTGCAGATTTGTAATTATACAGAAATTTTTTAAGAAACAAAATGGAAATGGTTTCAAGTATATAAGCTTATAAAGAGGGAAATACTTATCTTGTAAAAATCATTAATGACTTTTGGTTACTCAATTCCTAATTCAACAAACTATAGCAATAGTTTTGGATAAAATAGGAAAAACATTTTCAAAAATATATTCCATTACACTTTTTTCTCCTTTTTAAATGATTCAAATTTTTCTCAAGAAGGAAGGAAAAATATTAGACGAGAGTATTTAAAGGTGAATGTCATGTGAATTTATTTCAACCTAAGCTTCATGCCTTTTCCTTGAGGAAATTATTATATTTTTATACACATGTAACCATGGTAACCTAACTTGGTCATGTTTAGTATATACTAGCTTCCTTTCTTAGTAAGCAATGACCTTATCATTTCTAATTAAGGAATAAGGAATCATTCTTTGAGTATTATGAGGTGATAATTTCGGTCATGGCGTACTGGTCAAATCCAATATCAACTTATAATATTCAAAGAATGATTCCTTATTACTTACATTTATATTATTTCCAATTTGTACACTTTAAAGAACATTAATTTAAAAGCAGTATTTTTTTGTAACACATGCTATCATGTATTACTACGTGGCGCAGCCAATACCGTTTTTCGGTTATGCTATAGGACAAGCCCCTTATGTGTCACTCATCTTTTATGAAGTTATTGGGTTTAAGGGTTCAAAATTGATTCGTAATGTTATCACATACAAAGACAGTTGAAAATGTAAATATTAGGGAATACAGGTTTATTTTTTCATTGCATATTACATGTATTATATCTACTTTTCAAGTGATTTGTATCAATTTTATTAGTGTGTCCTATCAGACTTGAACAGTCTGGGCGGACTCCGAAAACGGAGTAAACGGAAGTGATTTCTCAAAAGAAAAAATACTCCGAAAAAGGAGTTCGGCGCATGCGCAGTTAATCAAAATATCACATTTTTACGTGAAAACAGGGCACTCAGGAAAATTGATCGTGCAAAGCAGATTATTCATATGCAGGTCTGAAAATACGTTTAAATGCTTTATAAGACATATTTCAACAGAATGTATTTGGCAAAAATATATGTTCGTTTGGCAAATCAAATTTTATTTGCTGTCAAAGTTGGTCAATTCTGTTTCCGATGACGATGTCATTAAAAGTGAATAAACTAATGTTTTTTTCATGATTTCACTATGATTAAAGATTATTTATGGGCTAGGGTGTGAAAGAAACTATTACCGTGAGTTTTATATCCCGTTTGTAGTCATTGCACTGTTCTGTTGAACACGCGATGTCTCGCTCAGTCGGCACTTCTTAAAACCTTGTATACATCGTAATTAGTCGTATTTTAAAAAAAAAACATTACCTTTATTAAAGACTTGAATACTTACATAAGTGCAACATTTAAATTTCCATCTCCATACTTCCAAGTTTTAATTTGAAGTCCGATTTTTTAATCTTACAAGTCCTGGTCGACCACGTGTGAATTAAAATTTTTGTATTTATTTTCCTGCTGTTTACCGAAACATTTTCACATTTCTTTTGAAGTATAATTTTAAAATTAACCATTTCTGTATCGTTTTTAATTTTTTTACGCTTCTGAAGGATTTTAATCTATTTTTCAATCACGTTTTCACGGAGAAGGGAGGTAACTCTCCATTATTTACATTAGCTACAAAACGGAAGTTGAGAAAATCGTAATGCATGACGGTGCCAAATACTCCGTTTTCGGAGTCCGCCTAGACTGTTGAAGATCACTTGATCTTACTTGATCACTTGATCCTACCTCTATTTTTTTAAGAGGTCCATGTTCGCTCTGCTCCTGTTTTGTAATTTTCCTTTGGACTTTTGAGTTTGAACACTGTTCGTTATCACCACATGTCATTTTTGATCATGTGTTTACTTTGAATAAAAAATTGCAATTACAATTGGTTGGTTTATGTAAGATGCCATTCATATGTAGATCTTTTTGTCTTTAACTGCAAGAACAAATTAGAGGTCCACAAATATACATGTAATGGTATATATATTTAATATTTCAATAAATGATTACAAATTGAGGTTCACAAATATACATGTATATATATTTGATATTTTAATAAATGTTTATAAATCTTGTATAGATTTTTGCTAGGTCTCACGCAATTTGATTTAGCATTCACCATTTAAGTAAAAGCAAGGTCATTTGATCAAAGTCATGTCTTTTAGATAAATGAAATACAGTAATATAAAGAATGCACACTATTAAATGATGTTTCATGACTCGGTACAAAGGTCATTTAATGAAAGTCTTATTAAACTTGATGAAATCAAATTTGTGCATTTTTCAAAGCTTTTAGCTCACCCTAGCCAAAAAATAAACTAGGATTTTCTGATCAAAATTTGGCCAGATTTTGTCTTTAGCATTGTTAACTTTTCCCCATTTCATCTTCTTCTAAGGTACCATCGAGCCAATTTTACCAAAATATGGCACAGAACATCATTTGGTGAAAAGCTTTCAAGTTTATCAAACCATACCTCTTTCCATGAAGATGTGATTAGGGAAAAATGAAAATAGGGCAGGTTGTTTGGATAAAATTCTTCTCCAGAACCAGATACTGTAGAAACCAGTAACATCTTTTAAAACTGTTACATATAAACCTTTCTTTTAGACATGTATGGTAGATCAAAGTATAAATTACAGACCATTACCCATGTGTCCCCTTATGGGGAGGGGGTAAAGTTCTTCATATGATTGAACAGGAAAAACCTTAAAAATTGTTAAAATCAGAAGTACATGGAGGCTACATTATGTGATACTGATGTGGCAGCAAGCTAGTACCGGGTATATAGAATTTTCAAGTTTGAATTATTACCCTTGAGTTCAGAGAGGAGCTACAACTGAAGGGGGGGGGGGGGTGTTAAAATTTAATGCATACCCTGCCATTCATTATGAGTACCTTGTCAAGTAATGGGGGAGCATGGGGTATGTGAGTTTATGATCCTAATATAGTGGTTGTTTTTTTTAATGATGCAAGCATTTATTGAGTTTTGGTCCAGAGTGGGGTAAAATGTAATGTAATTATAAAAGACTATAGATTTCAAGTTAAATCGTTCTTTATGCCGCACATGTCATAGAAGCAAGATTTGGGAGGGGGTTGCTTTGAAATGAAGAATTTTTTTCTGATGGAAGCAAGATAGTTTAAAAGATATTCAAATTTATCTATACTGCCATCTTCGCTAGCCAAGGGTTTTTGATCCGCACCGTTCCTCACAAACCCTTGGCATATCGTGCTATCAAAAGTCGGGAATTTTTTCCTGGATTCTGATTGAGGTTTACTGAAACCATTCGACCAATCAAAAAGATGCAAAACATTCGATTTAATCGACAATGTTTTCGTATTGTTTATTCACGAGTGTCTCTAACACGCATAGCTCAATACCCTTATTAGTCTTTCTGTTTGAGCCTTCATGATACATGTAGCTTGCAATGGTGCAATAACAAGTACCACCTATTCTGTGTATCAAGAGAGGCATGCACTCGATCATAGATGAAGGATTTACCGCTCCTGGGACCAGGCTTACAACCTTCGAATGAATTCGATCTATATGTAACATTTAACAATATTCATACTTATTGAATACAATGGGCATTAAAACGTTCGTTCTTTCAACTTGTCAATACCAATGTCTGTGGAGGCTGCCATTACTGTACCAGTGACTTTTAAAGTACAGCATCTTTCATCATTTGGCTGATTTATAAATAGGCTGGGAGATCACGTGACGAAATAAAAATCCCAACTTTTGATAGCACGATAGGCCAAGGGTTATGGTGACGAGCGGTGCAGATCAGAAACCCTTGGCTAGCGAAGATGCTATACTGCTATCCCTAAGGGTTATACAGAGGCCACATATAGAAAAAAAGATTAAAAGAAAAAAGAGGCTATTATTTGTGAAATCTAAATTAATGCAAATAATTTTTTAACTTCTAAGGTCAGAGAAAAGGCTTTATTTTGGGGGGGGGGGTTCTTTTTGTATGGATAGTATATGGTATACTACCGGTAATTAAAGCTTGT
Source organism: Magallana ariakensis (assembly GCA_020458035.1). Taxonomy (NCBI): domain Eukaryota; kingdom Metazoa; phylum Mollusca; class Bivalvia; order Ostreida; family Ostreidae; genus Magallana; species Magallana ariakensis. The sequence goes on along the minus strand of CM035817.1, from coordinate 14,471,352 downwards.
TAGCTTCTTGGATGAAAGTTGAACATTGTTGCTCTGGTGAGCGATGTGTTCCATGGACCTCTTATGTACCGTAATTATGAATCATACTTGTCTTTTTGGATGTTCCTTTGCATGCTGTAAACGTATTACATTTGGCTGTGTATATGCATTCTATTTAGCGCTTTTGGCAGAATGCGGCTTCCACTAAATCAAGTACATCACTAAATGCCATGCATATATATATATATATATATATATATATATATAAGAATAGTCACATTCAGGAATACGACAATTCAAATCCACGCCAACTTGTTCAAAAACTTATTTCCGCCAAATATCGTACACGCCAAATATCATATGTTTACAGTAACTTATTTGTTGATCCTGATCCAAGATCATATGATCACAGTTGAAAAAAAAAAATTGCCATTTTATAGGACAATTACCGGTATATGACATATATAAAATTTAAAAATATCAAGTTATCTTGTTTGTCCTGTTAGGATAAGCTCTAGTTTATAATGAAAGACTGGAGTCTTTTCTTGATTTTGTTTTTCTTATTCTGAGTACTTTACTTATTGAAGGGAAGAAGTTCCAGAGAATGTGTTACAGCAGTACAGGTTCCAGATTCTCCGATGGCTGGAAGACAAAGAAAACAAGATGGAGGTGTTGTGTATTTTCTGACTTTCATTAGTATTAAGTGGTGATAATTGTTACTACATGTACTGTCATTGACTGATATGATTCACTGTTTACTTTGCTGCACTTAATAGGTTAAGCTCAGGAATTTTTTTTAGCTCACCTGAGCTGAAAGCTCAAGTGAGCTTTTCTGATCAAAATTTGTCCGTTGTCTGTCGTCGTTGACGTTGTTGTTGGCGTTGTAAACTTTTCACATTTTCATCTTCTTCTCCAGAACCACTGGGCAGATTTCAACCAAACTTGGCACAAAGCATCACTGGGTAAAGGGGATTCAAGTTTGTTCAAATGAAGGGCCACACCCTCTTTAAAGGGGAGATAATTTAGAATTATTTAAAATTTGTAGGTATTTTTCAAAAATCTTCTTCTCAAAAACTATAAGGCCAGAAAAGCTGAAACTTGTATGGAAGCATCCTTAGGTAGTGTAGATTCAAGTTTGTTAAAATCATGGTCCCCAGGGGTAGGATGGGGCCACAATGGGGATGAATTTTTACAAAGGAATATATAGAGAAAATCTTTAAAAATCTTCTTCTTAAAAACTATTAGGCCAGGAAAGCTCAAATTGGAGTGGAAGCATCCTCAGATAGTGTAGATTCAAGTTTGTTTAAATCATGGTCCCTGGGAGTAGGGCGGGGCCACAATGGGGAGATGAATTTTTACATAGGAATATATCGAGAAAATCTTTAAAAATATTCTCGGAAAGTTTTCAGTCCAAAAAGCAGTAACTTGTGTGAAAGCACGGGTTGTGCAGATTAAAGTTTGATGAAACCATGATTCCCTAGAGAAAAGTGGGGCCACAAAGGGGGGGGGCTTATATAGGAATAGAGAAAAATCTTACAGGTACAACAACAAAAGGGGCTTGGTATTTACCATAAAAATATGTGGATAAAAATCGGCAGATATTTTAAAATTTTTTGAGCAATATCTACTGTACTTAGTTGTCAAGATATTTTGATTTTTATACTGTAATGCTAATTTGATCAGAGTTAAGGCTATTGTTCCTCAGGTGAGCGATGTGGCCCCTGGGCCTCTTGTTTATGTAATGTAATCTTTGAAATTATTATGAAATGGTTTTGTTTTCTGTGTGGGCTGTTCATTTTACTCCATAGATTATGTCACTCCCTTTGGTAATCACATGCTGCTATTGTTTAAGGAAACGCTGACCATCTCCAAATTCTGTGACTGGCTCCAGAACAAGGGAGTGTCCCGCGAGGAGGCAGCTAGGGTGAGTTCTGACCGAGAGGACATGTAGGTCATCCCTGATAACAAAGAGATTCTAGCATTACTGTAAATCAATGTTTATGTCAGGCAATTTTTTTCAAGATTGATAATATCGATATAAAATCTATGTTTAAAATATTAAACAAAAAAAATTTTGACAATATTTGACTGGTTCATGATGAAATATTTGCAACTACAAGGTTCTTGCAAAATTTGGGGGATTTTCTCGCACGTAAATAAAAGTTAGTCAACAGATAAGAAAGGATGTTGAGGTATATCAAAAAAAAAAACCAGTGATCAATAAGACAGATTGAGCCTTTCTCATGTGACCTCCCAGGTTTTGTGACATTTTTCCACATTTTATAATTGCTGTTTATCGGATTGTTTTGACAGACGTTCCAGCAGTTTGACACGGATGGCAGTGGAATCGTGGAAGTCAGCACCATGCTGACGATCGTTAAGTCCATGAACGGTCAGAACGTGATGGGAGAGCTGGGGCGAAGCTTCAGGATGCTCCAGGCCTGCTCGCTCACACCAGGTCAATCTTACTTTCTTGTGGTTGTACAATTTATGACTTTAATATTAAAGCAACTGGATTTTTTCATTGAATTGCTTAAAAAACAGGGTTTGTGAGGTGCTTTGTATTTGGCTAAATTTTGCTGTTTCATTCCAACTGCAAAAGAAAATTGATTGCCAAAAAATTGATGGATATATATCATAATGATACATATTACATGCACCGTTATTTATGTGATGTCCTATGTTTTTTATCATCAGGATTTGTGGATGTGTATGCAAGAGACCATGATGCTGTGCAGCAACATGCAGAAAAAATACTAAAGGTCTGAGCTATAACTAGTTGTTGACAGATCAAGAGAGAAGAAGAGAGAGGACAAATTAAGAATTATTTCAGAACTTGTGCTCAATTCAATTGCATAAGAAATTGCAATAGAATATGTTAAAATCAGACAGGTCAAGTTCTCTTCTATTACCAAAAAATAAACTGCTTTACAATTTATGGTATTTTTGTCTAATCAAAATTCAGTTTTCTGTAGTTTTGAAAATAACTGGATTTAGATTGTATTTGTTAATCTAAATCAGTAAAGTTTTGACTTTTTGTATAGAAAATAGACTATGAATGTGTGCCATGGATCCGATGCTGTTTAATCAGTATTTATTTATGGTTTTTTTTTAGTATCTTACGAGAAACAGGTCCCCTAGCCTTAGTTTACCCTTTCCTTACCTAAATGGCTTCAATAACACAACCAGTATGAGAAATCTAGTGCTGAAGTCTGTGTTCCAACAGATAAAAGACAAAGGTAAACATTTACAGTACTGAAATCTTTGGACCTGATTGTGATAATAAAAATATATTATATTATAATATTATATTAGGGTGAATATTGTACTAATATAAGACTAAGGTAAACAAACATTGTGTAATGTGGAAAAGATGTTGATTGGGATATTAATAAATGGAAAATCAATAAGATGCAAGAGTTGAAAGTTCTTAGTGTATATTTCATCAATTTGGCCAAATCAATATTATCATTGTTTTTCTAATTTTTGTATTTCATTTTTACATTTTCTGATAGAGTTGTTCTTGCTTTGTTTTTTCATTTGAAAATTTTCAGTTATTTCAGTTTTTGCTACATGTACCTGTTTTTATAATTTGTTTCAAACAAAACATTGCTGGGTGTATTTTCCTGATGATTTACCTTTATGCTTAAAAAAAAAACCCTAGAGCATAGACTGAATTCATGTTCACTGATTTACCTGTGATGTAGCTATACATTAGTTTTACATGTATGTCTGACAAATGTATCATTTTCATGAAGACCTAAATTTACATGTTCCTGCATTACTAAAGGTTTTGGACACAGTCAGGGGAACCTGGAATCTGGGGAGGAGGTTAGGACCATCAACCCCTGCTTCAGTAACATAGAGGTCTCCTCCAACACCTCAGATGCCTACAGGTAACTAGAACTCACAACACAACAAATACATGTACACACACACCTGTTTCAGTAATATTCTGCAACACTCCAACACCTCAAACACCTACAGTTACCTACTGCAACTGATAAGCTCATAATATGATATAATCATATATATATACAGTTGAACTTCGGTATCTCAAACACCAATATCTCGAATACAATGGATATGTCAAAGTGATTTTTAAGTCCCAAGCACTTAAACTTTAAGTATTTTACCCTTGATATCTCAAATACTCGAATATCTCGAAGTTTTAAACCAGTCCCATCTAGTTCGAGATAAAGAGGTTTGACTGTTTTATCATAATAAATGCCCATTGTTTTACATTATTACTTTTATTATGTACAGTAAACCTTAAAGTTGAAATATAATCCAACATATATGCATCCGATACTTGTGAAATAAGGCTTATATCTATACAGAAAAACCAGATGAAAAACTAAGACAATTATTTTAAATCATCCAAGAAATAGTTACACTCTCCTAGTCTTTGCGTGAATGTAAAGTGTGTAAAATGTCATGACTCCTTCATATTACATAGTAGTGATGGAAGGGAAATTCTGTTGATTTTATGTAGGTTGACCAATGGAGATTCCAGTACCTTTTGGCAGTCGGATGGGTCTGCCAGGTCCCATTGGATTAGGTAAGATCATTCTGATTGGTTTATTTTTATTAGACTGAGTGTACATGTACTTAAAAGAGAATGCGTCCATAAGTTTGTGGCTTTTTTGGTCTTTTTCAGAATTTTGATTGTTGTTACAGTATTTATTCTTATTTTTAACAGGATGCACATCAAGAACAATGTTGTGATAAAGACCTTAAGTGTGACAGTGGCCTCACCAGACTCCAGTTATATGCCTGAGCTTATCTCAGTGTCTGCTGGAAAAAACTTCCGAACATTGAGAGCGATAAAGGAAATCACTATACCAAGGTAGGAACCGGCTTGTTTATATCAAATTACATAGAAGACTGCTTGGCTGTTTTGTGCAGTTTTATTTTGCTATTGATCAATTTCAGTCTCAGGAGGTTTTTCTTTTTTACAGTCACATTACAGGGGATGTTACTCTGTTGCAGAACATGAAACACTTCTATCCAAGTAAGTAGTTGTTGACTTCCCATGTCATTATGTTCATGTAAATTCTAAATTACTAAGAGCAACATAATTTTTTATCTTCTTTCACTTTTCTTGTTCATATGTCATATCAATTTTTATATCAGTTGTTCATTTGTTTCATTTCAGTAATTCAAATAAATATAAAACGATGCAGGAACGATGGCTGTGATACAAGGATACATGGAGTCAAAACAGTGGGTTACAAGTAAGGAGATCTTTGATTTTCTAAAATGTAAAATAAAACTCCAGTATTAATAATCAGAGATTTTTGTTAGAAGTTTACTTCTTTTAAAATCATAACATGAGTATAAAATGGTTGCATTTATTTACAGAATTATCAAAGAGGTCGGAATAAGTGTGGCTGATGCCTCAGCAATGTGGTATCTACAGGTCCTAGCAACCACGGTAACCATGACAATACCTCTGGCTCCACATTTGCGGACGAAAATTTTGGAACACACAAAGTACTGACTTTATATTTATTAACTCTATATTTATTACCTCTTTATAGTAATGTGTATCTCTATGTTAAATGTAGAATCCCTCCCTGCATCGCATCAGATAAACACGTTACTTATATATCTGTATTATAGGAAAGCCCTGGGACTCATTCCTCCCCTATCCCTCTGTCCAGTCAGCAGTGACAGACCAAAGTTCCTCACCAAACACGTACTTCAAGAAGTGGAAAAATTTGTGACGGACATTGCATTGTGAGTTGCTTTGACTGCAAGGTTTAGACTTTAATATACTAATAAACTGTTGTTATTGAACTATTGTTATTGTTATTGCTGTTATTTTTGTTATTTGTTTTCAATTTAGAAGAAAATATCAACATACTCTAAACAACAAACATACATTTGCATATAGGAAAGAAAAGACTTGTTGTGCGGTCAATAATGGGTCTATACAATCATCTTCAAAAGATTTAAGTTTGCCTAACTAATCACAATTTACATTTTGGCCACACTTAAATCCCTTGTAGTGTGGTCTATTCCATGTCTTAAACAGTAAAAATTCATCAAACTCTTCTTTGTTTTGAGGTTCAAAAATACTATAGAATGACCATTACACTAAATCTCATTAATGAGTTTGTTTTCTGTTTTTGTAAATATCAGATATGATGGAGAGGTCCTAACAGAGGGACTCCAGGTTCTACTGTCGTTTAATTTGGCCAGGGGAAATGTGGGAGCTCTGTTGAGAACCATTAAACTGCTGCAAGGTATTGAAGTGTTACAACCTTTTCAAAAATTCTTTGATTTTTAGAAATAATTGTTTTTATTTTAAAACTTACAAAGATTACCTGCATGACCCTCCTTCACATTTATGATTACCCTAGATAGTTATATTATGCATTGATTGATACCTAATATAGGCTCTAAAATATCTTGCTTGCACTAAAAACTATTTTTTCTAGTTTCTCTGAATAATAGAATAAATTTATATAAGATATACGAATAATTAAAAGCTTATATCGATCTTTTAATTTAGAAAAAGATACTTGTTAGATCCATCAAATTATAATACCGGTATACTGGTGTGTCAAGTCACTTCAAACACACTTTAATTTAGAAGAAGTCATGTATTGCAGACTTTTATCAACAAATACCTCTTTGAAATTTGTAGACAATCCGGAGGCTTCCTTGCCATGTGCAGATTTACTTCGGCAGATGCAGCAAGCAAGAGATGCATGCTGGGAAAAAACTGGACACCTATTGACCTTGACCTTAAGTGGTTCTGATGGAGGTCAGAGTGACGAAAACTCTGGACCAGAAAATGTGCTTAACCATACATGGTCAATGCCAGTACAGTGTAGGTGTCTGATGCAGTCATATTTATCTTTTGAATGACTAAAAAAAAAATTGAATCATTTGTATAAGGATTCATGCATGCCTTAATTAATGATTTTATCAAAGTTTTTAAATTTTTCACTAGCCATTTTTAATTTGGATAATGATTTTATGAAATTTTTGTAACATTTGATATCGGTAATTCATTAAATGATGACTTGTTTTCAGACATTAAGTTTTTCCGGGACTTGTTTCAGTCGATTGTCACAGACATTCTGTCTGAAAGCACCACTGAAAAACGTCCTGAAAGCTTGTATAATGGAAGATCAGCAGCCATTGAGTGGGATTATCCAACCAATAACCGTTTTGTGCATTAATATGCTTTAGTTTTTACAGCCTCATATCTTACGAGTGATGGCAACACCAAAGTCAACATGGTCTTCAAATCGTCTGAAACCATACAATTGTCTAAGCTGCGCATACGAGTAAGAGACTTCTTTATATTTCAATCAGAGCTTAGATGCTTGAGACTTTATAATTTCTTCATCAGAGGAGGAGAGTTTTTCATATGATTGTCTTGAGCTTTTTAAGGAATTTTCTTTCCTAGTTATAACATCTTTGAAAAAGATCTAATTGCTAGTTTAGTTATCACATATAGAAAGATAACTACATGTGCATTGTCTGACTTTACCTCAAAGTAAGATAACAAAGAAATGCATGTTTTGATCCTAGATAATGAATTCCATATTTTGATATTTGCATGACAAGTTGTACTGAATTGGATAGTTTTGTGCATGCTTGGCTGGGTGTACTGTAAATATGGATATTTCTGGATCTTGTTATATACTGTAGGTTTACTGTGGGCTTATCAATGGTTACTTGTTCCATATTCTTGAATTCTAAACTGCCGTATTTTAGCTTATTGAACTTTTATTTGGACATTACTGGGATATGATAACTTTGTAGTTTTCTGTGGCCTATTACAAATCAATGGAGGTACATGTATCAAAGTTTAAATCTTATGTTCAAAAGTATTTGGAAACATATTGTCATAGCCTGTTTATAGGGAAATTGTTGAGGACGCTTTAGGATAAAATGGGAAAAGAACCATCTTTTTTTGGGAAAAAGTATAGATTAAAGTACATTGTATAATGTGTATACTTTTGTATTAATATGGGTATACTACACAAAACTTTCCTTAAACTTGGACAACAACCTATAAAATATACAGAAATACATTTTTATGGCACCTAAATATACATGTTTTTGGTATTGTATTATAATATTTATTATCTAATATACACGTTAATTGGCAAACTTGCACAAATGTAGGAAAAGTTATGTTATTTACAATACTTGTGATATTAATATTAACAGCATGTAAGGTTCAGGCATCAAATTATAAACATGCATGCTTTATACATCTATTGGTGAATATATCAGTAGATTTTAGGGGGGATTTGTTAGTGTTAGCTCTGGTCTTAGGTTTTAGGATAGATATGCACAGCATATTGAGTTCAATGTACAATGTAATATCTGGAATAGAAATGGAAAAGGTCTGCTCAGGAAGAAAATTTATATGGGATAGGATACATGTACAACTTTAGTATGTTATATGGAATGGGATATAAATGAAGTATGCATAAGTATTTACATTTAATCTGAGCCAATTGTTTAAAGATTTCTATTGCTGGTTTATGATTTGAAGAATTTTCAGTGAAATGAAATGTTTTGAATTAAAATTCAATTACCCAGTAATTTAAAAGAGATGAAATATTTATATTGATGTATTGTTAATTGTGAACTTAATTGAAAAAAATATTCACCGATGCTTTTTGATTAAAATTGCTTGATGATTGCTTGGTCACATGGAATTTCTGTGTTAATGTGTGGACCACTTTTTGTTTTTGTAGGTAGCATCTGGAGGGAAAGGAGCTAGACGAGGGATGGTTTTTGTTTTCAAAGACGATGGGTAAATATGACCTCTCCATTTGAGAGAGAGAGAGAGAGAGAGAGAGAGAGAGAGAGATTTTACCTAGTCTTGCAGATCTTTCAGTACCGGGTAATTTCTAAGCAATGTTTCTTAATCATTATTATACCCCTCGCAAACGAAGTTTGGGGAGGTATATAGGTATCACCTTGTCCGTCCGTCCGTCTGTCTGTCCATTAAAAATTTGTGTCTGGTTCATATCTTTCTTATGGAGAGACATTGGAAGTTCTTACTTCACACAAAGATTGCTTATGACCTGAGGGTGTGTTATGACGTTGACCCAAGGTCATTCGAGCAAGATCAAGGTCACTGACAAGAAAAGTGCAAAGTTCATGTCCGGTCCATTTCTTTCTTATGGAAAAACAATGGAAGTTCTTACTTCACACAAAGATTGCTTATGACCTGAGAATGTGTCATGACCTTGACACAAGGTCATTTAAGCAAGGTCAAGGTCACTGGCAGAAAAAGTGCCTGGTTTATATCTTTCTTATGGAGAGACATTGCAAGTTCTTACTTCACACAAACATTGCTTATGACCTGGGGGTGTGTCATGACCTTGACCCAAGGTCATTCAAGCAAGATCAAGGTCACTAACAGGAAAGGTGAAAAATTCGTGTCCGGACCATTATCTCCTTTTGGAGAAACATTGGAAGTTCTTACTTCACACAAAGATTGCCTATGACCTGAAGGTATGTCATGACCTTGACCTAAGGTCATTTTGGCAAGTTCAAAGTCATTGTTTAAAAATTGCTTAATTCTTATATGTGTCATGTTTTGTATGAATGGAAATGATTAGAAGGTAAAATTTTACACAAATCTTCTGTAAGGTGAAAATAAATTAATTGTAAGATTCTCATCGCCGCCCCCCTCCCCCACTCTGAAAATGGTGTGCCTCGATATATTTTATATTTTTTCGAAGAAAAAAATTGTGTGGAAAAAATTATTCAGTAAAAACATCAGGCTCGGTATACCAAAAATTATAAACATTTAATGGCTGCTTAACATGTGGATTATTGTTTGATTCCAGTCATGTTTGTTATCATAAGGATACAAATGTCTTCATGCATTAACAGTAAAGTTGAAATAAAATGGAATTTAAAGAATAGAAATTGGTTTGTGTACTCATATGAGCATAAGCAATTTAAACAAAATAGAGCAGTTGTTATTGATAGAAAATGGATTGTAATGTTACAGTACCCGCAACGTTATTTTTTACAATCCTATCCTATCGTATCGTGTATCAATCCTATCGTATTGTGTGTGTATACTGTTCTATCGTGTGTTAATGCTATCGTATCGTGCGTGTATACTGTTCTATCGTGCGTTAATCCTATCCTATCGTGCGTTAATTCTATCAGGTTTATCGTTCAATTTTAACAGTTTTTTCCGTTTATCGTGTTAATCGTTTCGTGCCTTTTCATAAGCAAGGAAATTTATTTCAAAGTTGCAAGTCGTTCAGTACGCCGTATAAGAAAATTTATCGAACAAGAATTGTAAAATCCTATCCAGCATTTTATCATGATACTAATTTCTTAATTTTTCAGATCAAAATTAACCAATATTACATGTAAATCATATCTGTAAGCATTGGAAAAAAAATGTAAACTATCGAACTGTCGAAGTTCTTACGAACAAGGTAACATATTACCTGTATATCAAATATATGAAATCGTATGTGAAGTCTATACCTGCGTAAACATTAACTTTTATGCAATATAATTCGTTTTTTATGCATTATAGTTTACAGATATGATATAATTTATATTTAATTAAAACCAGAGTTGTATTATAATTGAACCCGTTTTTTTTTTCGTGTGATATTTGATTTTGGGCTGAAATGTTCTCGGCAATCGGCTAGGGTGTGTGGTAATGAAAACAATGTTAACAAATCGTACGCGGAATGTATATCTGCGTAAATATTAATTTTATTTAACTTGTATGTTATATAATTCGCTTTTAATGCATCATTTTCTTATACAGAAAGAAATGTATTTATGATAGATTTTATATTTACTTTAAACAAGAGTTGGATTTTTATAATTGAACCCGCTATGTTCTGTGTGATTTGATCTTGGGCTGCAATATTCGCGGCGATCGGCTAGGGTGTTCGGTAATGAAAGCAATGTTAACAATACAGAAAGTTTATTGATCATTTAAGCTCATAATTTTTGTTAAAAAAAATTAACTGGTCATTATTATACATTCTATAAATGATGCAGCGATGATTAACAACTCGGCAATTGTTACTAAAAAGAAATCCCACATAAAGCTTTATTCGTACGTGTTTTTTCCCAAATTATGCCATTATCAGGTTATTCATGAAGATCGTTTAAAGCGATTATACGTTTATCATGAACATCGTTTATCCTTTCCTATCGTGTATCAATCCTATCATATCGTGCGTGTATACTGTTCTATCGTGCCTTAATGCTATCGTATCATGCGTGTATACTGTTCTATCGTGCCTTAATGCTATCGTATCGTGCGTGTATACTGTTCTATCGTGCGTTAATCCTATTCTATCGTGCGTGAATCCTATCCTATCGTTTATCTTGTAAAAAATACCGTTGCGGGTACTGTATAGTCTGTCCCAAGATATTTATGTAGCACATTTGGCTGATTTTTACTAAAAATACACATACCTGTGAAAGAAGTGCAATTGAAATCGATGAAAGGGAAAATTTCCAAGATATCGTCATTGACACAGATTTTTTTCGGAGATTTGTTTACATCTTTTCTCCATTCGGAAGTACTCGGAATACCTCGCGCAATTTTTCAACGTTATTATCTGGGCTTACTGCAATACAATATCCCCGTAGACATCACATTTTTTTGCCGTGTATTGAAACCTGTCAAGCTAACGGGGGCGTTTTAACTGAGAAATCTTGGAAATTTTTTAATAAACATCGTTTGAACCCTGAGGTATTTATATATATTAATTAATTAAGCAAAATGTGAATCCAGGATATCTTGGGACAGAGTATAAATAGATAGCATCCATCATTTTCTATAATAGCAAACTACTTGAGTTATGATTTTTTTCTTAGCGGGGGGTATCAATTGTGAGCTTGCTCACAGTACCTCTGGTTGTAGTTTGTCATGACTTGCATTTACTTTACAGCTCAAAATTTGATATGGCCAAGATGACAGAGAGGTTTCAGTCCTATGATACCTGGGGAAAACAAGAATACGACTACAGTGTCCAAGTCAGGTAAGGAAGGACCTGCAAACCAGCCGACCTGCATAAGTTTATTTTTTTTTTTTTCATATTTGGCACTTAATCAGTTAATGCTTTCAGAAAACCATGATTTTTTTTTTTGAGTTTTTACATGTACGCGAACAAAACCCCCCACGAAAATTCATGAAAAGAGGAAGGTACATGTATTTGAGATGAATAACAGCAGTGAAAGTGTGGGGGTGGGGGGTTGAAATGTTGTTTGTTCATTCTACTCTTGCATCAGTGTATTAATAGTAAAGCTTTATAATATGTATCACCTTGGTTTTAATTGCAGATTTTATTATTGAAAAAAAAACACATGGATATAATTCAATATGGGTAGTCACGGCAGCTTTAGTAGAGCTGTAACGTATATTAATTTTCTCTTTAAATTTTTGTGTATGTAGAAATACAGGTCTAGCAGGAAAAGATGATGACCCTGTGGCTTTTTTCTCCTTTGATGATGACTGGTATGGGTTTCTTTTATCTTATGCCTTAAAACTGCTATCTGAAAAACTTTGATGTTAATGTCATTTGTTTATCATTGGATTGATTTCAATATGAAATGTTTCAATATATTTAAATTTTGGAATAATTATTTCAAAACTTTTGAAAAATGGAGAAAATTAAGGCTTTGTTTACAAAAAATTCCTTATGTGAATGCATAAACAATGTAATGAGTTTGCAGTAATGCAGGTGATGTATTGGTGAGCTTTATATGATATTGTTTTGTCTTTGGTCAGTGACGAGTTGGATGTTCCTGTCAGTTGGCATCCTACTGGAGAGGTGAGTAGTTTACCTTAAGGTACAATGTCTCATTGATAAGAGAGATAACTCTTACTGAGTTAAATTGCATGGAAAAGGATTTGTGTTCAATTTTGCATTTCCATTAACAATAATAGAAGCATTACCCGGTAAATTGCACCTTAGATTTAACAATAATTTTTCCAGTGAATTGTATATGATTTAGAATCCCTTATTGATAAAGCAAATTATTTAGATATTTGGGATTGAATATTTTGGTATCTTTCTGCTAATTTATTTAGATTTTAGTATATGTTGTTGAAAGTTAAAGTTTCAGTAAAAAAGAATAATTTTAGGCAGCAATGTTAAGGTGTCCTGGAGCTAAAATACGGCTGAAAAACGATATTTTTTGAATCAACGAAAAAATACTTTGACTTGGAGTTTTTCTTAAAATCTTAGTAACATATATTGACAACAATGTTAAACATTTGTGACATCATATGTACTTCGTTGTCATGTGACATTCGTATCCTTACATTGCAAATTATCTATAGAATTAAATTGCATTGGCGCAGGTGATAAATGACATTTAATCATGTCATTAGTATATGACAATTTTATTAATACAATGTATATAATATAAACATAAATATTTTTATGAAAAATGCTTTGTTATGTTATATACGTGTCTTTGAAGTTCTTGCTTGGGCTTGAATTAGATATTTCGTTTAATAAAAATGTTGTTAAAACATTTTGCAAAATCATCATAATAAAGCTCATTTTTACTAATTGAAAGCAATTTACATAAAATTGGGGTAAATCCTTGGTGAGTCCATGATTCACATTGGTACTTATATTCTCTACCACTTTTCAAAGTATTTTTGCTGTTGAGGTCTCACCTGTGTGATCGTACATCTTACCTCGCCGTGTTACTCTGTCATGATGACATTATCAGGTTTTAGGCACTTTTTCCAAGCCCAGAGAATATTAACATCAAATAAACAATTATTATTAACAAACAGAATATGCACATACAACAAGAAATAAATGCACAAAATCCAAAGAACATGAATGGAATACTAATTGTTAGTCACTAGTTTTAGGTGTGCAATCGGCTGTAAAGAAATCAAAGGGTTATATACCTGTGTGACAGTGTCTATTTACGAGCAGGGTTCAGCTTTAATATCATAATCTTTTTTCTTTTTTTTTCAAGTATGTCTTGGTTAAATTTGTTGACACAAGACAGGAAGCAACAAAGATGGGCATTGTGGGAATTAAATTCTATGGCTTCAATCGCAAGATCATTCTTGCTGGGGAGGAAACTAGGGTAGGTATTAAGGGTGTGCCTATGTTGTTTTTTTAAACCGTCCAATTATATGATTTGAAAGTTTAAAGAAAATTTAAATGAAAATACTATAAAGTAGACATAAAGTAACAGTATGTTTTTAGTTAAATCAGGGTTTATTTGTGTTATGAATGAGAAGATTATTGGTCTTGTTTTAGATTTATCCTCATATGCAAGATAAGAAGAAAGATTGTAGCAGTACAGAAGTAATCCGCACAATTCTACAGTTTTTAATTGATTTGTCTCAAGACCAGGTAAGTTCATGTGTGTATGTAGAGATTAGATTCATTAGTGTGTGAATATTGACATGTATAAAGAAAATTGTATCCATGGACATGGACATGTATTAAGAGTGAAATGGTGCTCTTTTGTTGCCAGTTTATTTTTGATAGAAAATTAACATTAAATTTTACCAAACTAGAATTATAGAGTAGATGATAAATAGAAAAGGTAAAAATAATGTACTAAGTACTTTTACTCCTGCATTGTGTCCTTTGCAGGCTGCAAATTTGAAACATGGTATTCCTGGTGGTAAACCAGAATATTTGGAGTTTTCTGATACCCCATTAGAGGTCATATGGAGTTTGTACACCGCATTCAAGTAAGTACAAAATATGAATAAATATGCAATCTTTGTACTAAAGTAAATGAATTTGGAAACTGGTTTCTATGTGAAAATCAATCTCATTTTGTTGCAGTGAAACAGAGAAATGGCAATCCTGTGCATTATTAACCTTAAAACTGCTTCACTGTTTGTTACCTGTTTTTACCTTCACGACAGAGGAACGAAAGGTAAACCTACTGATATATTATGTAAACCCTCCTGATGAATTGTGTAAATCCTCGTGATGTCTTGTGTAAAACCCTACTGATATCTTGTGTAAACCCTACTGTCATCTCATGTAAACCCTACTGATGTCTTGTGTAAACCATACAAATATCTTGTGTAAACACTTTGATATCTTGTGTAAACCCTACTGTCATCTCATGTAAACCCTACTGATGTCTTGTGTAAACCATACAAATATCTTGTGTAAACCCTTATGATATCTTGTGTAAACCCTACTGATATCTCATTTATACCCTACTGATATTGTGTGCATTCTGTGATAAAAAGGTAAACTATACTTAGAGATGTGTGTACTAATACATGTAATGCAAGGTGAACTTTACTTATATCTAGTGCATACTTTAGATACAAGGTAAACTTCCAATATATCTTGTGTATACTGTAAATAAAAGATTAACTCGAAATATGTCTAACAAGAACTGTTTATGCAAGGTGAACCTTCTTATATCTAGTGCTTACTGTAAATACAAGGTAAACTCAAATATATCATCTTTATTCTGTAAATACATGTACATGGCAAACTCGAGTCATATTGAATGCCTACTGTAAATACATGTACATGGCAAACTCTACTCATATTGAATGCCTACTGTAAATACAAGATAAAAACTCTACTCATATGTAGACTAAGTGCTTACTTTAATTACAAGGTAAATTCTACTCACATCTAATGCATACTTTAATTACAAGGTAAATCTTACTTGTATCTTATGCGTTCTGTAAATGCATGCACAAGGTTAAGTGCACGTAACTAATGATATCTTGTGTATACATGTATTGTAAATATGCATACATAAAGTACATTCTATTTAAACAAGGTATTCAATGTTACACATGAAGGCTAAGTAATTCCTTCATGCATGCGGGGATCTAGAGGGGAAAGGGGGGTCTGAACTCTGCTGGAAAATTCAAACTTATTAAAATTACCAAAAATATGCCTTAGTTATCCCAAAAACCCCCTCTGGAAAAATGTTCTGGATTCGCGCATGTTCATATATATACTACATATTGTAAATGAAAACAAGATAAACTCCATAATGATTTGTATACAGTGTGATTCATTTGCAGGGTAGTTTTTATGGTACAATGGATATTATGTGAATGAACAGGTGTTTATTTCACCTTTGATACATTCATAAGAAATATAACCTTTCCATTCTAAGATTTTTATATGTACACATCTACCAGAATTTTATTTGTTTCATTATAATGTTTATGATAATAGTTTAAAGGGGCATGGTCACGATTTTGGTCAAAAATTATTTTCCCGATTTTAATGTTTACAATGCTTCAGTAAGGCATTTTTAATAGGCAACCAAAATTTGAGCGTCATTCGTTGAGTTATAAGCGAGTTACAGAGCTTACAATTCTTTGCTATGTAAACAAAGCTTTTGTTTACATTTTGAACGTTGAAGTGAAAACTTCAGTTTAAGACCGAAAATGAATGTTGTAAACGTTAAGATCTGTTTATTTATGCTTACAGTGAATAAGAAGATGGAAAAATCAGCTTGAAAAAGAATTTTTACCGGTATTTTGAACTAATGTAAACAAAAACAGGGCACGAGCCTTGTTTACATGACAAAGTCTTGTGAGCCCTGTATCTTGCTTTTAACTTCACTACTGACTCTCCAATTTCATTTGGTCATTGGAAATGCATTCTTAAAGCATTGTAAATACATGTAATAAAAACAGAAAAATAGAATTTGACCAAAATCGTGACCATGCCCCTTTAAAGGGGCATGGTCACGATTTTGGTCAAAATTTTTTTTCCCGATTTTAACGTTTACAATGCTTCAGTAAGGCATTTTTAATAGGCAACCAAAATTTGAGCGTCATTCGTTGAGTTATAAGCGAGTTACAGAGCTTACAATTCTTTGCTATGTAAACAAAGCTTTTGTTTACATTTTGAACGTTGAAGTGAAAACTTCAGTTTAAGACCGAAAATGAATGTTGTAAACGTTAGGATCTGTTTATATATGCTTAAAATGAGTAAGAATATGAAAAATCAGCTTGAAAAAGATTTTTTACCGGTATATTGAACTTATGTAAACAAACACAGGGCACGAGCCTTGTTTACATTACAAAGAATTGTGAGCCCTGTATCTTGCTTAAAACTTCAATACTGACTCTCCAATTTCATTTGGTCATGGGAAATGCATTCCTTAAACATTGTAAATAATAAAAACAGAAAAATAGAATTTGACCAAAATCGTGACCATGCCCCTTTAAGATTTACTTTATTTGTTAACTTTTCGTTAATTTTTCTGACAGAATTCCTCTGCAGAGTTTTTCCAGCATATATGTAAGATCATTGATAGCCCTCATATGAAGGAGCAGTCTTTCACTCAATACGAGTTGTGTCGCCATCTTATAATTGACGGTTAGTATCTGAGTTGTGTCACCATCTTATTATTGATGGTTAATATCTGTAACATTTAGCAAACAGTCACAATAATAAATCCCACAAAGATGAATATGAAACACTGCTATCCAAAAATAACAATTATTATGGACGAAAATGTGATCTTTGACCTCTATGAATAACCTTGACCTTAAACAGACAATTGCCCCTAAATTGTCATCTAGCTGACTATAGATAGGAAGTCATTTTTTGGGGCTTAAAGTTGTGAACAGACATAAATGTCATACAGAAAAATAGACTAAAAACAATACTTTAATCTTAGCAATATCAGAATGATGTGTAATAGAAAGAGAAGCTGTTTTTGTAATGAGCAGCAATGCCTGTACTTTCTATTTGTAGGAGCTGCTGTGTTTTTCCCGGACAAAGAAGCAAGGAGAGAGCAGTTGTTTTCTATGATGAGGAATGTTGAGGTACAAACAAATACATATTGTATATTGTAACTATTTGTTCATAGTCGGTCAAATTTCAGTACCTGCAATTAGAATCTCTCTGTGTATGTTAAATCTCTACACTCCTCTGTCTGCTTATTTGGAGCCCAGATCAGACTTTTGATGGATGTCAGGGAATTTTGGTCCACCCAAGTGTGGTCTTTGATTCTTTGACCCATTTAGAAATATTTTCAAAATACTCTGGTGTATTATGTGTAGGATAAACTGTAAGGTTTCTATGTATATCTTTCTGTGTATTATTTGGTGTGTTAGTAAATATACATATACCGGTACATGACTTGTATAGTATATGTACGTCCATTTTGCAGAGTTTATCCAAAGCCCCGTCAGTTATGCTGGTGTTTCAGTCCCTGTGTCAGTTCTTCAGTTCAGTGGATCCCAGTGGACTACTGGACCTCCCAAAGCCAAATAGTCAGGTCAGTCTTACTAACAGCATTAAACTAACTCAGTTCATATACATTGTATATGGTACATGTTTTGATACAGTTCATATACATTGTACCTAATACATGTTTTGATACAGTTCATATACATTGTACCTGGTACATGTTTTGATACTACAGGTGCTTTGGTTTAGTTTTTTAATGGCAATGCTGCCAAGGATTTGGGTACATTTTTTCTGGTTTTAATACATGTATATGTCAGTTTGCAAAATTAATTGGCTTTCTTTTAATTGTTTTTAAGTTTGAAGTCAAATTGGTAGTTTTGGTTAGATTGTTAACTTTCTCTTCAATTCAGTTTGTTCACACTTTAGAGTATGATAAAAACAGTTTGTTCCTTAAGGTGGTATGGGACACCTCCATATTGTGACGTACTTCCTATTGAAATAAACAATAAAATCAAGTACCCGTATTATTTTATGAGATTTTTCTTTCCCAAAATTGTTACCTAACAGTGTAGCGCATGGGTTAGAGCATTAACTATGAATCTGTAAGTCAAACGTTTGAATCCTGCTGGGGCTTTTAGAAATTTTTCCTTTTCAAACATTTTTAAAACATATTTTTTGGTCAGATATTCTTTTTCTTTCCCAAAATTGTTACCTAACAGTGTAGCGCATGGGTTAGAGCATTAACTATGAATCTGTAAGTCAAACGTTTGAATCCTGCTGGGGCTTTTAGAAATTTTTCCTTTTCAAACATTTTTAAAACATATTTTTTGGTCAGATATTGTAAAATTTGAAAATTCTGGTGAAATTATTTTGATTATTATATTCTTTTATCCACATTAATGTCAACAGGTGTCCCATATCACCTTAAGGCTTATTTTTTGATTCTTTTTCAGGATATGCAGAGATTGCATTGCTTTACAGCATTTTATTTTCAATGTTTTCTTTTATATGCCTTCAGCACTACGATATCTCTAAAGTATTAACAATCATGGAGACCATGATTTCGGTGTCTAGCCATGAGTTCTCGGCGACATTGAAGACGGGCAAGAGCCAGGCCCAGATCGAGCCCCTCCTACAGCTGGTCAGTGCCCTACAGACCAGTCTCCTCAGCTGGTGCTGGTCCCAGATCATCCCAGGAGAGGAGGAGGGCAAGAAGGAGGCCAACAATGGGTTGAGGGAGAATGCTCTCCAAATAATCACTAGATGTGAGTGCATTTAAAAATAAAAACTGTTTGTGTTGGGGAGGGGGGATTTAGGGGTCACACTAAAAAAAGTTTAATGGTCAATTAAGCTTCAAATTTTTGGAATCAAAACAGTTCCTGATTTTTATCATCTGGCAATACAATGTACTTTAAAGTCAGCTTTTATTTGGGTATTTCATTTTTACTCATCCGTGCTTGAGAGTATTTCTAAGAAGTGTTTTTCCCTTTTCTGTTACAGATTCTGTGTTTGTGGCAAATAAAGCATCAGATGCTTGTAAATTGTTGCAGTCGTGTGATAGTGTGGTAAGATTTATCCCAAGTACAACAACACTTGCATGACATTTTGTGTCCATCTATACAGTTAACATTCATCTTAATTAAACCTTCAACATTTACATTTCAGCTTTCATCAGTAGAGCTGCTGGAGAATTCATTTCTAGGAAGCACAGTCAGGCAACTAGTAAGTTATTGATTCCAGAAGTTGTCTTATTATTAGTAACAACAATTCAACATAATGTTGGTTTTGCATTTCATTACATTATATTGATGACTTTAGATTATGAATTTATCTACTTGTATGATGTAAACTGTGACTAGATTTTTGTTACCAGTAAATGTCAATCTACCCCGGTAATTAAAATTAAACTTGTAGAACCGCTTCTCTACAATACGCTGTAAAGATCTAACAACATCCCATACGAGGTCATCTCAAAGTGACCTTTCAAGTATGAATAACCATAGAAATATTAGCCAATCAGATTCAAGCTTCAACAACAAGTCTTTAAGGACGACGGACCCAATTCAAGATTTCGTACCTCTGCGCAGAAATCGCGCATATGCTTTGAATATGACTGTCGTAATTACGTACATCAGAGTAAGAGAAAATAATAAAATTTTCATTATACTAAACGTGATTTGTGATGCCAAAATATTTTTAGTAGAGAAAAATTAAGAAATAAAAATTAGTCCGAATTTCCTCTGTTTGCGACAAGTCCGTTATATTTCCACGGTTTATAAATCCTACAACGCCGAAAGGCAGTTCATAGTCTTATATTCTGGTAGATATTGAATTTATACATTAACCTAACAATATTTATATATATATAGCAGTTAATGTAACGTCAGGCAATAAATAATTATGTCCTTTTTTTCAATGTCATTTGATATTTCTGAGGAAAAATGAACCATGCAGTGAACTTTGACACAACCCCTCAAAAAATTTAGGTCGATAATCTACATTTTTTTCCTGTTCATCGGTAAGCTAATTGACGTCTTAATATTACAATTTAATTAAAGTAAAAAATCTATTGCAGAATTTTTAAAATATCAGTTTTTATACCACGCCCCATAAAATCCCATTACTTTCTATTATATCTGCGGATTTTCGTACCCAAATTTTGAAACACCCCTCGTAAAAAAAGGAAGTCGATGATCATGTAATTTTTTTATTGATTTTCACTCACCATGAACTGATAAACATTATATAAAAAATGGAATTAAAAATCTATTGTAGAAATGAATTGGGTCCGCCGTCCTTAAATAGTTTGATAGCTTTATCTCTTACAACTCTAATGCTCGGTTGTCTATTTTGCCAAGTTAAGTTTTCAAGCCAAAATTGTGTATTATATCTGTCCAATCTGCTATTCTTCCATGAACCATGTAAATAACAATAATACAAACTTAGAATCAACACATGCACTTCGCAATGACTCTTTACTACATGAGGCACATCAGGGATTTACGTCCATTGTGATAAAGAAACACATGTCAGAACTTCTAGCCAAGATTTTGTTAGCAGTGATTTTATTGGTTATTTGAATGTTCGCTCAAAGATGACCGTATAAGGAATGTTGTTAGATCTTGTATAGCGTATCATAGAGGAGTGATTTAACAAGATTTTAATTAGATTGCAGTAGATGTGTAAATTTTGACTATTAGGAAATATGGTTTTTAAGCATGTATGAATTGTTTCCATTGCAGGTTAAAATTTTAAGTAATTTAAGAGTTTCAAAAATTTCAGTTTTGTTAAAATGTGTAAATTGTAAATATTACAGGTAAATTATTATAATAACAATTTCATGTAAATTGTAATTATTACAGGTAAATTGTAATCATTAGATGTTAATTGTTATTATTACAGGTAAATTATTATAATAACAATTTCATATACATTGTAATTATTACAGGTAAATTGTAATCATTAGATGTTAATTGTTATTATTACAGGTAAATTAATATAATAACAATTTAATGTAAATTTGTAATTATTACAGGTAAATTGTATTCATTAGATGTTATTAATAGTTGTTATTATAACAGGTTTTGATCCTGAATTTCCTCTGTGATAGCTGCTGTTCTGATACAAGAATTCAGCTTTTAAGAAGTTTCCAGTCCCTGTGTAAAGATCTACAATGTCTTTCAGAAAAATTACCAAAACTATTCCCTCCAGTAAGTATCTTTTAAAATTTAATATCCATAAAAAAAGAACACCAGCCTGTGAATCAATTAAAATTAAGATAAAGGTGGAAGAATTACATTTACAAGCCAAACACTTGACAGAAGAATTCTTATTTTGCTCATGAAGTGTTTCTTAAAGAGACAGTACGGTGCATCTTATTAAAAAACCGACTTGAAAAAATTTTCCGATCGGGTTCGGTATTTTTGTTCTACTCATAAATGTATAAACTTTCAGAAAATTACAAATTTCTCCGTGAAATAAATCTAATTATTTCATTAAAATTAATAATTAGGTATAACCTATACATATATACATCGCCACGTGTTACGGGGTTCCACTTTCTATACCATTACGCATGCGTATTTACTATAAACAAACCAGCATGGCGAGTAAGAGACCGGGTAGACCTGCTTAATTGACTGAATTGGCAAAGAAAATAAGGTAATAATTGTTCAAAGTTTTTAAAATAACCACAGTTATTATTTTGTAAGCATGTATTTTGCGTGTTTATCATCGGAGTTGCTACAACCTATATTCATTTTTGTAAGTGAGGCCCCTTGAGGGATAATTTGACATATTTATGTCTGTTAATTTTAAAATGAATTGAAATTGGTAAACCATTAATAAATTATCGAGAAAGTGATGATGTTTTCCGTTTAGAGAGCCCCTTTTACCTCGTATAGCATGATGACCGTAGTCGGGCAAAGATATTGTAGTTTTCAGCACGTGTCAATTACTGTCAATCAAAATCCACGTGGTACAAATAAACGATATAAGATAATTTCGGTTTGTACGACCCTTAAATTTCCGGAAGCTCATAATTACATTAATTAGGTATGTAAAAGGGATTTTTATGTACTTCAACTGTCACAATCAACGTTATTTCGTATTTCCTAACGATACAATGGGTAAATCCGAAGTTATTCACTCATGTGTTTTCAGCTGTACTGTCGCTTTAATATTGCAAATGTGCTCACTTGGGCTTGACGAATTATTGTAAGTCGTAAGCTTTATACAATGTATACGAATACTGTGGTTTCATCAATGTACATGTACATGTATGTTTAACACCAATTTGAAATGCATGGCTTTTATTGTTTATTAGGGCAATTGAAACAAATGCTTGTTGATATAAGATGTATACAACATCACTTACATGTATTATCGTTAGGACCGTTGTCCACAAATTTGCATATTCTCAAAACAGTGTTTTTCTAATTCCATGAAAATTGATGCTCATGCATGAATATTAATGAGACCACAGTACAGGATTTCATGTTATGACCTCCCTTGACCTTGACCTCCTTTGATTCCCCCTAGATAACCAGCGACCACTGGGCCAGTGTTCAGACCGAGGACATCGTGCTCAGGACCTGGGAAGTGGAGTCTTCCCATAACTACGAGAACAACCAACATCAATCTCAGGTGTTCGCCTGTCCAGGTGCTAACAAATTTGTGGTGGATTTTGATCCAAGATGTGAAACAGAAAGGAGGTAACTTGAATAAATGTATTTTAAAATGTAATTTATCTATATCTCAATACCCTGCGAAGTGTAATACACTGACATAATAAATTTAATATTTTAAACATGTTGAATATAGTGTATTTACACTTGTATCTGTTTCAGGTATGACTACCTTGCATTTAATGATGCCAAGGGGGTCCAGATGAAGTTTGATCAGAAAGTGGGGACCTCAAAATGGCCGAAACAGGTCAACTTTAGTGGGCCTCATCTCCACTTCCTGTTTCATTCTGACAGCAGCAACGCAGAATGGGGGTACAAGTTCAAGGTAAGACAACAGTCAATGTTTATGTTTTGGTAAAAAACAATTACATGGAGTTCATTTGTTTCTTTGCCATCTTATTTCATGCGCCTATCTAAGAATGAGTTGCGATGTATGTACAGGTGACGGCCCGAGGAAGTCCGGACATCCCCCTGTCCTGGCCCTTTGACCTCCAGCTGAGTCTAACCAAGCTGATGGGTCGACTGTGTGGTGCTACACTGAAAGCTAATCCTTGTAAATATCACTTTGTATTATACATTTTATATTATACATTATGCATCCTGTAAAATGACAAAAAATACATATAAATGGAAGAATGATAAATACACATGATTGTATTGAATTGAAAAGTTGACATGTTCACTGAAAGTGATAAGAACAATTGTGAAAAATATTAAAGCTACATGTAATTCAGAAATAAAGAGGTATAGCACCTTTTCCCATTATTTCGCCTACAACTGTGTTTGGACGGAAAGTACCTGTTACTAAAAATAGCTTCAGGTATCAATCTGTCACAATATGATTTTTGAAACCGTTTTACAATGGTGTCCGTAACAACTGATCTGTCATAAATTCGGGAAAATCTGTGTATAATCTAAGTTGATATTCTGAACTGCGATAAGTCCAAGAAAAATGCACTGGATCTAAGTGTAAATAGAGTACATGTATAGTGTTAATGAAGAGATCAAGCTGTTTATATTGGGTGTGCTCATACTCAGACTGAATTAAACAAGATAATTCAAAAACAAATCCAGAAGCTACATGTTACTTAATCTCTCTATTCTTTTCATGTTTCAATTAAGTGAAAAAAAATATCTACTACTTCGTGGATTCGATCTAGCGACCACAAAATCAAAAAGACCTCCGCGTTACCACTAGGCCATGCATCTAACATTTTCTGAAGCTGTATTTTCATTATATATGTCTATATACATGATTGTATTAGAAAAGACACTAATTGAAATACATGTGTCTAATTTTCAGAATGAAGACCACGTGACACCAAATCTAATTCAATGCAAACGTGTACTACAATACCTGTAAAACATAATTTTAATCAGATTTCTTTGGTTTAGAGTAGTTCAAATAGTCAAATATCCAATTTTTTATCGTATACTAATTACTTTCCTATATATCCCTAACAAAACCTGAATTTTTTGATGATGTCGTGTAAGATAATTAAGACTCTTTCAGCATGGTAATTGTGTTATTTGCGTTTCTTTGAATATATTTAAACTAGATATAGTATAATATCGAAAATGTCTGATGTTTGCAAAAGTGCTATATTTTAGGCCAAATCGTAAATTAAGTGCTCTATACCTCTTTGATGAAAATGTCTGATGTTTGCAAAAGTGCTATATTTTAGGCCAAATCGTAAATTAAGTGCGCTATACCTCTTTGATGAAAATTTTTAATGATATTAATTAATAAGATGCTGATTAAGTTATATATATATATATATATATATATAATTGGGTTTGATTGACAGTTGCTGTGACTGACCCTGTACTAGGAGGCGTGTCATCAGAACAGGATGTACTGAGGAGCGAGCTATGGACCTCCCTGTTCCGAGGGGGGTACATGATCGGGAAGCTGGAGAGATCTCTGTCAGGAAAATTTGCCACAGCGGACAGCAGTGTGTTGGAGTTTCTCTGGAATGTCATCAATAAGACCGAGGGCATAGCTACCAAACTAATACAAAAGTAAGAAAAAATGGAAATCTATGTAATTGATTTTGGTTTATGGATTCCATTGTTCTTGAGAGTGTAAGACTCTCTTTTATTGATTTAGATGCAAGGAGCAGCAGAAGGGGGTGCAGATAGAACACAGCAACACAGATGAAGCCGTTCTTGCTGTGTTTGCAGCACTAGTTTGGCACACACAACAGCTGAGGGAAGATGTCCAGAAATTAGGTCAATTGAAAATCATGACTGAATTTGTTTGGTTTTTATAATTGGTCAAGATTGAAGAACAATAATTATATTGTTTGTAATCTGATTCTCTACAATATGAATTTCTGCCACACTTTTAAACTTTTTAGAAACTCGATACTCAGTGTAAACATATTACATTTTGCTGTGTATTCTTTTTACCGTTTTTGGCGGAAAGGGGCTTTAATTCAAGTACATTGCTAAATGCCTTTCATATATGTATTAGAATGAGCTCATTCAGAAAAAAAGCCAATTCAAATCCATGCTAACTTGTTGAAAAATCATTTTCTGCCAAATATCATACACGCTAAATATAATACGTTTACAGTATTTACTGACCTTAATGACCAAGGTCTAGATCAAAGGTTGATGAGTAGTAAACCTAATGTAAAGGTCGAATTCAAAGTCAGTGACTGGTTTATATTTATTTGACCCTGCTCGGGTCTATAGTGTTTAAGAATAATCTAGTTTGTTGTTTTTCTACAAATTATTTTTACTCAATGATATGAAAAGGTAATAGTAAATATATATTGTGGTTTTTTTTTTACACAGTTCAAACCCCAGGTGAATTAAATGTATCTGAGGGACTCCTTTTAGCCTACACCACTGCCCATTCCTTGAAAACCAACCTGGTAAGTCACAAAGTAATTTCAAAGTTAAGAAACACTAGTCTTCATTGAGGTAAATTCATTGCATATTTTTTTTTTAAAGCTCTCACAAAAGCAGAAGTTAGCTGTGGAGAAGGCAGACGGGGAAGATGTACAGGATCCAGGTAAAATAAGGAATTATAGGGAGAGAGAGAAAGATGGTATTCTTTACTTTCTCCATTAATGTTTTTAATATCCTATTGAAGTTAGTTTACACATTTATGTAATAAATAGAATGTGCCAATAAAATTTTTCCTTCATGAAAATACCTGGTAGTATAACCTGTACGTTGCATTGGTGTTTCGTTTGTCCAGGATTGTTTAAATGAAGCTGGTGAATGATGAGTTCATGTACAAATTATCTGTTGAAAGTTTGTGGTTATGCTTGTAGATACAAGTAAGTCTATAAATCAATGCTTATTATTTTTCAGCTGTGGCATGTACAGAGAAAGCATTGTTTCTGTTGAAATTTGCTGGATTGACCAAAGTGCAATTAAAAAATGAGGTAATTCTGGAAAATTACTGCTTTTTCCCCACCAGAATTTAAAATGGAAATTTTTTATGTAAATTAAGTCTTAATTAATTATTGAAATGCAGCACAAAAGTTGTCATCTTGGAATTAGATGAACCAATAGTTTTTCTGAAGCTCTTTAATGTGTATACATGTACCTTTGATGTGTATACATGTACCTTTGATGTGAAAACATGTACCTTTGATGTGTATACCTGTACCTTTGATGTGTATACCTGTACCTTTGATGTGTATACATGTACCTTTGATGAGTATACATGTACCTTTGATGTGTATACATGTACCTTTGATGTGTATACCTGTACCTTTGATGTGTATACATGTACCTTTGATGTGTATACCTGTACCTTTGATGTGTATACATGTACCTTTGATGTGTATACATGTACCTTTGATGTGTATACCTGTACCTTTGATGTGTATACCTGTACCTGTGATGTGTATACATGTACCTTTGATGTGTATACCTGTACCTTTGATGTGTATACATGTACCTTTGATGTGTATACATGTACCTATGATGTGTATACATGTACCTTTGATGTGTATACATGTACTTATGATGTGTATACATGTACCTTTGATGTGTATACATGTACCTTTGATGTGTATACATGTACCTTTGATGTGTATACATGTACCATGATGTGTATACATGTACCTTTGATGTGTATACATGTACCTTTGATGTGTATACATGTACCGGTATGTGTGCATGCAGTTTCCTTTAGAAATGTATTTTGATAAAAATGACACATGCATTTTACTTTTAGATTAGATCTAAGGCATCAAAACAGTGGAAAAAATTGATACACAGAAGGGACAAGCAAGGGCGGGTAAGATATCTCTATACAGACATGTGTATAATTATGATGTGTACATGCGAATGAGTTTACTTTTTTAATACAGTTAGTAAACTCAGAAATTTCTCACAGGTTTGGCAAATAACATCCAAAAATGAATTATTCAAAAATGTGTAAACTGTAAGCATTCTAACATTGCACCACTGTTGACTGTATTATATTTACTGTACACGTACACTGTATTGAAGTTACTGTTCTTGTTTATTTCATTTCTCCTTGTTGCAGTTTGATGCTCTAGAAAAATACCCCTCTTTTCGACTGGTGATCGACTTTGTGCAAGACCCTGCATGGATTACTGAAAGGTCAGTCAGAGAAAAACAGGTATTCAAAATTGATGAACACATGTCTAATTTCAAAGGGTTTTTTATTTCCTTTTTCCTTGGTTAGATCCGACTTATGATTTAAATTTTAGACAATTCTTACGTCTTATAATTTTCAGTGTATCAGTTATGAGTAAGTGGAGTGTATGAAATGGTCTGTGTATGACTTGAATGTAAATTAAAATTTTATATTATTTAGAGGTACATGTACATGTAGTAGATTGAAATGATCGTCTTGTGATTTTGAGGTAACAAAAATTTCTGTTTGGGTTTGAACCTGGGTTCTTTGGCATACAAATCTAGCACTCTACCAATCCAGCTAAAGTGTTGGGTTAGCCAGAGCTAGTAGGAATGCCTTATAACTGACTCTTTACCACATTATGATGTTGCTGTGTGTTGATTTTGACAGAGTGAACAGCATGTTACAGCAGCGCTCCCAGCATGCCAAGGCTGTATCTGAGGTGTACTCCTTCTGTGTCCAGTTCCTGCAAATCCACAACAAACCTGACATCTTCCAGGTCAGACTCACAAAACTCATCTTGTTCAATGACTGACAAATTATGAGTTATTTTTAAAGTTGTAAAGTTAGAGAACTAATTCTGTATTTTCTTTCATCTGCACATGACTGTAACTACATGTACCTGTAGGTTTGTGGAGTTTAGTTGGTGATACATGTATGTCTAATACATGTTCTGACTTGCTGAATGCACAGGCTCAAAAGTACATGTGTATTTGATCAAATAAATGGTATATGTGTGTTTCTCTTTTGGATTCAGTTCACAATGAATCTCCCACTTTGAAGAGACTGTAATTAAACCAATGTAATTTTTCCCCCATGAACAGTTAATGAACTGTAAATGAAAATATGTAGTGGTATGAGACTTTGGGAATTTTACACAACAAAATGTGAAAATGGGTTAATATTTTGCATCAAGATCTCACAATGAATTTTTCATTACACAGATACCCAATGTGCTGTTTTTCCAAGAGATGCTGTGTTATCAGGATGGGTTCTGTAAGCACTACGCCGACAGCTTGGACGGGTGTGGTCTACAGCAAGAGTCAGTGGTCAGGGGGTCCTTTTACAACCTCATCCGCAAAATCACGGACACCTACCACAAATATCACCGGATACAGATGGAAAAGTAGTTCTTTGAATCAATGGAATTATTACATGCACTCAATCATTAGTTGTTACCTCAGTTAAAGTTTTTCGGTCTTTAATTGTAAAAGAATCAACAAAAAAGATTACTTAATACGTATACCTTTAAATTTGCAGAAATGCAGTTCCGGCGTATGAATACATACAAGCCTGTTTACTCCATCTCTTGGATGTAGAATGGCAGCCCTATGACCTGTCATTTGTCCAGGAAGTTGATCTCCCAGCCTTGTACTTAGGAATCACTAAAGGTTTGGTTTTTATTTGCCATTGGTCCCCTTAAAATTATTAACTTAACACACTTACAGTCAATAAGGCAACTAAAAACTGATACCTTGGGCAGAAAGTTTCTTTAACACTAAAATTTCCTCTTTCTGATATGTACAGTTATGATTTTTATTTTTAAATCTTTTGAATTAAAAAAGCTCAGATCGTTTTTAAGTGTAAATGTATATTCTAACTCTTACAGAAACAGTGAAGATGAGAGAGTGTACGTTTGGACAGGAAGAAGAAAACGAAGAGTTGGCTGAGTACAATCGCTGTATGAGCTGGTTTAAGGAATGCTCAGAGGGCTTCAACCAGTGGTACAAGAACGCCAAGAAAGACAAATCAGAGAAAGAAGAGAGGGAGGTGCAGATGTTTGTGGCCCGATTCTGTGACCTCCTGGAGGTGGAGATAACCTGTGATGGATGTAGCGTGACACTGCCGGGTCGCAGGTTCCGGTGCTTACAGTGCGTGGATATGGACCTCTGTGCTACATGCTACGCCAGCGGAGTCAAACCTGAAGGCGAGCACACGGACGATCACGATATTGTGCATTTAGTGTTAGTGACTCTGGATTTTGCAATTTTTTCTAACTTCTTCAGAATCAGTAACTAAGAGAATTTTTAAACGGTTGAAAGTATAAAATTTGTACCCCATATATTGTTTTCTTTTCATATATGGTATTTGATTAATTTGCAAATTAATGTAAATTGGAATCAAATTCCTTTTGCATATGCAAAATTTTATTTCAATACAAAACAGAAAATTTGATTATTTTCTACAAATGATTTCTTATTTTACCCTAATCTTGGTTCTGTTTATAGCTACAAATGTAACAAGTGCCAAGCGTTCATTGTGGGAACTCGCATCCACTGCAATGTCTGTGATGATTTTGATCTGTGTTATGGCTGTCATGAAAAGGGAAGCTTTCCTTCTGAGTAAGTTAGCATAAATATTATATGATACATCTTTGATCCAAAATAACTGTGTTTATTAGACACATGTTAATTTCTTAATAAGTTCCAGTTTATTGAACTTTAAAATGATTTTTTTTTTAATAACAGGCATGATTCTTCACATGACATAACCAAATTTCCCTTGGTGAAGTGTAAGTACCATTACACTGTATTAGAACTTTAAAGTAATATAACCCAGATTATACTTGTATATAATATTATTCATAGTTTAATAAATTAATTCATTAAATAAAGCACTTGTCCAATATCATTTTATCATGTACCAGGCTTCAATAAAGTTTTTTAGCTTGAAAGGGATCACATAGTTACTGCATGTCTTTGTATTCTTTTGTGCAGATTAAATTTTCAAAAATCTCCATTCCTCAGAGAAATATTTACTTTTTGTGATTCGCTTTTTCAGTGGGCACCTCTCTGATTCAGGGCTACATCCACCAGCATGTCTGGCTTTTGTTTACAATTCTCTCCCTGTCAACAGGAGAAATTGTGAGCTCTACTCATGTAGACCTGGACTATGTGAAACTGGCCGCCCAGCTCCAGAATCAGTGTATGCAGATCATTACACACTGTCTGAAACAAGTACCAGACGACACAGAAGGTATGTAGTCAAAGGAAGATAAGGCAACATGTTTAGGGGAGATAATAGAGTCATTATTGAATCTCTACTCCAGTCTTAAACATAGGTAATCACAGATTACAAAGCTCACCGAGACGAGGCATCACCTTTATGAGGAATCACCTTTATGAGACCACCTATATCATATTATATGAAAATCATAGTTAATAATGATCTTGGATATACATGGATACTGTTTTGACACAATATCGTATGACTATATCATATGTTAAAAAATTGTATAATAAACATATGTTCATTTAATATGTTATTATACGATACAATGTTTATCAATACAATAATATATAATACGATATTGCATCCTATTATACTTACAATATATATCATATAATACAATAAAATACTGTAATAAATAATGATGAAATATGATATTGTAACATATGATATGACATTGTATCATGTTAAACATTATTGTATTTGTTCACATAATACAATATCATAATATATAATATATGATACAATATAGTATTATATGATACAATATCATATCACATAATACATCACAATATAGTAACATATGATATTATATTGTATAATATTATAGTGTGATATTGTATTGTATGATATTGTATCATATTTGATACATAATAGGATATTGTATCATATGATACAATATAATTAGATATAACATTGTATCATATCAATTGATACAATATCATGTGATATAGTACTATATTATATCATACAATATCATATTATACTATATTGTATAATATGATATAATATCATATTATACAATATCATATAATACATTTTCATGTGATATAATAATATATTATTTAAACCAATATCATATTATACAATATCGTATCATGATACGGATACGATATATATTATACAATATCATATATGATATTATATGTTGCAATATCATATGAAACAATAGCATGTTATAAAATAGTTTATAATACAATATCATATCATACAATATTGGATCATAAATACAATACTATACATAACAATATCATGATACAATATCATATCATAATGTACAAAAAAAATGATACAATATTATATTGTATCATATAACTTTTTACAATATATTATAAGATATAATATTGTATCATATAAAACAATAGTGTATCATATCATACAATACTATATCATAGGAATCATATTATATCATTTTACAACAAACACATCTATCAAGCAGGTTTGAGTGAGGTAGGAGATTTTTTTTAGCATCCTTGATAATGGAGATCAGACTCTGCATCTGAAGCTACTTCTGCGGTTCATTAATATTATAGTTAAATCAACTATGCAAGCTTTTGTCTATAAAGTATGTGACCTGTTCCAAAATACCAAATCTCATCCAGCATCCGAAACCTATGGCTCAGATTCAGCATTCAAGCCTGCTAGTTGCATCAGTATCATAAGACGCATCATTCATGCAAGTTTGGTAAAGTTAGGACCAGTAATAAATAAGATATAATCATCAGAGAGCACCTGCTCCAAAAACACCAGCTATTAAAGCCTTAACCTCCCTCCAGGTGCCAGGTGCATTAGTATCATAAGACGCACCATCCATGCAAGTTTAGTGAAGTTAGGACCAGTAATAACTAAGATATAATCATCAAAGGGCACCTGCTCCAAAAACTTTAACCAGCTCTAAAAACCATAACCTCATCCAGCATCTGAAATCTATGGCTCAGATTCAGCATTAAAGCATATCTGGTGCATCAGTATCATAAGATGCACCATCCATGCAAGTTTGGTAAAGTAGTAACCAGTAGTAACTTAGATATTGCTATCAAAGGGCACCTGCACCAAACACTTTAACCTGCTCCAAAAACTTTAACCTCCTCCAGCATCTGAAACTCATGGCCCTGATTCAGCATCCAAGTCTTTTAAGTCCATAAGTAGGTCAAGATGCATCATCCATGCAAGTTTGGTGAAGATAGGACAAGTAATAACTTAGATACAGGACCTGCAACAAAAACCTTAACCAGGTCCGGACGCTGACGCCGGGGGTATAGCATAAGCTCCCCCCGACTTCGTCTCGATGAGCTAAAATGAGTAAAATAAGGGTGAAATATCAATATGTAAGGGGAAGGGGAAAATACATTTTTACATATATCTTATTGAATTTCAGTCCCAAAGTGCATGCAGTCTTAAAAGTAGTTAATAAAAAAAGTTAGGGAAAGGAATTAGGTCAACAAGTATTGGGAGATAACTGAGAAATTGTCATAAAAGTCTGTTTGTGTCTTTATAGATAGTGGAAAAGTTTTGCAGGAGTCTGACAAGAGTCTGCAAGCCATTGAAAGCAGGCAGATGGAGGCGTTTGCCATCCACACACAGGAGAGGATCATGGGATTGTTGGGAACCATGATTCCGCGGGATAATACGGTCAGGATTTACCCACCCTTTTGTGAATTTTAATAGTATACACATTCACTGGATTGGTTTTTAGCTCACCTGAGCTAAAAGCTCAAGTGAGCTTTTCTGATCACATTTTGTCTGTCGTCCGTCTGTCTGTCTGTCCGTCTGTCCGTCTGTCTGTCCGTAAACTTTTCACATTTTCAACATCTTCTCAAGAACCACTGGGCCGATTTCAACCAAACTTGGCACAAAGCACCCTTAGGCAAAGGGGATTCAAAGTTGTGAAAATTAAGGACCACGCTCTTTTTAAAGGGGAGATAATTGGCAATTATTGGAAAATTTTGAGAAATTTTCAAAAATCTTCTTCTCAAGAACCATTTGGCCAGGAAAGCTGAAACTTATGTGGAAGCATCCTCATCTAGTGTATATTCAAAATTGTGAAAATCATGATCCCCGGGGGTAGAATGGTGCCACAATGGGGGGTCAAATTTTTACATAGGAATATATAGAGTAAATCTTTAAAAATCTTCTTCTCAGAAACTAATCAGCCAGGAAAGCTGAAACTTATGTGGAAGCATCCTCAGCTAGTGTATATTCAAAATTGTGAAAATCATGATCCCCGGGGGTAGGGTGGTGCCACAATGGGGGGTCAAATTTTTACATAGGAATATATAGAGTAAATCTTTAAAAATCTTCTTCTCAGAAACTAATCAGCCAGGAAAGCTGAAACTTATGTGGAAGCATCCTCAGCTAGTGAAGAATAAAAGTTGTGAAAATCATGACCCCCGGGTGTAGGGTGGTGCCACAATGAGGGGTTGAATTTTTACATAGGAATATATAGAGTAAATCTTTAAAATTCTTCTTCTAAGAAACTAATCAGCAAGGAAAGCTGAAACTTGTGTGGAAGCATCCTCAGCTCAAAGTTGTGAAAATATGACCCCAAAGGGTGAAAATCATGACCCCAGGAAAGCTGAAACTTAACAATGTCAAATTTTTACATAGGAATATATAGGGAAACTAATCAGCCAGGAAAGCTGAAACTTATGTGGAAGCATCCTCAGCTAGTGAATTGTGAAAATCATGATAGGGTGGTGCCACAATGGGGGGTCAAATTTTTACATAGGAATATATAGAGTAAATCTTTAAAAATCTTCTTCTCAGAAACTAATCAGCCAGGAAAGCTGAAACTGGAAGCATCCTCAGCTAGTGAAGAATAAAAGTTGTGAAAATCATGACCCCCGGGTGTAGGGTGGTGCCACAATGAGGGGTTGAATTTTTACATAGGAATATATAGAGTAAATCTTTAAAATTCTTCTTCTAAGAAACTAATCAGCAAGGAAAGCTGAAACTTGTGTGGAAGCATCCTCAGCTAGTGTAGATTCAAAGTTGTGAAAATCATGACCCCAGGGTAGGGTGGGGCCAAAATGGG
The DNA here is from genome assembly GCA_020458035.1 of Magallana ariakensis. Lineage (NCBI taxonomy): Eukaryota > Metazoa > Mollusca > Bivalvia > Ostreida > Ostreidae > Magallana > Magallana ariakensis. The sequence continues at coordinate 14,436,630 of CM035817.1, read as the reverse complement.
GGGTTGAATTTTTACATAGGAATTTATAGAGTAAATCTTTTAAAATCTTCTTCTCAGAAACTAATCAGCCAGGAAAGCTGAAACTTTTGTGGAAGCATCCTTAGCTAGTGTATATTCAAAATTGTGAAAATCATGATCCTCGGGGGTAGGGTGGTGCCACAATGGGGGGTCAAATTTTTACATAGGAATATATAAAGTAAATCTTTAAATATCTTCTTCTCAGAAACTAATCAGCCAGGAAAGCTGAAACTTATGTGGAAGCATCCTCAGCTAGTGTATATTCAAAATTGTGAAAATCATGACCCACGGGGGTAGGGTGGTGCCACAATGGGGGGTCAAATTTTTACATAGGAATATATAGAGTAAATCTTTAAAATTCTTCTTCTAAGAAACTAATCAGCCAGGAAAGCTGAAACTTGTGTGGAAGCATCCTCAGCTAGTGAAGAATAAAAGTTGTGAAAATCATGACCCCCGGGTGTAGGGTGGTGCCACAATGAGGGGTTGAATTTTTACATAGGAATATATAGAGTAAATCTTTAAAATTCTTCTTCTAAGAAACTAATCAGCAAGGAAAGCTGAAACTTGTGTGGAAGCATCCTCAGCTAGTGTAGATTCAAAGTTGTGAAAATCATGACCCCAGGGTAGGGTGGGGCCAAAATGGGGGGTTGAATTTTTACATAGGAATTTATAGAGTAAATCTTTTAAAATCTTCTTCTCAGAAACTAATCAGCCAGGAAAGCTGAAACTTTTGTGGAAGCATCCTTAGCTAGTGTATATTCAAAATTGTGAAAATCATGATCCCCGGGGGTAGGGTGGTGCCACAATGGGGGGTCAAATTTTTACATAGGAATATATAGAGTAAATCTTTAAATATCTTCTTCTCAGAAACTAATCAGCCAGGAAAGCTGAAACTTATGTGGAAGCATCCTCAGCTAGTGTATATTCAAAATTGTGAAAATCATGACCCACGGGGGTAGGGTGGTGCCACAATGGGGGGTCAAATTTTTACGTAGGAATATATAGAGTAAATCTTTAAAAATCTTCTTCTCAGAAACTAATCAGCCAGGAAAGCTGAAACTTATGTGGAAGCATCCTCAGCTAGTGAAGAATAAAAATTGTGAAAATCATGACCCCCGGGTGTAGGGTGGTGCCACAATGAGGGGTTGAATTTTTACATAGGAATATATAGAGTAAATCTTTAAAATTCTTCTAAGAAACTAATCAGCAAGGAAAGCTGAAACTTGTGTGGAAGCATCCTCAGCTAGTGAAGAATAAAAGTTGTGAAAATCATGACCCCCAAGGTAGGGTGGGGCCAAAATGGGGGGTTGAATTTTTACATAGGAATATATAGAGTAAATCTTTTAAAATCTTCTTCTCAGAAACTAATCAGCCAGGAAAGCTGAAACTTTTGTGGAAGCATCCTCAGATAGTGTATATTCAAAATTGTGAAAATCATGATCCCCGGGGGTAGGGTGGTGCCACAATGGGGGGTCAAATTTTTACATAGGAATATATAGAGTAAATCTTTAAAAATCTTCTTCTCAGAAACTAATCAGCCAGGAAAGCTGAAACTTATGTGGAAGCATCCTCAGCTAGTGTTTATTAAAAATTGTGAAAATCATGACCCCCGGGGGTAGGGTGGTGCCACAATGGGGGGTCAAATTTTTACAAAGGAATATATAGAGTAAATCTTTAAAAATCTTCTTCTCAGAAACTAATCAGCCAGGAATGCTGAAACTTGTGTGGAAGTATCCTCAGCTAGTGTAGATTCAAAGTTGTGAAAATCATGACCCCCAGGGTAGGGTGGGGCCAAAATGGGGGGTTGAATTTTTACATAGGAATATATAGAGTAAATCTTTTAAAATCTTCTTCTCAGAAACTAATCAGCCAGGAAAGCTGAAACTTTTGTGAAAGCATCCTCAGCTAGTGAAGAATAAAAGTTGTGAAAATCATGACCCCCGGGGGTTGGATGGGGCCACAATAGGGGTTGAATTTTGACAGGAATATATAGAGTAAATATTTAAAAAGCTTCTTCTTAGAAACTAAACTGCCAGGAAAGCTGAAACTTATGTGGAAGCATCCTCAGCTAGTGTAGATTCAAAGTTTTGAAAATCATGACCCCCGGGTGTAGGGTGTTGCCACAATGGGGGGGGGGGTCAAATTTTTACATAGGAATTTGTAGAGTAAATCTTTAAAAATCTTCTTTTCAGAAACTAATCAGCCAGGAAAGCTGGAACTTATGTTGAAGCATTCTCAATAAGTGTAGATTCAAAGATGTGAAAATCATGACCCCTGGGGGTAGGGTGGGGCCACAATGGGGATCGAATTTTTACATAGGAATATATAGAGTAAATCTCTAAAGCTAAGTAGCTAGGAAAGGTGAAACTTATGTGGAAGTATCCTCAAGTAAGGACTAGGTAGATTTAAGTTTGTTCAAATCATGATTCCCGGGGGTAGGATGGGGTCACAACGGGGAGGGGGGAGGGAGACAAATTTTTGACATAGGAATATATGGAGAAAAATCTTCTACAAAACCTTTTGTCTAGAAAATCTGTAACTTTAGTAAAAGCAACCTTGGGTAGTGTAGATTCAAATTCGTTAAAATAAAAATCTTGAGGAGTAGGGTGGGGCCACATTCAGGATCCAATTTTACAAAGGAAAACATTTTTAATTCGCAAAAACTGAAATGTTATAATATATATGGTTTTACTTATATGCAAACATTTTGCCAATTTGTGATTCTTTAAAATTGTTAAGACTTTTGCCTCTGGATGATTCTTGGGCCTCACAAGGGGTTCAGATGTAGGTTTATATCCCATGTATAAACAATTGTCTAGGATCTTGTTGAGAACTGCGATGCTCAACATGTGATATGAATATAAAATCATCCTGTTAAAAAAGGGACTTGATTATAAACATAAGAATATCTACATGTATTACTACATTGTCCAGATATTTTGTATTATGTCGATCTCCATTAAGCTGATTGTATCATGCCTATTGTTGCTCAGGTGAGCGATGTGGCCCATGGGCCTCTTGTTTACATTACTGAAGTCTTAAATTAACATAGATAAATTTCTGATGCTAAAATTTACTGAACATCTCTTGTTTTTCCTCATTTTAGGTCATGTCTTCAGGAAATTTTAACTTCACCACCAAGGAATTTATTCAGTTATTGTTTAGAATTGCCAGGCAAGTTTAAAAATATTCAATAAAACTTTACAAATTTTGACAGTGTTTAAAATTTTCACATTTTGAATCAGTGCTGTTTCATTTTGATATACAGAGGAGAAAGTGGTCATGAAGTGAACACCAGACATTTAGCCATGGGACTCTTAGGACCGCTGCTCAATCGCTGTGATATTGTGGTGAGTTATACATTTAATCCTGAGATGCATAGAACTTTGTCTCATTCCTAAGAGTCATTGGACCTCAACTCAGTCATAAGAGTCATTGGACCTCAACTCAGTCATAAGAGTCATTGGACCTCAATTCAGTCATAAGAGTCATTGGACCTCAACTCAGTCATAAGAGTCATTGGACCTCAACTCAGTCATAAGAGTCATTGGACCTCAATTCAGTCATAAGATTTATAGGACCTCAATTCAGTCATAAGATTTATAAGAGTCATTGGACCTCAATTCAGTCATAAGATTTATAGGAACTCAATTCAGTCATAAGATTTATAGGACCTCAATTCAGTCATAACATTTATAGGATCTAAATTCAGTCTTAAGACTTATTGGACCTCGATTCAGTCATAAGATTTATAGGACCTCAATTCAGTTATAAGATTTATAGGACCTCAATTCAGTCATAAGACTTATTAGACCTCAATTCAGTCATAAGTTTTATAGGATCTAAATTAAATCTTTAGACTTATAGGACCTCAATTCAGTCATAAGACTTATTAGACCTCAATTCAGTCATAAGATTTATAGGATCTAAGTTAAATCTTAAGACTTATTGGACCTCAATTCAGTCATAAGATGGTATATGACTTCAACTCAACTCAGTTGTTGTGGTTTGTCTTAAATTTCTAATTTATTAAAACATTCATAAAACCTCTGTCCAGTTGCTGTAATGTCATGGCAAGTTTTTATCTGGTATCTACATATTTATAGACTGAGACTTTGATAACACTATGACAGAACTGGTCTGTTAATCATAAAATAAAGAATCAAATATTGTATATACATGTACTTTGTTGTCATCGACTGTGTGTTTTTGTAGGTTGCTGATCAAGCTGTGATTTCAAAAGAAAAAGAAGAAGAGAAAACTCCGGGGCTACACTGTATAAATTATTTATTTACCTTTGGAGCTGACTGCTTGAAAAAGTAGGTGTCAAAATGTCAGGCTGGATTTAGAAGTTGATTTTAAAAAACAATTGGTTGAAAAAGATATACACACTGTAGACTAAGTGGCTAATTGTTTTGTTGCTCTTTGTTAATTTATAATCAAGAGAGAAGAATAATTATTGAATAACCTGAGGTGACTATTGATACTGACTTAATCATTGATACTTACTTAATCATTGACTTAATCATTAATACTGACTTAATCATTGACTTAATCATTGATACTGACTTAATCATTGATTGATACTGACTTCATCATTGATACTGGCTTCATCATTGATAGCACATTTGGTTATGAAATCAATTCATTCTTTGATGAAATGAAATTAACATGAATAAGAAGTTGGTTCATTATCACTTTCATGGTTTTGACTCACTGTGCACATTTATTCATATTCAAATAGAAACCTAATTATTTTGATTGTTTTCTCTACATTTACATGCATGATATACATGTAGATGGTATGTACCGTATACACTTCCATGAAATACTTTGGTAGGTGTGGTTTGGAGTGGGCCTGCTCCGTCTCTCGGATCCTCCAGAGTCTATATAGCTCCCCCGAGTGGAAGGCCGTCATCCAGCACTACCTCAATGACTGTGTACAGATGCTGACCAGTGAACCAGACCTACCATCCATCTTTGCTCTTTTTGTCATGGCTGGATTTCCAGAGGTTAGATATTATGTGATTTATAGGTATACACTTTTTGTCATGGCTGGATTTCCAGAGGTTAGATATTATTTGATTTAAAGGTATACACTTTTTAACCTTATACATTTTTTAGCTTTTGTTATAAAAAGTAACTTTAGAATTTTATTGACCCTTAATATTTTGAGAGAATCCTTCCAGAAATACTAAATACTCATTGTAGTTGTGATTAGAGTGTAGAGAACATTTTGACTTTGTATAGAAGTTTGATTTGACTACTTGTGTTTAAACAGTGGAGAATCTGGTATTTTCGTACAGGTGTTGACAATCGGGACTCTGGTGAGCTTCACTCAGTACACTGGTATGGAGAGGAAGACAGGGGTCGTCCTCAAACACTTCCCTGACGAAAACCAGACTCTTATCATAGAAATCAAGACAAGAAAAAGACACACGGTGAGTGATGGATCAAAAGATCAAAGATTGAAAACCTTAAACGTAACAATCAATTCTTTAAACTACAGATTTTATGCATTTAATAATTTTTTTGGTAAATATACATAATTTATATATACCGGAACATGTAATATGTTATTTCTCGAAATCCATTTTAGTAATGTACATGTAAGCTATAGATCAGAATGGGTTCCTGACCTTGTGTGTTGGTTGTAGATATTGGACAAGTTTGTGGATTGTGTAAGCAGCAATGAACAGATCTGGGACTCCACCTACATCTCTGTCTTCTACCGCACTACCAAGACAATCATTGAAAGCATCAAAGGTGGTATGTACATGTGTTAACTTTGAAATATGTACAATGTAGATAAAAGAGGCATGTCTATAGCTTTAAAGGCTAATATGTTGATTTTTGTTTACTGTGAATGGCATTCATGTACATATTTTAAGGTGGAATGCTACACCAAAATCTTATTTTATGGATCGTTAAAGTATCATATCTGAAACACGATTTCATTGCTTTAACAGTCCATACAATAAAATTTTTGTGTAGCGTTCCACCATAATGCAATGTATGAATGAATAAAATACCAATGTGCCACTACTGTAAGTGTACATAATTATACATATATGTTCAATAGCATGTTTTAGAAAGTTAATGACTAGCTTTTGAGAGTGACTGGCTGTTCTTCATACATACATGTACATGTATATTGGTTAGTTTTTCTTTCTCCGTGTTCAGATGCAGAGGTGACTGTAGAGACAGCCTGGGTTCTCTCCCTTTGTCTTAAGGTACTCAGCAACAGTTTGAAGAATTCCAACCAGCCGGTTCTACCAGAGCTGTACCAGTCCAGCTTCATCCAGTGTCTGGTGTTCATTGCCAGCAAGGGGACGGAATTCAGCCAACAGTGGCTTCTGAAGGACTTGGAGGTTAGTCACAATAAATACCGGTAAACCTTCAGTGAATGTTGATGTAGCTTTAGCAGAGAAAATTAACTTTATATTCTTTGTATTTAAATGTCTTTAAAATATGGTTAGATTTAGTTCTGAATAGTCCATACCCCTACTGGTGATAACAAGTGGGAGAACATTCAGTTTCAGTGATATCTTGTCTTTCCATCTTTCTTTCCCATTTGGATTTTAACACTTTTTCGTCAAAGTGACAATGCATGTATTTGATTTAGAGTAAATCTTGCTGCATAACTATCTAGAATGAAACTTTTTTTCCACATTCCAATCACAAGTTCTGAAGTAAAACTTTCTTAATTGTCATTTTTTCTTACCTAAGATGTTCATAATGGCAGGGGAGATAAGCAATACTGTCAAAATGTTTGTTTGGTCAGCTGTTGGGTAAACTTTCTCCTTTTACCTGTAGGTTCTGTCTCTCATGCTCTACACCAATCAGGGAGGCACCTCCAAACCGGGGATCAAGACCCACAGTCTGTCTCTGTCTGAGAGATTGGCGGCCGCTCTGGAGAAAAGGACGCAGTCCCGGGGCGCCACCTACAACAATCTATTAGATGACGAATCGGACGATATCTTCATGTCATCCTCCTCATCTTCAGAGTCGTCATCAGATTCAGAGGATGAATCGGTGGACTCTGATGATGTCACAGTGACATCAGGAACCAAGGGCAAAAATGATGCTGATGTAAACAAGTTTCTGGAGGGAATTGATGAAAAGACACGTACAATGTTTGAGGTATCAGATGTAAACCAGTCAAAGATTTCAGACAATCTTTCTATAGCATTGCCATGTATGATAATAATGACAAAGTAAAAAATAACGTGACACAGACATTATTGTTTTCATATTCTGTTGTAAACATGTTGATAAAATAAAATTGAACTTTTGTGAATGTTGATTGTGATGACCTTTCCTATTAGATACTTCACAATGAATTCAAGCTGCCATTAGATGTTCTGAAGGCCATGTATGAAATGAATGACAAAAGCCATGACAGTGTGGTCGAGGCTATTGTAGAAAAGTATGTACTGGTCCTGTATCTTCTCTTTGAATACATGCAATTTATTTTTAGTTCAGAGAGGATTATTTAAAGGGGCATGGTCACGATTTTGGTCAAATTCTATTTTTCTGTTTTTATTATTTACAATGCTTTAGGAGTGCATTTCCAATGACCAAATGAAATAGGAGAGTCAGTAGTGAAGTTATAAGCAAGAAACATGGCTCACAATTCTTTGTCATGTAAACAAGGCTCGTGCCCTGTTTTTGTTTACATTAGTTCAATATACCGATAAAAACTCTTTTTCAAGCTGATTTCTCCATCTTCTTATTCATTTTAAGCATAAGTAAACAGATCCTAACATTTACCACATTCGTTTTCGGTCTAAATCTGGAGTTTTCACGTCAACGTTCAAAATGTAAACAAAAGCTTTGTTTACATAGCAAAGAATTGTAAGCTCTGTAACTCGCTTATAACTCAACGAATGACGCTCAAATTTTGGTTGCATATTAAAAATGCCTTACTGAAGCATTGTAAACATTAAAATCGGGAAAATAATTTTTGAACAAAATCGTAACCATGCCCCTTTAATATCTGGATATCTTAAAGCTTTCTGAGGGTTCTCAGTTTATATACAGCATGTACATGTATGTGTATTTTTAGTTTGGAGACATACCCCATTACTGGGAAAGAAGATCTAAAGAGGCTGACTGAGAAATGGTAATTTTATAATCATAAAACAATTCTTTTGTTTGTTTTTTTTTAACTAAACTTTATTTATTTTTCAATGATTGATAAACAAGTTCTACAACTTATAATAATATCTTTCGTTGGCGCGGATGTTAGAGCGAGGGGGTCATTCATCTGATGTAAAGAGTAAGATTTAAGAATAAAGGAAGTAAGAAACTCTAGAAAAGTTGACTTGAAGTACCGGTATTTGATATTGCCTTAATTTGATTGACAGGGAATCCATTGCCAGAGCCAAGAGTCCAGAGGCTGCTAAAGAAACAGCAACATCTGATAAAGTGATAGACACTGGCATACATTATCATCCAGCTCTCAATCAAATGAACAGGTAGATTCTAAATTAAGGACAACAAGTCTGATAAAATTGATGATAATCATTTCTGTACAATGTTGCCATATTCTGAAAATGATAAACAAATATTTACCTCTACATGTTCATTGTACAAGATGTTTGACTTGGAAATTTCATTTCACATGTACGACGTGGCAAAATTTATTAGGAAGTGGTATTTAAAGTGTTTAGTGCTTTCTACCTTTTCTTGAACAGAATGTTAGAGAAGGCGACACCAGAAGACCACATTGAATCTCAGAAACTGATCCCTGTCCCAGACAACGACATAGAGAGTGACTCGCAGAAAAAAGAGCGCACTAAGAGCAGCGAACTCCTGAAACAGGAGCTAGAGAAACATGGTCGCACACCATGTCGTGACTACATCCTGAAAGTGAACCTGGCAATGTCTGTGCTGTACGCCCGGCAGCTGCTGGCCAGTCTGTTGGCTCAATGGCCGGACCAGGGTCCGGTGATTACGGCCGAGTTACTGGGGTGTAAGGACCCTCAACAGATCCCCTGTGTGTTGGACCTGCTGAACAAGTCTGAGTGTAGGAGCAGGTTCCAGAGTGTGAGTCTTACTGGAGTACTGTTGTGTTGCATTTTTAATTAGTTCTTTTTCTCTCTCCTCAATAAATCCACATAGTGCAGGCTGTTACATTGTGACCTAAAAGATATGAAGTTAGATTTGATACTTTTGATATTCAAATTAGAATTTCCTATTGAAGGTCTGTTGGACATCATGACAGGTAATTTTATATATAAGCTCTACTCCTTCTTGGACCTGTGTTGTAGGTCGTCGAGAAGGTCATGCTGTATTGTGAACCCAAGAGCCTGGTGCCAATCGCCAAGACCGCCGGACAGTTCATGGAGGAAGTGACCTTGTCCTCCATTCTGAAGGAGAGCGACCACCATTACAAGGAATCCTCGGTCTGCAAGGACTCTGTACGACTCCCAGGGGCCTCCTGTCTCAGGATATCATTTGATGGACGGTAAGATTCACACACTTTAATGTACTTGAAGTACTGTTTTATCTCTTTTTGAAACTGGTTAACTTACTTCAAGAATTGTGTTATATCTTTTTGCTGTTTCTGTTAGTTGAAGCTTTACCAATTGCTCTTTATATTTTAGGTGCTCATTAAAAGAGAGTGATGTTTTGGTTTTTGCCACGTCTTCAGACCTTCAGCAAAACAGACAGGAGTTTACAGGGACTTCGGGGGCCAACTGGACAAGTTTCCAAATACCAGGTCAGCAATTGTCAGGCAATCATAAATGTACATGTATATGGATGTCAGTATATGCTCTGTAGAAGAATCACATTCTGCTTAAAACATGATGAATAAAAAAACATTCATCTGTACTTGGGTAGCTCAATTTTAGTAACAGTCTTAAAATAATGCTGATTGTGGTAAATTACATGTATGCTGTAACATGATGTTTTGATTGTAGTGTTAAGTTTCCAAGGTTATAGTAATGCAATTGAAATGAAGGGATAGATGTTGGTAACATGACTTGAACTTAGATTTTTTTGCAGCATTGATTTATAGATTATCCGTGCTGTACTCTAAACAAACTGGTGTTTTATTGGTATACAGTATTTGTTGTCCAGTCAATACATGTACCATATACATGTACCTTCTTGTTTCAAAGAGAGTTGTATATGGTTACTCTTAGTTTTAGGTCTGTTCTCTGTGCAGTATATTTGATTATCTCTCATCTTTGTTACACAGGTGATGCAGTGTACTTTGAGTTCACTGTAGACTCTGGAGGAGGTAACACATCATGGGGTTACAAGTTTACTGTTACCGCGGGAACCAGGGACAGTTTCCAGACAGGATATGTGATTCTAGGCAATGTTCTCTCCACAGATCTAGCTCTGTAAGTCCATCATGAGCTACAAAAACGAGTACATTTTGTATTTACTATATTATCATTCATTGAAATTCTTTTTTTTAATTATTTTTAAATGAGGGGATTATTTTTAGGGATACAGTATTACAATTTCTGTTTTGAATTTTAGAAACCTTCATATCAGTGAACTGTGGCTAATTCTTGTGTATGTTGCTACCAAACAAATTGGAGAACAAAGACTAAAGGCCATACAGCTTTTGCTTAAGATATTAGAAACACAGAACAGGTTTGTTATATTCATTCACTTGTTTTGTGCTCCCTACAATGCTTAAAGTGGATCAGTTGTACAGTGTATGATGAAATCTGGTTTTGATGACAGGTGCCCTGTGACGGATAAGCTAAAGCTGGATCTGAGCAGTCTTAAGCCGCTGTGGCAGCTCCATGACAGCTTGAGTAAGGAGCAGACAGACGGTGGCTCTGTGGTGCCCCCGGTGTTACGAGCACTCACCGAGCTCTTCCTGCAGGTGGAGGCCATCGCTATGGTAATGACCTCAGTCAGGGTTTTCTGTCCCCAAAAACTGAGAATAGACCATAGATAGACCAAAGAGAGTGAGATGATCGTGGCCATTTTTAGGCAGTATTAATCTCCCTGAGAAGAGAAGCTTTGTAGGATATAAGAAAATATTAGAATTTTAAAGCTAAAAGATATATAAAGCTATATAATAGTTTAAAGATTAAAAAATCATGTCTAAAAATTAAGGTAAATCTGATGGCTAATTTGTTGACCAGCCAGCCTCCTTATTATTTTAAATTTTTGCACAAGTTTTCTTGATTCACAAATTTTACACAGTTATACCATTTTGCAAAGTATCTAGATTTTCAAGAAATGTCTTTTCTTAGTTTATAATGTTTTAGCCTGGTCTTCATGTATGTGAAGTTGTGAGAATAAATCAAAGTAATAAAAAATAAAGATATTACTTGTGGATGAACAGTTGCCAATTTTTTTAAAGATTTATCTTGTTTAAATTTGTTAATTTTTTTAAAAATTCAATTACAGAAATGGGGGATGACTCAGGAATACCTTATAGCAATACAAGATTTTGATGAACTCAAACTGGCTGTCCGACAGGTAAATTATATTGACCAACTCTCTCTCTCTCTCTCTCTTTTACAGTGTCTTAACCATATAGATTTATACTAATAACAAATATATTCTAAAAAGTCGCAAAACACTAATATTTTAATGTATATGTAGGGGAGTACTCAAGTACCGAGTTATGATTTTTTAAAATAAAAACTGATTACATCTGTTATGTGTTAGTTTTCATGCTGGTACATCTATAAGTAGTAGAAAACATGGATTGTGCATGTATCATATTGTGCAAGATCTCATGTATACAGTTCCTGAACTTCAAAATTGGGCCACATTTATCCTGTGGTTTACCTATGCATGATTTCCTTCTCTGTATAACAATGCCATGTGTTTAAGATTTAACAAATGAATAAATTTACTTTTTTCCTGTTTCAGGGAATACTGAATATAGCTGCTGTCAGTACAATGATTGGCCACAATAATGTGGCTACAGAACTTATAGCACTAGTAAAGAAGAAGAAAATGCAAGAAAAATAAAGTTTTAGGATTTCATATAGGACAATTTACTTTGTGTATTGCAAAAGTTTTTATGTAATAAGATATTATGATTTGTGTGACAGATTGAAAAATCATATATGTGATATATTATGATTTGTGTGCAGTAGTTTAATCATTTTATTTAATATTGATTATATGATGGATTCAATAGTTGTTTTCCATGTATTTTTTTTATTTGAATTAATTAGAATGACAATGACTGTTTCTGAATGAATAGGTCATACAAGGCCTGCGGTGTTGTTTTATAATAAACATTATTTCTTTTACTTTATCTTTTCTTTTCTCTTCTTTCATTGAAAAAAAGGAACTAGCTAAAGATGTTTCCATTAAATATTACTGGTAAGCAAATTTAAAATTCAATGTAAATTAACTCTTCAATTTTGTGTTTTATTGTATTAAGGGAAAGAGGTGAAAGGATTAATGTATCATTTTTACTGAAAATTACGACTGTTGGCTATATGTAATAACTAATACATGTATAACATACTTCTTTTCATATACATGTATATATCATTGTTATTTATGAAAGTCATGAAAATCTCCACTTAGAAAATTACTTTGACATTATTACTGTCTTGTGGACTAATGAAACAGAACAGTATAAATAAACAGGTATCCACCACTTATATAAAACGATTTTGAGTTCTCATTTTTTGAATTGATGGCATAGTGTTTAATAGCTTCATTTGAGACGTTCTGATTGTTCAATGTTTTCATTTCTTCTTATGCCCAAGTGATAAAAGATATGGGGTAAAAGGACATTGGGATGAAAAATATTTTAAAGGACTTAAATTTACCATTTTTTTTAACCTTTGATCATTAGATGCCCTTTATCCAACAAACACTCCATGGGTGTAGTATAAAATCTAATTGGCCAAAGAAAAAAAAAAAGTGTCCATTCAAGAATAGTTACACAAAGTTCTGCTATGACCTTGACATGATTGACATAGAAACTTTATTCAAGGCAACTTTACAACCTGATAAATTCTGAGAAAGATTGGGCTATAGAGGGAGAAAACATTGTCTGCTCAAGGGTTTTCGCAGAGAATTGCTATGACCTTCACCTTTGTCATAGAAACTCCAAGGCTACTACACAACCTTTATATACCCACAAGCACTATTTATATTAAGTATGAGCCAGATAGGGCTAAGGGGAGAGAATATATGGTCTTGATAAGGATATTTCATATAAGTCTAATATGACCTTGACCTAAAACTTGTTCAAGGTCACTATTACCCTTTACCCAAAGGCACTCTTTGTGGGTGACAAGGGGAGAAAAAATGTGCTTAGGCATGTAAAGTTAGGTGGACAGGTCACAGACTGTTGGACACACAGACTAATGATTTTAAATATGGTCCCTTGTCACCAGGTGAGGTTTACTTAGTCTTTGTCTACACAGCTTCATGCTGAAGCAATAGTCCAAACCACACTTTGCAAAAGTTGTTTCCCTTTGCAGGACAAAAGTCAAAAGGGAAAAACGAACTTTCCCCTTCTTTATGCAACCAAGTATTTGGGTGTCCTGTGATGAAATCTCTTAGAATTTAATTTATTTCTTCGATATGTGGGTTGCCCCATCTTGATGCAATCAAAATACAAAACGGAAAAGGATTTTTAATGTCAAATGAAAAAGTTACAAACCTCTATTAAAACTACAAGGGCTACTTTGAGAAATCTATGGATTTTTCCCCAAAGATGGCGGCCATGGGACGTAACTTTTGTAAAGTGTGGATTGGCTTGACTCCTATACATGTTTGTCAGATAAGCCCCATAGGAATCTGCATTCAAAGGAAACTTCCTACATAGGCCAAGTAGGATCAAAGGGTTTTACATAAATATACAATGCTCAAAGATTTGCAGCTCATTATGGCAACCAAAAGATCAAGTCAAGATGATTCAACAACGTCCTTTTGTACGTTCCTTGACTGGCATAAAATATCAAACTTAAACAAAAAGTCATATGATTATATATTTCTTGCAGAGAATCATTTTGAAAGAAAAACATGACTGAAGTTTACGTACATGTTTTTTTAATGTGATGCTCACTTCTTACATTCATTTAAAACCTTCAAAGTTGATAACAAATGATAGATCACAAATTTATGTGTACATAAGTACAATACACATGCTTTACATGCACTAATACTAAACTTATTTCTGCCAATAGTTACAATATGTACATTATGATACATTACAATATACACATGCATGTATCATAAAGCTTGAATGCTATTTGTTTCAATGAAATTGAATAGTCATTCAAATAACACTGTCTGCTTTGAGTTGTGGTCACTTTTGGCATTTCTGTTACTTTCATTAAAAAAAATATATATCCACCAGCTGGTCTGTGTGAGAATATTTAAAGTTCATGGTGACCCGAAATCACGATGCAGTCAAAGTTGCTGGCAATACTGTCATCCTGCCAATGGATTTGCATGTATTGTCACATTCAATAAGTGTATGTCATTCAAAGGGCGGTAGTTCTTTTCGTTCACTGGCTGCTTTTCTATCTCATCAAGAGTTTCAAAGCCATCTATTACTTTCCCAAATATTGTGTACTTCAAGTCCAAATGTGGCTGTTTGGCATAAGTAATAAAGAACTGAGAACCATTGGAGTCGGGACCGTTGTTTGCCATAGATACCACACCCCTAACGTTGTGTTTTAAGGTATCTGTGAGTTCATCTTCAAATTTATCTCCCCAGATGCTGTTTCCTCCTTTACCAGTTCCAGTTGGATCCCCTGTTTGGAGCATAAAACCTTTTATATTTCTGTGAAACACACAACCATTGTAGTAATCGCTTGCACAAAGGGCCAGGAAGTTTTCACAACTTTTGGGACACTGTTCACAGAACAATTCCAGTTTTATATCACCATAGTCTGTATGTAGTGTTACTGCCATTATAATGTACAGCGCCGTACGAATTCTCAAACGCACACCGTGCGTTGTCTTTATTTACCCAATTCTTGATTCGAAACTAACGTACCGGGTATACAAAGTGTCTAAATTTGAAACAATTTTGCGAAAGTTTCACGATTGGTAGTTTCTATTTATTATAGATAATTTACTTATGATACTTTGAAACACTTTTTACGGATGTCATTTCTCGATAGTTTCGTATGATTGATACAGACCTTGAATGAGGTCACCCTGTGAAGGCCGTCATTTTTTCTGTTGAGCAGACGGCATATCCGAATGCTATCATTTACAAGGTAAGGATCACTGCACGTTTATTGTGAAATTGTACCTGAAAACTTCTTTAACCATTTTATTGCAACTAAAGTAATGTCGTGCTGTCACGCAATAAAAAGTCAGCAAAATAGAAGATCTGAAAATACAAAGGTGGATCTAATTGTATTGACTGACTTAAGATTTGGGAATTATTATCGAATTTATGTGTGCATTTAAAAGGTTTTAGGATATGATTTTTAGAGAAGCTTTAGTTTAGTAATGCAGTCAGTCAAATAGTTAATGCTATTGTTTATCACAACATGCGTGTGTTTTGTCTTCACTTTATGGTCATGTAACATTCGTGTTCCATAATCTAGGTCAAAGCCTTTTAAATTCTGAACATGCTGAACTGTCAGAAACAAACAGGTGAAAAGTGCATAAAAACCATTGTGTCAGCAGATATACTCGTTCTATTTTTTAAGACAAAAAGACAGTTATTATTATTAAACTGAATAATAAATGCACAGTATCATAAGAATTTATAAATATAAATGATAATTGATAGAAATTAATAGTTTTTTGACAGATATATAAAATACATGTGAAAAGAACAAAATTATGGGGCAACAGTGTTAAGGGTAATGCTAGCCAACAAGCAGTTTGCTATTTATAAAATGAATAATTTATTAAATAATTACCGGTATAGTCTTTTGAGATTATAAGATTATATAAAAATGAAAATTTTCAGTTTGATGAATATGATAAAAATTATATGTTATATTATATTCAAGACACTTGTAGGCATGTTAAACATGTTAAATGCACATGGATATTGATCGATATAATAACCATCAAAAGATTTTAAGGGGAAATTGATAGCAATGGTGGAGTTCATTAGATTTATGGTGGAATAACACACCTGGAAAAAGTCACTCAAATTAACAGTAAATTATTTGATTATAAAAGATATAATGATAAATAAACTGTACATATGTCAAAAAAGCGAAAATTTTGCAGTATGGGGATAAAAATGAATATCTAAATTTTATTCAGTAAGTAACAACAAAAGCCCCTGCGGGATTCGAACTATGGATGCACGGATCACAAACCTGACACTTTATCCACTCGACTATGAAGTAATTAAGTTATATGTCTCAGTCGATAAAATCCTTTTAATAAAACGAAATGTCGTTTCGATAAGAGGTCAGCTTTTTGTGATGATGTGTTATTCCACCTTAATTAATTGCCAGGTATAGTTTAGTTTTTAAAAGTTACATTAGTTTTGTAATAATAAAAATCAGTCTAATTAATATCTGCATGTATACTTTTCCGGCTACTACCAAGTTGCAATGAACACATACAATTTGTAGTCATTGACTTATTTTATTGGGATTGAGGTACATTCATGATTACAGGCATGTGAAACTTTACAATTTCAATTTCATATTATAACATTTTTGAGGGAAAGAGTTGAATGACATGATGATTTCGTTATTTTTCACTGGAGTGAGATCAAAAACTTGTTTAACAACACACTATACTGTATTCAAGCAACAGCTTAATTTATGCTTTCTGAATCATTAATCTTGAAGGCTGCTATCTCTTTCTATAACTATCATTGTTAGATAGTAATCAAAAATCTTGAAGAAAGGTCAACATACTAGAAGATTTTAATGCTAAATAAACTTTATCCTTGTATTGGGGACATTAACTTTGAGTGTTGTGTATCTTATAATATTATTTGATTTTAGAGTGCACAGAAAACCATGCTTACCAAGCAGATCAGAGTTTTGACCCTGAATGGAGGCGAAAACAGGGAGACAACTCTGTATCGCTTACAAAAAGGTAAGCAAGGGTGCTAAGGCCTAAAAAAAATAATGGTTTGTTTCCGCTTTCATGCTGAAAAAAAGTAGGGTCGGTCGGTTGGAATTTTTTTTTATTTTTTCACATATTATTTTTTCCTTTAATCTTGCAGTATCCATACATGCCGGTTAGATACTGACACTGCTGAATGGTATAAAATGAGAAATACTTTTAATATCATTCCTGACTATTAAGCTGGTCTTAAGAAAACACAAAAATTATATTATATATCAGATACTTCCTCTGCCATTATTAAAATCTACAACACATGGAAACATGCAGCCATTTTGAAACAAAACGTTTGAGTTACACTGATTTGAAAAGAGTAACTGCTTCAAGCCTTTTTGTGACCAAAATTTTGAGTAATTTTTATCCAAATCGGATAAAAACGGAATTAAATGATTTTCCATCAAAAATCCTTAAAAAAAGTTTTGAGTTGGGGGGTAAAAGCTAGGGTCGGTCGGGAAAGCGGAAACAAACCATTTTTTTAGGCCTAAAAAGCAGAAAAGATATATAGAGGTAAGAAGAGATAGAGTATAGAGACAATTTTAGGTAAGAGAAAGGTAAGCAAGGTTAAAGAAAGAAAACAGACAGACAAGATACTCTATATAATATAGGTAAGAGATTAGGGTAGAGAGAGACAGAAGTTACCTAAAGTAGGAGGCAAGGAGACACCTTTTCAAATGTTACAGAAAGGGAAGTAGTTGTATGGAGACAGAAAATATACATAAAGGTAGGAAGAGATCAAATAGGGAGAAACTCTTTATCGGTTTCAGAAAGGTAAGAAGGGGGTTTGAAAACAGAAAAGATGTGTAAAGGTAGGAAGAAGGGAGACAACTCTGCAGGTTACAAAAAGGAAATCAGTTGTAAGGAGACATAAATGGTGCATAAAAGTAGGAAGATATAGAACAGTCGGGCAGAAACTTTAATGTAAGCATGGGTAAAAAGCAAAAAAGATACAAAGAGGTTAGAGGAGATAGAACAGAGAAACAACTCTTCATAGGTTACAGGAAGGTAGACACTGGTAGGGAGACAGAGTCGTTCGTTACATAAAGGTAGGAAGCAAGGAGACAACTCGACATAGGTAAGAGAAATGTAGCATTACATGATATCCTTTGGTATTTGATATAAATTTTCCCTCAAATCGATTTATTCAAATTCAATTGGTCTTGTTGTAGGATGGATCCTGAGATTTAATCTGGGGCCTTCACTCTTTGTGAGTCCTGTTAGAATATTCTGTAATCACCCAACAAAGAAAAATGAGCCTTTTGATCGAAACAAGTACACAGAACTGAAATGGAACAGCCCCAGTGGTTCTAAGGTGGACCGTCATGATCTGTTTGCGGAGGTTCAGATCCATGCTGCTGGCTCCTTCAAATACTACTTTACAGCAGATGGAAGGTAACTATTCCCCCTAATACAGTAACATAATGTCACTCTATATTACAAGGAATACTAAATACTACAGGCACTTTAATACTCACTTTTTTTACTTTTAAAGAACTATATATGATAAGAGTTAAATTTTGCCCCCATAATTAGCCACTTTTTAAAGTGTTTCGGGTACAATGAAATGTTATGTTATTTTTTACAAGAGTTAATATAAAATATATTTTTCACCTGTTTATTTGATTTTTTTGCACTCACTGGCAGTATATGACGTCAGAAGTGACGCTATTTCTATAATCCATTCAAAATCAGCTAGTCCAAAATTGACATTTTTCTGATATTTTTACGAATGGGAAATATAGAGTGTATGCTTGAACAAGGTAAATTTTTTTGTCACTTATTAGTCTTGGCTAGATATATCTCTAATTAAAATATTTTGTTTGTTCAAGCATGCGCTCTATGTTTTCTGAAAGAAAAACTGCTCGAAAACAAGCTGTTTTATGCTAAAAATGCAAAAATGGTGGGGAAAAGTTGTCTTTACGTTGTCATATTTCTTAATTGTGGGCACTTGAATCAAAATGAACATTATGTAAAAACATCACATATATATATATATGTACAAAGAAAACAAAGAATTACAGTAATGTGATGATGTTCATTTTAGGGGGCAATTTTAGGCCCTTATCATACATAGTCCTTTATTTTAAAAGAATTGACTAATTTTCTCCTAACTTTTAGATTTTAGGTACAGGAAAATTTTCCCCTGTGAAAATTGTGATAGTTCTAGATCTCTTTTTTTTTTAAGCTATCAAGTTGTTACGTGGTTTCACTCCTGAGTCCTGATCTGTGACAGGATTGTGAACATTTATTATTTTTACCTCTTTATAAAAATCAGAATCACAAGAATATACCTTCATATTTTTACTATGTCTAACCTTGGTCCTTACATAGTCATTATACATGGAGCAACTATGCTAAGCATGATTATGTTACAAAGAAATTTATGTTCAGCAAATTTTAAGCAGAATCAGGACATTTTTTGATAGAAATGCAGAGCTAAATGACATTTTTTGTAATTGTAATAGGGAGCTGCAGATTGACATTTCAGTTTATTTCCCATTTTAGTAAATTGACATTTTGCGGCAATGTTTACTGATCGATGCTGCAAGCAAGCTAAAAATTGAAGATATTTACAACTATCATAATTATATGCATTCTTTTCTTCCTCAAAGTATTTCTGGATGGCAATGGGATTTATTTGATCTCTTTGAGTACTTAATGACTGATGATATTTTACATTTGTGATCCTTTGCATATAAAGAGTATAGCTTAAAATGCAAAACTAGCTGTGATCTATGCTACCCTTATATGGATTATAAAGAATCAAAGACTATATTTTTTTTTATTCTTCAGACATCTTTTTGATTTTTATTACAGTCTATAGAATTCAGTATTTATTTTTGAGTCTGCTAGTCTGACATGTTCAGATAAGAAGATCCTCCAATGAGGACAGTAGTGCTAACTACGCTTCAGAATGTTCTTGTTTATTAAAGTAGTTGCTGGTTATATGCTAGTTCAAGGTCATGTGGGGAAAAAATTGTCTGCAAAGTAATCTTGCGAGGTAATTGCAACGAGGTTTGTAACTATATATCTTTGATAAGTGCAGTCACTGAAAATCCCCCTTTTCTCAACGGCCCAAACATCCATTTATTCCGTAACTTTTTTTTTTATTTGATAGACATAGTGATAATTTCTTCATATATATATATACTGATGCAAGATGCAAAATCATTTAATGGTTTTTCCTCATATCATCATATCTTGGGTGCAGTGTTCTAAATTTATTTTAATTTAAAAAAATTTAGACATTATATCAACTGACTAATCATTGTTATTCATGAAGGGATCCATCGGAAAGGTGAGTGTGCAGCTAGATGTCTGTGTTGTCACCAATGTGTGTATTTTGCTTGTCAGACTCACAACTTGTTAAAAAGTTAACAAAACTTTAAGCTTTTATTTTTAAGAATTGGGATATGCTTTTATGCTCTGACAGCTAGCTAAGACACCTTCCTCGCCCCCTAAAATGGAAAATCTGGACATTCACATTTCTAAGTATTTCCCAGTTTTTTTATTTGAATTTTCTAACGGTCTTAATCTAAGTGACTTGTCCTTATTAATTTTTTTTTTTTTTGTGAACCAGGATGGTAGTAGTACACTCAACTTCCTGGTGATTTGTCATCTAGAAATTAATGATCAAACTTCCTGATTACCTGTTTGTCATGAGCAGTGTATGGCTTGGTTTGGGTACAATATATTAAAACTTCAAAAGTGCAAGAGGATATAAAACTATTATAATTATTGCTAGTGGCAGTGCTTTGAATTAATCTCATTAAACTTTATGGGTTTGATGAAGAGTTAAATGTTCATGAGGTGATTGATCTTTGTAAGAAGTGAACTGATCACATAAAGTATGGCCAAATGAAAATTGAGTTTCAAATTTAGCTCATTGATATTGTTTGACTTGATTCATTATATGAGAAAAAGCACATTGCACTTTGTGCTTTTTATCAACAAACCACTCGGTTTTAAAATACTGGTACATTAATTGTGTCACCCCTTAATTGTACCAGTTAGAAGTGCAGTTATTTTGTTCTTGTTGGTAATTATATATAATGAACAATTTTGTAGAGTATTATTTGTTTTAAAAAGTCAATATAGAAAGTAAAGAACATTTCTTCAATGTTGATGAAAAAAAATCTTCGACACAAATGAACATCATGTTAGTCACTAGAGTTTGAGGTTCTTGGTAAAGGATCTGATGGTGACACAATCATTTCTGGTGATGTAAAGGCTGGTTGATGATGTACTTACTTACAACACTTTGTTTTTGTATCAAACAGGTAGTAGTCAACATCATGTTAACCACACATTGCTTTTGTATCTCATAACGTGCAGATGTCAACATCATGTGATTTGATAAGTTTCTCACCAGCTACCGGTACTTGTGTAGTACTAAAGTATAAAACTACATATGAAGGGTAGGGTAGGGTGGTTTTTGTAGATTTTGTTCTCTTTTGAGCTGAACTCTCAGTGAGAGTGCTTATATCTGGTAAAAATCTGTTGTCAGCACAGATGTTAGTGTTGTTGTTATCTTTCATATTTTCTTCTTAATCGAACCACTGGGCAAGTATTAAACCCAACTTTGCACAATGTATTCTTTGTAGTACGTTTTTCTGGTTTGTTCATGTGAAGGGATGGTGGGTTAAAAATTTTTTTTTTCCAAAACCACATATTTGGGCATTTTAATACATGTAACTATAATCATCAAACTTTACATGAGTTAATTTAAATTCTTTTTTATGTGATATTCAAGCTTAAATCTATGACCCCTGGAGGTCAAATTGAGTCAAAATTGGCATGCCATGTTCATAGTTAATTTTCTACAAATTTGGAAGCAAACTACCAATAGTGTGTAGAACATGTAGAAGTTATTCATAACATGAATGCTAGGTAGTGGTCAGAAAGAGCCCATAGTAAAAATAAATATATAAATAAAAATTCAAAATTTTACATTTATATTATATACAATATTGAAATATCATATTCCTTGATATTGAAGCAAGCTAATATGAAGGAGTTTAAAATTTGTTCATACCGTGATACCATGACCCAAGGGTCAGAGAAGGGCTGCAACGGGGGTTCAAAGTTTTCAGTGGAAGTACGTGATATAGATAGTTACTCTCTGAAAGAAAATAAGGCTTTAGTTTGTAAAATGAATAGAAGCAAGATAGTTTTAAAAAATTGATATCATGAAATAATGACATTAGCTGATCATTTTTTTTTTTACAGTAATCATTGATTATGCCCATTATTATAGCTCTATTTATAAAGTGGAAATTAACACATACATACAAACAATAAATTGCTAGTAATTCAGTTGATGCTACACAGTACACATGTATATATAAGTAAACTATATGCTCTGAAATATACAGATATATACAGATTAACCCTAAACTAATCCTTTTGATATGCCTGTCTTTTGACAGACTACAGTAAAACACGGTTATAGCGAACACGCTTATAATGAGTTGACGCTTACAGCGAAGTGATTTTTATTCCCCGTGACTTTATTACATGTTGTAAACTTGACGGATATTACGAATTACGCTTATAAAGAAGTAAAATCGCCTGTCCCTGGGACTTCGTTATAAGCGTGTTTTACTGTATATCATGGTACATGTATTATGGTTCCATGTTCAGGTTTATCTTAAAATGATGCATCATTGGGAAAAGTTGTATACCGTAATCCGGTGAATATAATACGCACTTTTTTTCCATCATTTTTTACCGTGAGAAAGGGGTGCGTATTATACATCCCTATAGGATTTTGACATATTTTTCCCTATGTGAAGCACGGGGTATCATACTGGCGTATTATCTATGCTGACCGCAGACAAGAACCGATACCCCGCTATACATCGTAACATTTCTTCATTATCACATATAATTAATTTTAACTCTTAGGAAATCATTGTTATAGCATGTTATTAAAGAAAGTGTATACTTAAAGTCTGTTAATCAATAAACTGTCTTAAAATGGCCTTTAAAAATTAATTTGAACTGCCCATTCTTTATCTCCGTGTATGCCGCCATTACAGCTGTTATTAATAGAATGCGGGCTTGGATGGCCACGTGCTATTTGTAACCGAATAATTGATTTATTGCAAATAATTATGAATATAAATGATTCTATAACCTATTCCATTAATTGAAGCCATTGTTGTGCTCCCCACCGCTACGCTTGACACCTTGGTTATCTCAGACACTCCCTTAGGCTATAAGTGTACTATACACAACACAACTATTTGTATACATATTTTAATATGTTCCAAGCCTCTAACTGATCACTTAGATTGGCATCAATTAAGAATTTAATTAGGTCCGTTATGATGGCGTTATCTCCGGCCGTTTTTCACTACACAGGGGTTGTAATGACTAAACAATTATATAACACTTGTTAAAAGTAGTTGATTTTATTTACGGTAGAATATTTAATACTAGTTCTATTTAAAACATTGATTATGAAATAAAGATATTACCGCGATGTATTAGTTACAATAAATTCGTATCTAAAAAATTATTTTCTTATTTCCGGTAGTGTATTTCCGCGATGAAATTGAGCGTGTATACAAAGTATACCTGCTTTGTTGATACTTAACATTTACCATTTGGTCAATTTTTTTAATGCGTATTATACATCCGAACTAGCTTTTTTTCACCACTTTCAGGCCCAAAGTGGGGGGTGCGTATTGTACACTACTGCGTATTATATTCACCGGATTACGGTACATTCATGTTTTCAAACCATTTATGCAGATTATATCTAATACATTGTAAGGCCTTGTTTCATCAACTCTGGTCTTGCTATAGGTCATGATGTTGTACTTTGGGAATTCTTTGGCAAAAAATAGTGAAATTGGTTTTATAGTCCTATCTTTCAAGCTTTTGACATTGATTATACACGTACCAACTAGCTCATGTAGTTTCAAACAAGCTTATCACTGAACCTTTTACAGCGAATTACAGAATACCGGTAGAGTTTTCAATAGCTTGTTGGATTGCACAATAGGGTATTCAATTTGGTCAGCAATTATGTTCTGACAATATGATAAGGGAATAGATATAATAAAAACAGGATGAAATGATTCAAAAATCATCTCCATAACAAAATGGACATCAATAAGTTTTGTCATAATTTTTTTTTACCTGAGGTTAATTCCAATTTGTCCAAGCCTTGATTCTTTGGAATCATAAACAGGAAATTGTTCTTATCTTGGATTTAAACAACCTAATATTTTTCAATAGATAGTCAGTAACAAATCTAATGATAAATATTACTGTAAACGTACAATATTTAGCGTGTACGATATTTGGCGGAATATGATTTTTCAACAAGTTAGCGTGGATTTAATGTGGCGCATTTCTGAATGTACATATTTATCTACTAATATATTTCACATTTAGCGATGTACTTGATTTAGCAGACGCCGTGTTCCGCCAAAAACGCTAAATAGAATACACAGCCAAATGTAATACATTTACAGTAACTGGTTGAGATTACATTGTTCATATGAGTTATGTAGTCTGCGGGCCTCTTAATTTTTGGTTTGTTTTAAAATTTAGAACCATTTTAACAAGACTGTAGGTATAATGTCACTATCTAGGCTAAGCCTCAAACAAGAAAATGACACTGAACGATTAATAAAATACACAGTGTTATAAAAACAGAAAAATGTTGATTTCTAAACCAATGACCCATACTCTGACAATCATACTCTGACAATCAATCAAATAGATACCCGATAGGTACATGAAATTGCTGTTTCACACAACTACCCAAAATTTATGGTCTTGTAAAACATAGGTTTAATTCAATTAGCAGTAGTAAATCTAAAATAGCTAGAGGAATTTGGTAGAATCATAAATGATCCTATTTGAAAGTCTCTGTGTCTAATTCAGTAATTTTGCTATATTTGTTTCTTTGATAGTAAAGACAAGCAGCATGCTGATGGTGAAGGCTACTTTTTAGTGGACCCCATCCTCTCCCTGTCTACAAATGATAACCCCAGTGAGGAGGCAGATGATGAAGATGAAGTGGAAGAGCTCTGCCTGGACAGCATCCAGTGTCAGACAGTCATCGCCAAACTCCTGGGTCCCTTCCCGGAGTGGGAGGGGAGGCTCAAGGTGTCCTACGAGACAGGCTACAACATGATCCACTTCACCCCAATCCAAGAACTCGGTCAGTCTAACTCAGCCTACTCAATTCGAAATCAGCTTTGTCTGAATCCAAGTTTTAATACAAAGGACAAGAAGTATGGTTACGATGACGTGGAGAAACTTGTTAATGAAATGGTTGTTAACTGGAAGACTCTGTCGCTGACCGATCTGGTGCTAAATCACACGGCCAATGATTCGCCCTGGCTACAGGAGCATCCCGAGTGTGGCTACAATCTAGTCAACTCTCCGCATCTCAAACCAGCATTCTTAGTGGACCGGATTCTGCTACACTTCAGTTTAGATATTGGAGATGGAAAATACGAAGCCAGGGGCATTCCTGATACAATTGACAAAATGGAACACTTAGAGGTACTGTACATGTATTAGATTTTACATGTATTCAAAGATTCGTCAAACCAAGAGATGCATGTATCTAAGATTCAAACTTTTCTTTTATATATCAGTGTACATGTATTATTGGTTTAAAGTTAATTCTCATTTTATCACAGGCAATCAGAAGAGTTTTACAGGAAGAACTTTTACCTCATTACAAGTTGCATGAATTTTTTACCATGGACATTGAAATAATTCTGAGAGACTTCAAAAGAGCAATTGAAGGTAAATTCAAATCAATATGAAACCATTAGGTGAAAAGAACAATTAATTCTTTGTTTCTCTTGTCATAGTTTTCAAGTATAAGCATCAGGCAGGGATTTTATTTTATTGCATAATTTTAAAAGGTGGAAAAGCTTTAGAATTCAGAATTTGAATTATTTATCTTTTGATTTTAGCAATATAGAACTAAACAGTGTGGCAGCAATGTTAATAAAGAGGCTTGGACTTTGAAATGAAACATTAAATTTTTGGCCATGACTACAATACATCAATTAATGCTTGCTAATAGCTATCTAGTTGAAAAGATGTATAAATTGCCTTTGCATTGTTAGAGGCCAGACCTATTGCATCGTCAAGACCTCAGCTAGATCTGATTCAGGACCCGCAGTACAGGAGGAACAAGAGTACAGTGGACATGAACACCGCTCTCCACCTGTACAACACAGACAAGTAATCACTCATTTCTACCCACTCACACCTGTACCAGATTTTGTCCCATTTCAGATTGATAAAACAGTATAAATGAGCTATATGGTGCTAAAATGCTATGGTGCATGATGACAATTTGTAATGAAAATGACCAGCTTAAAATGTACAAATTATTATACCGGTAGTTAACTGATAAAAGACATTAGAATTATTACATGAAATTGAAATACCATTTATCTGTAATCACATAAAAGAAGGCCTTGTGGGTATTCTTTTTTTTAGACCTGGGGTATTCAGTAGGGCAGAGCGTATCCAAAGATGTTGTGCAGACTTTCAGGCTAAACTTGAAGATTTAAACAAACACAAAATGGCTGAGGTACAGGACCACCTAAACACGGCTGTGTCTAACTTTGTGGCCAATGCTAAATACAGATTTGTTGATGGTCATGGCCCAAGAATTGGAAAAGTTTCTGCAAAGGAACCTCTCATGTGGAAGTATGATTATTGATAAATTACATTTATTTAAAGTACATTTATTTAATATACACATGTATTTGTGCATGTTACCGATAATTGCAAGAATTTGTATGTACATGTAGATTATCAGATTATCAGTTGCAGAGTATTACAGAGTTGATTTGTTGCACTGAAATTCAACCAAGTTTGACATTGTATAATGTAGTAGTAAATATTAGATATACTGTAAAATGTACAAAATTTTCAGTTACTTTGTACAACCTAAATCATATGATGGTACTGTGGCTGCCGAGGAAACGAACATGGATGGGGATTCTGGGAAACTTATCATGGCTGTCAACGGTTGGGTGATGGGAGACGACCCTCTCAGGAACTTCGCTGATCCAGGTAGATTTTTTTTAACCTTTTTAAAAAGTTTATATCTGCATGCTAAACTGTTTGTACACTCTGTAGGAGTTTGACATGTCCCTGATTAACAGACAGGTATGTGTACCTGAGACGAGATCTGATTCCTTGGGGAGACAGCTGTAAGCTAAGGTTCGGCAAGGAGCCCAAGGACTGCCCGTATCTGTGGCAGCACATGAAGGAGTACACAGAAAAAACGGTCAAAGTGTTCCATGGAGTGAGACTGGACAACTGTCACAGTACACCTATCCATGTGGCAGAGGTAGGAATTAAGTCAACCTCCTGACTTTGCTTTTAGAATTCCTTTTCTTTATTTATTGATAATTTATTAAGTTTGCTAGTAAATGATTTGCTTCTTCATTGTGAACATTTTCTTGTTTTGTGCATTAGTACATGCTGGATGCTGCTCGTAAGATCAGGCCAGACCTATATGTGGTAGCAGAGCTCTTCACAGGGAGTGAGTGTGTGGATAACATCTTTATGAACAAATTAGGAATCAACTCTCTAATACGAGGTAAGAATCTAAACATCTTTAAAATTTCATGTACATGTACTTGTATTTAAAGGTGAGATGTAACATGTACAATAACACTTGGTTACAGAAAACACTTTTAAAATGGATTCGGGCCTCTTTCCTCTGATCTTAAAACTGTATGATAAACTTATAAGATATGATGAATAAAATTTACATAAAATCAAAATCGCTTATCCCTGGTGCTTCACCATTAGTGTGTTTTACTGTACACGTAAAAGCATTCTTTATACAATACTTAACTGTGATGAAATCGTTTATTGTGACTAGAGGCTTTAAGTGCCAGTGACTGCCACGACCAGGGGAGACTGGTTTACAGGTATGGGGGTACGTCTGTGGGGTCCTTCATCCAGCCCAGGGTCCAGCCCTTGCTTCCTACCACCGCCCACGCCTTGTTCTTTGATCAGACTCACGACAATGAAAGCCCGGTCGAGGTTTGTTAATACAGTCATGTATTGTAAGCAGTGTTACACCATCAGTGTAAAACATAAAAAATTTGTAATGTATAGATATAGTTATAGAAAACCAGTTCTATGAAAAATACAGTGATAATGTCAGGTTTTGTCCATTGAATAAATAACCAGTGCACTTTCTCTCATAGAAAAGAAGCCCGTATGACTCATTTCCATCCTCAGCCATTGTGGCCATGGCTTGTTGTGCCACCGGCAGCAATCGTGGATACGACCAGCTAGTCCCTCATCATGTAAGATCAAAATGGCCATTAATCATTATTTTACATAAAGTTATGTTTTCTGAAGAGCTTACAAATTAATTTATAAATATGAAACTGATATACAAGTACATGTCTTAATGTATTCAAGAGAATATGTATGTTTTTATATAAAACAGACTCTGGGTTTTTCTTTCAGATTCATGTTGTAAATGAGGAGAGGTTATACATGTCCTGGGCAACTTGGGATTTACCAGAGGCTCCATTTATGAATGACAAGTTTGGAATCACAGCAGGGAAAAAGATCCTAAATCAACTCCATTACCAACTTGGTGTAACAGGGTTTTCTGAGGTACATGTACATGTATTTTCAGTTTTTGTTGTTCATTGTAACACCATCGGTGGATGGTTATGATATTGACTATCAATATACATTAACAACTGTCTAGTTGCTTTGTTGTGATTTCATCGTTACCCTCTTTTTGCACTTGGAACATGTAGTACATGTATTTACGGAGAAAGACTGATTTTAGCAAAACTATCTTTTCACCTATTGGCAGAAAAAGATTGACAAAATTACCAGTCTATAACTAACTTGGTTTGATTTGTTGGTAGGTGTATGTTGATCAGCTATCCCATGATACCGTTGCAATAACTCGACACAATCCCATGAATCATGACTGCTATGTGATGGTAGCTCGAACAGCATTTCATCACCCCCATAATCCTAAAGAAACTGGCTACATCAGACCTCTAACTTTAGATGGTAAGGATATTTTCATTATATCAGTACATGTAGTATGCATAATATAACATCGCTGACATATAACATTTACATGTACATTCATTTGAAGAAATGGCAGGTGATTTATTTGTTACATTTTACACTATATGTACAAAGGATATCGTAGTATTTGAAGCAAAAAATATCCATGATTTATTGTGTGAAATGATACTTACCTGACACATAATTTATAATGCCAGGTAAAAACTGATGATGTTTGTTTACAGGAGATATCACAGAAATAGTATTAGAGGCCAAGTTCAGTATGACAGATGGATACAAATATGAGAAGAACCCCAAATACATCAATGGTCTACCCAACTACTACCTGGACATCAAGGAGAACCTGAGCCCTGGGGCTAGTGGTCTGATTAAGGTCCGGAAGCAGGGGGACTCATCTGTAGTGGACTTCCCTACCTTCACCCCGGGCTGTGTGGTAGTTGTCAAGTAGGTCAAGATATTTTATCATAAAATACACTGTACCTTAAATGATGAAATTAAAGTTCTAAAATGTTAAGTATTGTTACAGGGTCAAATATACATGCACCTTAAATGATAATGCCACTTATTCTGCTTGTAATTTGAGTTCTAAAACATAGTCAACTGTTTTGATAACAACTAGGTCATGTTTTACAGACAGGTTCTGCCCACCAGAGCCAAGAATGCCATATTGAAGATTCGGCGAGGAGTGAGCCAGTTTGGCTACCTGATGAGATCCTACAGCGGTAGGACCATGTTCGACGAGTCGTTTGACAAGAGTAACTTCCATGCCATTGTCAGTAAACTCACCCTCTCTGACATGAATATTGTGCTGTACCGGTGTGATTCTGAGGAGAGGGCTGATGGGAATGGATTCGGAGCGTACAACATCCCTGGTCACGGTCCTATGGTTTATTGTGGATTAAGAGGTGGGTCAGGTGCATGGACAGATGGCTACGAATTTTTTTAACTGTATTAAAAATAAGAGGTGCATACAATGCTTATTGATTATGATTTATACACGTACGTAAATGTCAGAGAAAAAAAATCATTGTGCATGTACAAGATCTGACTTTTTTTAAGGACTAATGGCTGTTTTGGCTCACGTACGTCCAAACAATGACCTCGGACATCCTCTGTGTAATAATTTGAGAGAAGGCAACTGGTTATCAGATTATGTTGCCAAAAGACTGCAAGTTCATCCAACTACCAAAGATGTGAGTACAAGTATTATTGTCCACAAGTACAATTACCTGTTCCAAAACAGGAAAAATTTTATTACCCAGTACAGGTAAAAAATACTCATTTGAAGATTTGAAGAATATACCATAAGCAGCATTCAATATCTTTTAGCTGGGTCAGTGGTTTGAGGGAGTGTTGGGACATCTGAAAGACATTCCTAGATTCCTGGTGCCATGTTATTTTGATACAGTGATCACCGGGGCGTATGTTGTGCTGAGAGATCAAGCGATGAAGCTGATGTCAGAGTAAGATCAAATTTTTAAGGGTTATGTGGTCTCTTTTCAGCTGTTAATATACATTCATGAATTTATGTGTAGCATGGTTACTTAGAATGGTTTGAATGGATTTTGTGCAGGTCATTTGGTCATAGTATTTGAAAAGAAGGAGCCAGACTAGCTTGGCTTTTTAGGCACGCTCGATAGTGAATGTAAATACTGGATATAATGACGAATATTGATACAGAAATGGAATGTAATGAATTAGGGCCATTAGAATTTCATTAGAATTATTATGAAAATTAAATGTTTATGTAAAAAGAAGTGTTGATAAGCAGCATTCTCATATGTAATATGGGCTGTTCATTCATTCAGCACTTTATTATGTATGTGTTACTGGTATATTCTGATGAAACAAATGGATTTTCAATTTTATAATTATATATACATGTACATGTTAACTCTACCAATTTACGCGGAAGTCTACCGCTTTTTAGCTCTGTCTCCCGCCTACCCCTTTTATTTAAAAATCTACTGCTTTTCTTCAAAATACGTTCCTTGTTTTGATAGATAGCCATTTTGGAAGCCACTGTGGTCCAAAAATCTTGTCTGGTTTGAAATTAGTGCATGACTTGGAATCGAATCGAAGTCGCTTGAATGACAAGTTTTCAAGCATGTGTTTTACATTGAACAATCATTATGAAACAAGCCACTTCCCGTGATTACATTAGTTACAAGACATGTCGATATTATCCTCGCCAAGGAAAAAGAAGCTTAGCGATTCTGCACGTGGCTTTAACGATGACTGAATATATCGTTTAACTTGGCTATAACAGTAAACTAGACTTGCAGTTTACTGCAATGCTGCATGATTTGTGATAAGCATGTAAACATCGTTTTGATATTGAAAAAGAATACACGAGTTCCTGCTAGTTCTTACTTCTCTTGTATGTTAAATTTTGGCAATTTACCCTATTTTTTCTGAACAAAGGCAATTGTTAAAGTGTCTACACTCAAATATTTTGTCCTCCAAAAAAAAAACTGCTTTTTACTGTTAATCAATAAGATGGTAAATGCATGCAAACATTTTTATTGCATGTGTTTTGTTGATTTACTAAGTTTAAAAAGTCTTTTATATTTTAGTTGATATCGTTAATTACTAATCAGAAACCCTTACTACATAAAAATCTGCTTTGAAATACATGCGAAAAAGGCTGTGCGCAATGCTACTGCTTTTCGGTTCAAAATCAACCTCTTTTTAAGTCTCCCAAACGAAGTTTGGAGACTTATTGTTTTTGTACGGTTCTTCTTCTTCTTCTTCTTCTTCTTCTTCTTTCTCGCTCTGAACTTGTCCGTCGCGTTTCTCAGAGATGGCTGAACAGAATTGTACAAAACTCTAGGATACGATAGGCCTGCATATTTATATGTGCACGCTGGTTTGATTTTTCTCATTTGGGGTTGGTCAACCACTTTTCTGGGGGGTCAAAAGGGTGTGGGGTCTAACATTGAACCTTATGGGAAAAATCGAAGACTCTATTGTAAATGGTTATTACTTAAAAACGGACAAAGATAATAATATAGGGTTTTCAGAATCATATATTGACTGTTAAAGGCAATATTTAGGGTTTATAAGATCTGACCCTTGAGGTCATCCCAGCCCCCCAGGAATTGGAAATGACCATATATCTCAGAAACTGTTAGAATCCTGACCCCTAAACCATATATATTCTTGTTTAATGTGTTAAGGAGCATCAAATGGTATGTAGGTCATGGGCCCCGGGGATGGTCCTGACCCCCCTCAAACTGGAAGGGCCCAAATATCTTGAAAACGGTCGAGATCCCAACCCCTAAACCATATATATTCTTGTTCCTTGTGTTAAGTGCATCAAATAGTATGTAGGTCATGGGCCCCGGGGTAGGTACTGACCCCCATCAAACAGGAAGTGCCCAAATATCTTGAAAACGGTTAAGAACCCTACCCCTAAACCATATGAATTCTTGTTCCCTGTGTTAAGGAGCATCGAATGGTATGAAGGTCATGGACCCTGGGGCTGGTCTTGACCCCCCTCTCAAACAGGAAGTGCCATAATATCTTGAAAACGGTTAAGAACCCCTCCCCTAAACCATGTATATTCTTGTTCCTTGTGTCAAGGGGCATCATATGGTATGTAGGTCATGGGCCCCGGGGATGGTCCTGATCCCCCCTCAAACAAGAAGTGCACAAATAACTTGAAAATGGTTGAGATCCCCACCCTAAACCATATATATTCTTGTTCCTTGTGTCAAGGGGCATCATATGGTATGTAGATCATGGGCCCTGGGGGTTGTCCTGACCCCCCTCAAACAGGTAGTGCCCGAATATCTTGAAAACGGTTAATATCCCCACCCCTACACCATATATATTCTTGTTCCTTGGGTCATGTTGGTTCACCTGATATATAGTAAAGGACCCCTGGGAACATAATGAAACTTTGTGGGTCATCCCTACTCTATATGATAGCCTCGTTCGTTTGGGAGACTTTATAATCGCCCCGATTATAATTACATCTTGTTTATCACTGGAGGTTAAGATGTATAAATTATATGTTGTATGAACAACATGTAATATTATGTTCTTATTCACCAGTTCAAACGAACATAAATTATTTATAAATTAAAAACTCAAACACGTATGTAGAAACTGGTTCGCCTGCATCTGTGCAACAGACTTCATTTTTAATTCAATTTTTTACAACAAGTATACATTTACTATCTTTGGGTTGATTCCTATCTTCTGGTTTCATAATCAACATTCTACAATATAAAAAATAAAACGTTAGATACATGTATACAGTGAATGTAAAGGGGGGGGGGGGGGGGGGGGGGGGGACTGTTGCACGTAAAGCAGCGAAACCTCAAATGACTTTAATACCTGGACACAGGTAAACTACCTGTTCCACACGAGTACACTTAATCCCGTATACTCATCAATAATCCAATTGAAATCGTTATACTATAAATAACTCTCTCAAACACCGGAAATAAACGACATGTGTTTCCCTTACCATTTATAAATTATTTTTTCAATATATGTATGCTTCATTTTCAGATTCATTCAGGATGGTTCAACCTTTGTCCACATGTTGTCCTTGGGAAGTCTTCAGTTTTGTGGATTTGTCAAGAATGCAAAACTTCCAAAATTGTCAGAGTTTGTTAAAACAACAACCCCGAAAGTGGATGTAGACCATCCACTGTCACTGGCTGCTGGTAAGGACCTAAGAGAGACCAGTTAAAACACATTTACCTGCCTTTGTAGGCATCAATGTGATGTATGTTTTTATGTTGTGTTTTCTCTATCTTTGCAGGTTTTCCCCATTTTGCTAGTGGGTACATGAGGAACTGGGGTCGAGACACATTTATTGCCATCAGAGGTTTACTGCTACTGACTGGCAGATTCAGTGATGCTAAGTATGCATGTTTTATGCAATCTAACAACTAAGTCATCCATTTTATGTATAATTACAACAGTGCTCTTAACCAGCTTTTAACTCTGATCAGAACTTGGCTCTAACAGAACATCTTGACTGCCCTTTTTTCTTTGATATCTAAATGTTAATGCATCCACAAAACTTATATCAAATGTTTGGACTTCAAATTGATAATGATATTTTTCTTCATTCATCCATGCCTTTTTTCAGGTTGATAATACTGGCATATGGGGGCTGTTTGCGGCATGGGTTGATTCCTAATTTACTGAACGAGGGAAGTGGTGCGAGGTACAATTGTCGGGACGCGGTGTGGTGGTGGTTCCAGGCCATACAGGACTACTGCAAGTTCAAGGGTGCTGATATACTGAAGGAGAAAGTGGCTCGTCTCTATCCAAGTGATGACTCAACTGTTCACAAACCAGGAGAATATGCAAGTTGATCTTTTACACTTGTCCAATATTCACA
This sequence comes from Magallana ariakensis, assembly GCA_020458035.1. Lineage (NCBI taxonomy): Eukaryota > Metazoa > Mollusca > Bivalvia > Ostreida > Ostreidae > Magallana > Magallana ariakensis. Next base: position 14,402,150 of record CM035817.1, on the reverse strand, counting down.
AGAAATAAGAAATTTAGGTTTAAGGATGCAATTTTCCCACAGAAACATGGATTTGAAAGTGCAAATGGTCATTCTTGATATCAGTGCAGACCTCAAACTGATTTGATATCTCCTTTTTCTCCCCCCATCAATCACTACCTAAAAGGTAAAAAATAATTTTCGGCCCAGTAATGTTGGCTGTATTTAAAGTTTTGTATTTAACAGTTGTTTTACATTTTCAGGATCAGCCTCTTTATGAAGTCATGCAAGAAGCTTTACAGAGGCATGCAGAGGGGCTGAAGTACAGAGAGAGAAATGCAGGCCCTCAAATTGATGACCAAATGAAGGATGAAGGTATGGTAATTGATTATTGATATTTAAAAAACATGTACATTATATCTGAATACATGAATTTTTATTCAATTGAATCAGATGCTTTTTATCTTGTTTGTATGTGAATAATTATATTCAGGACAAGCAAATTTATTAAATATACATGTAGATAAAGAATAATATATTATCTGTAAAATTAGCCAAACACATATATACTGTAGGAACTGATCATTATACAGTAATACCATACATGTTAACCTCCAGTGATGAAAAATTGGTAGATTTTGAACCGAAAAGCAGCCTTTTTCACGTACATGTATATTTCAAAGAACAGATTTTTATGTACTACAGTTAAACTTCGATATCTTGAACACTGATATCTCAAATACAATGGATATGTTGAAGTGATTTGTAAGTCCCTACCACTTATTTTTTAAGTATTTTACCCTTGAATACTCGGATATCTCGAAGTTTTTAAACACTCCCATCTAGTTCGAGATAACGAAGTTTGACTGTACATATGTAGTAAGGGTTTCTGATAAGTAATTAACGATATCAACTTAAATATAAAAGACTTTTGAAATTTAGCAATACATGTATCAACTCAAGCAATGAAAATGTTTGCATGCATTTACCATTATATTATATGATTACCGGTAAGCTTTTTTTTTTTTTTTTGAGGAAAAAATATTTGAGTGCAGAGACTTTAACAATTGCCTTTGTTTATAAAAATAGGTTAATTAGCCAAAATTTAACATATAAGAGAATTAAGAACTAGTAGGAAACCGTATATTCTCTTTCAATTCAAAACGATGTTTTAAATTACATGCTTATTACAAATCATGCAGCATTCAATAAACTGCAAATCAAGTTTACTGTTATGGCAAAGTTAAAAGATATAATCAGTCATTGTAAAAGCCACGTGTAGAATTGCTAAGATTCTTTTTCCTTTGCAAGGATAATATCGACATGTCTTGTAACTAATGTAATCACGGGAAGTGGCTTCTTTCAACGTTCAATGTAAAACACATGCTTGAAAACTTGTCATTCAAGTGACTTAATAAAGCATTTGTGTGCCTCCGATTCAAAGTCACTCGCTAATTTCAAACCAGACGAGATTTTTTCTATCTATCAAAACAAGGAACGTATTTGAAAGAAAAGTGGTAGATTTTTTAATAAAAGGGGTAGGCGGGAGACGGAGCTAAAAAGCGGTAGACTTCCGCGTAAATCGGTAGAGTTAACATGTATGGTAATACATTATTTGTGATGATTACATATGAATTGATGGATTTTTGGAGGTATGTCACAATAGGCACATACATGTACATACATGGCTGCATGCTGAAGATGCATTTGAAGAAACTTATTAATAACCAAAGTTTGATTGTATGAATAAATTTGTAATAATGTTCCTTTTCAGGGTTTAATAATGAGATAGGAGTGGACTGGGAGACAGGCTTTGTGTTTGGAGGTAATGAACATAACTGTGGAACCTGGATGGACAAAATGGGGAGTACAGCCAAAGCTGGAAATAAAGGCAAACCAGCTACTCCCAGGTAAAGAACTTGTAGATTACATTTGAATTATCTATTTTTTTTATTTCAAAATTAATAATAGAGTAAAAATGTATACCAGTTGATTTAGAAAATATATATTTTTCCAATCCTAGAACTTCCTTACAAAATAGTGCATACTGTAGATTCCTTATTTATGCAAGTAGTAAATTCTGCAATCCCGCTATTTTGTATCAAAAGGCAAGTCTATAAAATTGCGGATGTGGAACTTGTATCTTTATCTCTAATAGCTAGTTCTTAACTCTTAGAAAATAAAGCGAAATTTTAAAAGCATGAGGGGTGCTTCTCGCGATTTTACACAGATATTAATTCCTCAGGTTGAATTAGGAATCAACAATCGTTACTATTTGCAAAGGGGAATTCACTAAAATATTGAAATCATGGGCCTTGGGTCAAGGCTGATAGATCTTTGCCACTCTTTCTTTAAACTATTTTTGCATGAATAATGTCTTGAGTTCACCCTCATTCATTTTTGTGCAAATGTTTACTCTATCAATGTTATTATTGTTTATTCATTCTGTTAAACCTAAAATCTTTGGACTACCAGAGTGAAATGGATTTATTTATAACCATGAACTCTCCTCATTTCTTACTGGCAGGAGTGGTTCTGCAGTGGAGCTGGTAGGATTAAGTATGTCTGCACTGACTTGGTTGGAAAACCTAGCAGCCCAGAAGGTCTACCCGTATGATGGAGTGTCTGCCATCAAGAATGGTAAAGTTACATGCATTTGTGCACGACTTGTCCAGAAGTGTACCCCATGAATACATGTAGATGATTATAGGTATTAAATTTTGTTTCAGATACTAAAACAACAATGCTGTAAATATTGTTTTGAGTATTGTACTTTTTCAGGAGTTTCCACTAAAGTAACATTCAAAGATTGGTCTGCTCTGATAAAAAGCAACTTCGAAAAACATTTTTGGATCAATGTGGACCAAGAGGCGGAGTACGAGCCACACCCAGAATTGATAAACCGACGAGGAATTTATAAGGACTCCTTCTTTGCCAAACCATTCTGGGCAGATTTCCAACTCAGGCCTAACTTCCCTATTGCTATGATTGTGGTATGTGTAAAACATCTTTTGGAGCTTATTTTATAAATGAATGGGAATCAAAGATTAGATTTAGTATTCTCATGTAAGTATTTGTAAGTCTATATCAATCTGTTTAGCTTTTGTTACATACATTGTATTTTAAAATACATTATACAAAATTAATGTAGTTTGTATATTTGTTCTGACTTCACCTGGCCAAAGAGATCCAGCATCCATGAAATGAAAGTTTCCGTTTTATATGCACTACTTGTAGGCTCCCCAGCTGTTTACCCCTGAACATGCATGGATTGCCCTAACACAGGCTGAGGAGGTACTGCTGGGCTCCTTGGGCATGAAGACACTAGATCCCAGGTTAGTGCTTGCTCACTGTGTACATTGATGGTACAATATAGCGAGTATTTTTTATGGCACTTAATCTGTGTAATAGTATTACCATAGTTTTATTTTGGTTAAAAATGACTTAACATACATACAGTAAAACACACTTATAATGAAGTGCCAGGGACAGGTGATTTTGCTTCGTTATAAGGGTAATTAGTTATATCTGTCAAGTTTACAATGTAAAAAAGTCACGGGGAATGAAAATCACTTCACAGTATTTGCAGTTCATTACAAGCGTGTTTGCTATAACCGTGTTTTACTGTACAATGTACTTGTAATGCTTGTATTATATTAAACAATAAAGGTTGATGATTTAAAATTTTTTGTTAAACATATAGGGATTGGGCATATGTTGGAGACTATGACAATTCAAACGACTCCAGCGATCCAAAGGTTGCTCATGGATTCAACTATCATAATGGGCCAGTAAGTGTCAATTGTGAAATTTAGTAAGGGGTAGTTTAATATTAAAAATTTTGTAAAAACAAATTGAACCGATGCATAGCACATATTGATTCATGATTTATATGACTACAATATTAAAGCCATCTTGCAGGAATGGATATGGCCAATAGGATATTTTCTTAGAGCAAAACTATATTATGCTAAAGTATTGGAACCCAAGAAGAAGGGACTTCTGAAGAGCACCATCAGCTTCATCAAGACCAGGCTGACTTCTCATTACGCTCACGTCATGGATTCTCCGTGGCAGTCTCTCCCAGAATTAACGAATTCCAATGGCCAGGTCAGTACTGTACAACTTGTATGGCACAGTGTAGATATTCAGATCAGTCTGGACTATTGTTCTGTAGGAATTTATCTTTAAGTTTCAACCCGTGTAGCATTTATAACAATGTTGTTTTTTAATATTTTTGTTTGGGTCTTTTATTTGAATTATTCGAGACAAGCATGAAAGTTATGTGGCTGCATTGGGTGGTTCTAATTTTATATTGTCATCATAATGTATTACTATGGAATCATTAAAATTTGGGGGCAAATTTTGGTGCATTGCCAGTATTTTTAGAGGTTTGTGGGAATGTGACATGTATTTGGTACATGTACAATGTGTTTACTGCTATATGAATAATAAATATACTTGTATCGGTACATTAAATAATTTCTTAATATGTTGATGATCGATGTAAATTAGTGGGTGATAGGAACCACAAATACCAATAATTTTACAGTGTCATATTATTGGTGAATATTGATTGTCACTGTGAGATGGCTTTTACTTTCAGTTCTGTGCCAGTAGCTGCCCCGCCCAGGCCTGGAGTGTGGCCTGTGTACTGGAGGTGTTGTATGATCTGGAGGAGGTGGGACTGGTGGATGATATCGCACCACGCCGCAACTCAGCAGACCTCTCCCAGCAAACCGTGCTTGTTTAGAGGACTTCTCTCAACAACCCATGCTTGTTTAGAGGACCTCTCTCAATAAACTGTACTTGTTTTGAGGTCATCTCTCAATAAACTGTACTTGTACTTGAGGTCCTTTCCCAATAAACTCTGCCTGTTCAAGTGACAGTCAGTGATGGCTTGTTAAAATCATAGAAAAAAAGGATCTGACTTTTAACCCTGTATGCTGTTTTTGCACATTTTATATTTCTGTGATATGTGGGCCTGTGCTTTTAATGTGAAAGTGTGAAGTTTTATAGATGAATTATCCAACAGTAATTTTTAATTGTAGTTGATATGTAGTAAGTGATGAAGTACATGTATAAGGCTGGAGAAAGTTGAGGTTACTTCAGTTTGATGTATGAAGTGTTTATAGTACCTAAAGTACATGTATGATATAGACATTGCAGTTTGGGAATTGGAATAATTAAATCAAAAGAATGTACTTTTAAAAGATATACAGACATGTATGTATTTTCATGTATTAAGCAGCCATGTATTACTTATATAAATCAAAATAACTTGGTTGTATTTGTACTTTGACATTATAGTGACAGTAAAGAGGCCAGTACAATTACCTGTTACACTGTACAATTACCTGGTACAATTACCTTGAACACTGTACAATTACCTGGTACAATTACCTGGAACACTAGTTACCTGGTACACTTTACAATTACCTGGTACACTACAATTACCTGGTACACTGTACAATTACCTGGTACACTACAATTACCTGGTACACTGTACAATTACCTGGTACACTACAATTACCTGGTACACTGTACAATTACCCGTACACTGTACAATTACCTGGTACACTGTACAATTACCTGGAACACTGTACAATTACCTGGTACACTGTACAATTACCTGGTACATTACAATTACCTGGTACACTGTACAATTACCTGGTACACTACAATTACCTGGTACACTGTACAATTACCTGGTACGCTGTATGTATGAATCTCAGTATAATGTACAGTGTATGTCATTATTTACTGGTGAATTATGAAGAAATTCCACTATTGAGTCACAAACTTGATTTATAAAATACAAATTGTCATTCTAATTAAATATTTTGTTAAATCATCAAACACATGATAATTCAGATTTGTAAAGCATGTACATGTAGAGTGAAATTTAACCTCCTGGTAATGTACCCATTTTTTTTCTTAAAATGCTCCATGTATTTTCCATATTGGTTAAATGCAATATGTACATGTACATGAAAAACTTATTTTTCTTCTCCGAGTTCAGCTTTGTACTAGTCTTTGAGAAAGAAGTCCAAGCTATTTATTTTAATATGTAAATGTATATTGGTTTTATCCATAAGTTCCAGTACATGTATATTGTGGGGTAGATCCTGTGATAATAAAGACAGTTTTATGATATTTTAACTAGCTTTTATATATTAAAAAAATACATTCAGCCTTTTAGTAGTTTTCATGTATTTTTGTGTGCAGTATATTCATAGCAAGGTCATTGTAATCCTTATGATCACACTGATTATTAATCTACAACAAAAAAAGTTGATAGTTACTCATTCTTGGAATGTGCACATTAATGAGGCAACAAGGGTTAGGGGCTGAAATTACATGTAGATTCTTTATATCAACTTAATATCAGTAGCTCTTTCACGTATATTGTATTGTTACCTAACAATCTTAAGTGTGTAAAAACAAGTCATTCAAAAGAAATTTCTCTACTTAGTTTATTGCACTCCTAATGATAAACACAAACTTAAAATAATGTATAAAAAAAAATAAAAAAGAGGGAAACAAAAGAAAACCACCAAATATTTGCATACAGTGGTTATGTATATATATGTAATTCGTAAGCTACGTTTCGCAGACTAAATGTGACACCAGAACTTCCAAACCTTCAGCCATAAGTTGCACAAATATGCTGGATGGGGGTTTTCAAATGCAATAAACTGTTACATTTCCATGTTAAAATGCAAAAATACATACTTAATAATCATACTCTATTGTATCAGGTTGTGTAAGTGATTATCTAGTGGTATTCATAACACATGGATAACATAGTAAAATTGAACAGACAAGGGTTTTTGTAAAATCAACACAATTTTCCAACAACAGGTGTAAATAACATCAGATAAAATCCAAACAAGAACTTTATGTACACAACCAACCATACAACCATAGTATCATTAAAACAACACTTAATCCTATCTGATTGTCACTACTAACACAAACAGTGGGGGGGGGGGGGGGGTATTTAAAATTAATAAATTTTCCTTACCCATAAATGAAGTCCATTATCATAATTAATAGTTGAACAGTAATTAATATTTTCATGACAACATTTTTGTCATGAAATCATGTTTCTGTAAACTTGAAAAATTCATGTAAAATGACACCTTTAAATTACATACATGAACTTCCAGATTATTTCACAAATTAGTAATATGTATCGAAAGAAAAACAATGTGGTCATGTACTGTACCTATATGTGACATATGAAATATCTGAAAAATTATGTACCATGCATTGCACAAAAATGTACCAGTAAATTATATATATAACTTTAAATACAGTTTAAAGAGCCTTTAAACATAATATCCCTTAATAAAAGACAATGAAGTCCTAAACTGAACACAACATATGAATGAAAAGTTAATCACAATCATATATATAAGGCGTAAACATAGTTATGATCAACAAATGTCAAAACAAGTTATTTACATTTTCAAAATATCAGTCTTTGAATAATTTTTTAAAAAGTTCAATCCATGGGATTAAAAATACAAGCACTTTATATGTTAATTTACAAACTAAGGTAAAAGTTTGTACATGCATTTTTTTAAAAGTAAATTATAAATAAAATGGCAAAAATGAGCAGGAAAGTTCAGGTTCCATTGAAACAAATTTGAAAATATTTGAGCTTGGACTGACAACAAAAATACATGTGTGTATCAGTCTTTCAAATTACCCAAAATACTGTTTTTATTAAACATACTATAGGTATCATGTGATTAAAATTGTACAAACTCAAGACATCTTACAATTTTTTTTTTTTAAATATGAAAAATAAAATCCATATATTATCTGGGACAGCATGACTAGCTATTGGATAGAAGATAGCAACATGACAATATATGCATGTGTGTCACCAAGGCTTTTTAGCAAAGGCAACATAGCTATCGACACAAAACATATAACTACTGGTAATATCAGAATTCTGCTTCAAGCTGCTTTACAGCCTCTCTGTTCCGCTTCCCTATGGGTTCTCACTCTCCCCCTCATCCTCCTCCGTCTCGAGTCCGGACTCGAGCTCAGGGTACCAGGATGTCTTCTCCTTTTTGTTAAGATAGAGCACAACTCGATCATCTTCAACCTACAAGTACATACACAGACAATTAAGGTTCATAAATTGCTACATTACTTCTTTATGAGTTTGTTGTTGTGCAAACACAGGATTACTTGGTCAGAACAATATAATACAAGTAGTATCTATCTTTTCTATTTATAAGTTTGTGATACATTAAATCTACATGTATATGTATAATCATTCAACCATGTTGAGAAATTATGGTATGAAGCACGAATGGTATTGCAAATATTTTGGTATTCATAAAAAATTTCACTATTCTCCAAAAAATATATGCAATGCTTAAGTAGTTTTACAACCAAGAATAATCAAAAGTAATGAGTTAAAAATAAATAATACATTCTTTGACCATCCATCAATTTACTGTTGGTTTAACTGAATAGCATACCTCCATATAGCTATTTTCCTTTACAATATCATGTGGCAGTTTTTTGATCTTCAGCTGATAGCACTTGCCCTTCAGGCTCCCCTTGTCTAAACCAGTAACAGTGACCTCCATAGATCTACAACAAAGTCAGACAATATATCGCATCTAGCCTCAATTTTCCTTGGATTTTGGTTTCCTTGAGACCTTAAAAACAGAGGTCCTGTGACATATAGAAATCTTGGTCATGAATAGAAAGAACCACAGTTATAATTAAGGCACTTTATCCTCCTTTAACTGTGATAAAATCTGTTTCTAATACGGTATTTAAAATGAATTTAGACACTAGTGTAGCTTTTCAGAATCCAAATGTATACATGTACATGGTGTATCTGTAAATTCAACATTGTTACAACAAGGCTATTTCAGCCAATCTTCAATTTTAACCATAATCTATACTCTATTTCCTCTACCTTTCTTCAAATGTTGAATTAACAACAGCATTCTCTGCCTTTCTGATAATCTTCATGCCTTTCAGTGATCTGCTAGTTTTCAAGCCTTTTGCACTCACTATGACATGGACATATCCATCCTTCTTTTTCTCATCACATACTGTATAGTATAGCAAAAGATGGAAAGAAAAACAAACTTACATTATAATTCAAAATGTGTTTCATTAATGGAATGAAATTAATAAATTGATCTAACTTTGACACAACTGACCCTTAATTATAATTTATTAAATCAAAACTAACAAATAATTAATGGCAGACAGAAAGTACAGGCACTTGATGTTATATATTTTGCTCATAATAAAAAATACACACCCTACCCAATAATACCATGGATGTATTTACTAACTATTCTATTAGTATTTATTTCCCTGATAATACTCCCTTGTGTATTTGTCGATAGGGGTATATTTTTTTATTATGAGAATTATAACGTCAGGTGCCTGTGACGGAAAAATACATAACAACTAAACAACATTGAGATGGTGACCATCTCAATGGGCCCCGCTTAAATAATGGACAATAGGATGAAAAGAATTTCGAAGAATTTTGCTTTGACCTTGATCTATAACTTAGTGATCCAATGTGACCTTGACATTCAACCTACAAACATCATTCAACGTCACTGCATATTCTTTGATTAAAGGCACCATGTGGGTGAAGTATTAAGCAAATTAAAAGACGATATGCTCCAGACAAGGATTTTTCATAAAATTCTGCTATGACCTTCACATCTGACCTTGAAAACTGGTCCAAGGTCACTCAAACCCTTTACTCAAAAGCTCTGTTTATGTGAAGTATGAGCCAAATAGGGCTTATTAGAAAGTATATGCTCTGAAATAATTTGTTGAAGTTATCATCCAGGTACTTTCCCTCACTGTTTTTTATTGCAATGCAAAATTTTATATTTAAGCGTGTATTGAAACCAGACAAGCTAGAAGGGGGCAATTCAAAGAAGAAATCTTGGGATATTTCTTAAACTTTTTTAAAAATGAACATCGTTTGATCCCTGAGGTACCAGTATTTATAAATATCAAATAATTTGAGAAAATGTGGCATAAATATCTTGGGAAAGACTATATACAGCTAGGGCATAAAGATATATTTCAGATCATACATGTAATAACAGTAATATAAGCATAAGGGGTACGTAACTTTCTGTTTTTTAGGGGTTTTATAGCGTTTTAATAATTCAATGGTAAAGCATTGTGTACAGTACATAGTAATTCTATGCATGCATGTATAAGCCTTTCGACTGTGATAAAATATTGATTTATTATGTTATAAATGCCTCAATATATAAAAATATTATTTTAATAAATACACACAGTATGCAGGTTCCACGATGTTTTTCGCTGCTTCATCTCCCATGTTAAGTTATGTGGTAATACTGGTCTGCATGTATATCACTTGATTCTTGTAAAGAGACCTGCCATCCGAAGGAAAGTTATAGACATTTGACTTGGAAGAGGTTAATACAATTCTAAAGCCAATAAATGTATACAAAGAAGGACGAACGTAATACTTCATAAACATAAATAACACTGTTAACGTTATACATCTTTGCCTCAGAGTCTGATGTACTATGATGATAACTATGAAATGAGTTTGTTTTTTTTTTTTATTTAATCACGTGCACTTTCAACATATACTGTACATGTTATGCTTTGCAAAAACTCCTACTTACTCACACGGTCTCTGCTAACTAACGATTTTTCTTTTGCTTACTCAAACTGCAATGTACATGTAGTGCTACATGTGTGTCAAGACCGTTTCCTGTTTACAAAGAATCTAAAAATAGACAAGTTAGACAACTCTTACTTCTGCTACTCTTAACTTCATAACCAGACTAATTGGAACCGGACGTCTCAGCACTATCATTACCTATTAATCATTATTATGATTTTGTTTACTTTACAGCCTGTTTCATATTTATCAAACATGGAATAATTCTAAGGCTGAATATCTGTATGCATGTATAAGAATAAACATTTAAAAACAAATTACCATCTAGTATAAAAATATAAATAATTTATAAGTTTCAAATTTTATAATTTCAAAGTATTTTTTTAAAGGTATATCAAATACATGTATTTACAAACATAAGAATTTTTTTTAAATTTTCTATTTCATTTATTTTTTTTACATTTTTTAAAAATTACAATTTTAGTTCAAATATTGGCCTTAAATTTAGTACAGATATGTATTTGTTTTGCTAAAATGATAGTTTAATCACACATGCATGAAATTAAAAAAGAAAATCACTAAATGTGTGTCAAGTTCCATGAATAAAAATTCTAAATTAGCTGGTTCCACAATTAGAGCTAAAATATTCACATGTAACCATAAATCAAGATAAAACAACAACAATAGTAAATAAAATATTTAATAAATAACAAAACAATGCATCATTTTGACATAACACTATTGACAACTACAAATATGAGACTCAGCACCCTCTAAAGAATCAAACTGTTTTTCACACAAACCACACATGTATACAATGTCTTGCAGCACTGGATTTTGATACATGTATACACTGACTTGTTGAGTTAATGGATTAGCATCACTACAAGTCTGTTGATGTCTCTTTAGAGAGTTAGATGTTGTGTATATCTTCCCACACTGACAGGCATACTTCTTTTCACCTGTATGAAGAATCATGTGAGCTTTTAGTTTGTCTGGGTACCTAAATTTCTTTGCACAGAAATCACATTTTACAGGATGGTTAGGTTCATGTGAGGCTTCATGCCTCTTCAGTGCACTGCTATGAGCAAACTCAGCATTACATATTGAGCATTTGTGAGGTTTTTGGCCAGTGTGTGTGTTCATGTGTTCAGTCCATCCGGTGCGGTTGTGAAACTGCTTCATACATATACTACATTTGTATGGCAGCTCTCTCTCTGTCACAGGTTTGTGGATCTCCAGGTGACTTTTCAGTTTGCTCTGTTCAAAAAACTTGAATCCACAAATGCTACACTGAAACTTTTTCTCCTGAGTGTGTCTCTTTCGGTGCTGCTGCACATAGCGTTTCTTTGCATAGGTCTTTAAACAAATATCACAGGTAAACAAGTTGTGTGCTTTTTGGTTGTGTTCTGTTAATTGAGATAGGCTCTGATGCTCTTCTTTGCATTCTTTACATTTAAAAACTTTATCTTTGTCAGAATTTTCTTCCATCTCTGTTTTCATCTGTTCTTCCATACTAGGGCTTGCTTCACATTCATCATTCATGTCACTTGAATCTCCTCTCTTATCATCAATACTTTCATTCCCCTCATCACTATCTCGGGAATCAACACCTACAAATTGATAACACATCACACAATGTAGTATGTATGTTTGCATGTCAATTTGAAATAAATACATAATAAGGATAAAAAATTGGAGCAGGAGAATAGGATTGGTAAAAACAACGTTTACAGATTGATATTCTTATTATCAGGTTTAATATGTACATGGATTGCTAATTTTATTAAATCCTGTCATATGATAAAAATTTTGTATTAAGTTTTATGTATATTTGTACATGTACATGTCATTGTATATATTTTAGATAGACTGTTAATCATGGTCTTACCTTTATCACATTTTGAAGTCATAGGAATTTCACTAGATCCATTCTTTTCTGCAGCTGACGTTTCAGGTTTGACTGTAAACTTTTCCTAAATAAAACATTTACATTGTAAATTCTTTTTCACACTCCGCAAACCTTTTAAATAAGAGTTTACACGAAAAACTGGTTATGTTTCAACTGATGTCATAAAGGTTTACCAAAATATCTCTTGCTCTTTGTAGTGATTTCCAGCTGCCATTAACTGTGTAACTTTCACTTTCAACTTGCTTCAATAATGTTATTCCTGATCCTTCAACAACTCTCTGTATTTCTCCCTCTGTCAAAGCTGGGATTATCTTTATTTCTGCACTTAGCATTCCAAATACCTAAAACAAAATGAAACATGTTTATAAATAAATCTGAATATATTTATGGAAATTTTCCTTTACAGCCATTTACAAATTAAATATCTAAAGCTACAGTAGTAACAAGACACAACCTAACAGAAAAATTAACCCCAAACCAAAACAATTGCTTTTCATGTCCATATTTGAGGTTCACAAGGAGTGACCCATAGCAAACAATGAGCAGACACTAAATGTGAACCCAAATTACTGAAGCAGACCCAGAGTAAACTTTGTTGTGATTTAACTAATAGACCTTTCAGAATGACGGACAAAACATATTGATATTCTTTTATGGTATAAAGGACTTTTTTTTTTTACATGTTTTAAACACACATTTGACTGCTCTTGTTTTAACCATTAACATATGAAACAAAGAGTAGGGACTTATATAAGAACTATACTCTGTCCCAAGATATCCTCGATTCACATTTTGCTTAATTACTTGATATTTATAAATACCTCATTGTTCAAGCATTGTTCATTCAAAAGCATGAAAAAATTCCAAAATTTCTCCTTTAAAATGCCCCCTCTAGCTTATCAGGTTTCAATACAAAAATTATAATATAATATATAAAAAATGTGATGTCTACGAGGATTTTGCATTGCAACAGCCCTAGATGATAACATTGTAAAACTGTGTGAGGTATTCCGAGTGACTTCCGAATAAAGAAAAGATGTAAACATCAGAGACATAAATAACAGAGATTGGCAACTCCGCCATTAGCATGTTTTGTTGTTGAAAAATGTTACGGGACCAACCTTATTTTGAGAACTACTTGTTAGTAAACTGAGATAATGATCTTAAACCAAAATTATACTGTTTTTATGAAAAATAGGCATAGGTTTGAGACATTTTTGAAACAAAAAATTGAAAAATAAGATTAATAAATAGAAAATATATTGGCCAGCTATAAAACATCGGCGAAATCTCGGACGACGGGTAGCCAACAGCCTCCTAAAACTCCTCTTTTAATATTGTTTATAAGACATAAACTCATGAAAATATAACATTTTGAATGTTTTGGTAATAGGTTTTAGCTGTTTATATTTAAATATAATTGTTAATTTGCAAGATATACTGATTTAAACTGGGAACACTTTACAATAGGGACCGCGAGATTTCGATCAGTTGCCAATCTCTGTTATTTATGTCTCTGGTAAACATAAGTTTTCATTCCTGTGAATTTTTCCGACTGAAAAATGATAATGTGTGAATGAAATTATCTTGGAAATTTTTCCTTTCAGCTATTTCAATTGCACTACTTTCATTATTAAAAATCGTGCAAACGTGCTGCCTAAATATCTTGGGACAGACTATAATATGAATAAGTTCCTGGTTAAATTAGGTATCAACTTAGAAAGAATAATCTTATCTGACCAGGCTACGCTCCACATGACATCTGTAATTTTAACGATAGAACATTCTATCTACAGTACATGTAGAATCAACTATCATGCACGGGCACTGTAAGTTATTGTAAATATATTGTATGTGTATACAATATATTTACAATAACTTCCAGTGTCCGTGCACATTAACAGATCCAAACATCGCCTACGGTCCCTTCATTGAAAACTATACAACAAATGTATTCACCCCAAAAATGGTTGTGCACACACCTTATCAGACTGTATTTCTAAATCGATTTCTGTTTTGGTGTACATGGTTTGTAAAAATCAAGCATTCAGTCAACAGACAAGTCTGTCTGAATTTCGACTTTGTATGGAAACTCAAACTTCCGGTTTGATTGTTTTGAACAACTCGTACTTTAAGCAAGTCGATTGCTTTTAAATGTATTTTTTAAATCTTTTAATAAAAGAACAAAGGTTATTTTATTATTTGCATAAATTGTAAGAAGTTTTGGACCTACTGACTGATCAATCTCATAGCTGCAGAAAAATTGTTTTCACATTTTTAGCTCACCTGAGCTGAAAGCTCAAGTGAGCTTTTCTGATTACATTTTGTCTGTCGTCCGTTTGTCTGTCTTCTCAAGAACTACTGGGCCAATTCCAACCAAACTTGGCACAAATCATTCTTAGGCAAAGGGGATTCAAAGTTGTGAAAATTAAGGCTCACGCCCTTTTTTCAAGGGGAGATAATTAGAAGTTATTGAGAAATTTTGAGAAATTTTCAAAAATCTTCTTCTCAAAAACCATTAAGCCAGGAAAGCTGAAACTTGTGTGGAAGCATCCTTAGGTAGTGTAGATTCAAAGCTGTGAAAACCATGACCCCCCAGGGGTAGGGCGGGACCACAATGGGGGGGGGTCGAAGTTTTACATAGGAATATATAGAGTATATATATAGTAGAGAAGATTTGAAAAATCTTCTCAAAGACTAATCAGCCGGGAAAGCTGAAACTTGTGTGGAAGCATCCTCAGATAGTGTAGATTCAAAGTTGTGAAAAGCATGACCCCTGGGGGTAGGGTTGGGCCACAATGGGGGGGGGGGTCAAAGTTTTACATAGGAATATGTTGAGTAAACTTTAAAAATCTTTTCAGAAACTAATCAGCCAGATGATTCTATATAGTTGTTAAGACTTTGGCCCCAGGACAATTCTTCGGCCTCACAAAAAGGTTCAGAGTTTGATGCAGGTTTATATCCCATATATAAACAATTGTTAAGGATGTTTTTGAGAACTGCAATACTCAACATGTGTGTGACTATAAAATCATCCTGTTAGAAAAGGGACTAATGATTATAAACATAAGAATATCCAGGGGGGGGGGGGGTGGATTTCATTTATACAGGATCTACATGTGCACATTGTCCAGATAGTTTGTATTAAGAATCCATTAATCTGATTTTATCATACCTATTGTTCCTCAGTTGAGCGATGTGGCCCATGGGCCTCTTGTATTTTTATTGTAGTGTCAATTTACCCTTTTCTTTTTTAATTTAAAAAATCCATTTTTGCACTGTAAATTTATACCCAATTTGGAGTTTTATATCCCAAATGGACTTAATAATCCATTTGGGTGCTGAATTGGTCTCAACATTTTCCAGTTAAAAAGAAAATTACTAAATTTGACAACCTTTGCCAATTTTACACAGTACTATAAATGCATTGTAAAGCCCACATTGTAAATCTCCAATCAAGTAACTACCGATAAAATAACTAAATCTGTTTTGAAAAATCAACTTGCTATATATAAAAACAGAACCCAACCATACATTTGAAATTTTTACTCATTTTACTCTAGACTTTCAGTCTTTGCAAGCACAGTTTAAGTGTCTATTTGACATCAGAAGCAGAATGGACATTAAACCTTATGGATTGCAATGATGTGTCATTGTCGTCTTTTATTTAGTTTGTAATGAAAATCAGCACACTCAGGTTTTTTCAGCGGAGTCATTTACTTTCAATACAGCACCTGTTGTTTTGTCACTACATGTGCTTGTATTTCCATCCTTCCCATTAGCCTGATTTTCACTTTCAGATTCTGGAATCAATGGGTCATCTTTTGCACTGCCTTCAACTGAATTGTTCCCATCCTCATAATCATTGTCAGGTATTACACTACTATGGGCATCCGTTGTTTCCTCACATTTAACTTCTTCAGCTTCAGTAGTCTCTTCGGATAAGTTTGACTTTGTGTCCTCTTCAGGAGCAATATCATTGCTGACAGCACAACTGCTTTCCTCCTTGTTTAAACCTCCTTGCTTTATAGATACATTTTCAGAGTTTGTCTTCACTACTTCTTGCAAATTATATTTTTTGAATTTGAAAAAATCCTTTACGATTCCAAGACAACACACAGACTGAGCAACTTCCACCAACACAACAAAATCTGGTTTGTCATGATTTACTCTGTGTAGTGGGTTCAGGTCCTTAATAATACTAGCCAAGGCTGGGATGACAGAATCTCTGCCTAGGCCATTGTTATTCCTGATTTTCACAATTATGCTGAAATTGTAGCCTTCCCCGAATGGCGTCTGAAAAATTGGTGTAAACAATTCCTTTCCCAGCCTTTTGACCTCATCCTCTTCTGCTCTGCAGGTCCCTGCTATAGGGAGTAGACGAATGGCATACCTGGATTTTTGTACCTTGGTTTGCGACAGATCAGACAAAATAGAATGCGCCAGCTGACTAGGGTCAGGAAGTGTGGTCCTAATGAAGATCAGGTTCTTGGCCTTTGTATTAGCGTTTTGAAATCTCCTCAGTTCATGCTTCGACTCCTTGATTTCATCCACTTCCTTCTTCATTGCCTTCTCTATATCTTCTTCCTCTTCCTCCTCTGACAGATCCTCATCTTCCTTACTGGCTGATGACTCCTAAATCGAACAAATGAGATATGGGCTTAATTTGTTGTTTGAATGTTCATACCCTTAGTTTTACAAATTGTTGTATCGTAGATTATTTTACAATGAACATAAAAATTCAAATCAAAGAATGATGATATGGGTTCAAAATTGTATTACAATGTACCATTACAATGTACCTAGTACATTGTAGGCTTATTGTTGTTGTTTTCATTATCAAGCATTTAAAAGGACACTATCCACTACCTTTTCAGGACCATACAACTTGTCTGCATATTCGTTCAGGATATTGTAGGCATCCCGTACTGCTCCTTTCTCATTGTTGTTACAAGTGACCAGGAAACCTTTCATGCCAGCCTCCAGCTTCCATGAATCCCTCTTTGGTTTCTTGTTAGCACATTTTATGTAGTATGACTTTGGACGCTTCTTTCCTTTTCTTTCACTCATGATCTAATCTGTGCAACTGATAAGTTATAAAAACATTCATTACAACAATTTTTAAAAAACTATAATTCTTAATAAGCTATATAGTCAACAAGAGATCTACCATAAATTCTAGTCTGAAATATCTTATTTTTTTTTCAGGGTTTGTTTTTAATAGATATTTGTTTGGCATGTAAAATATCAAAACCTTAAAACAAATTTTAATTAACTGTTTGGTCTTGCAAAGTCCCATCATCCAGTCATGGCTATAATTAAACCAAAGAAATAAAGTCTTCTGACAATAATAAATTTGTGTCAACTCAACAGGCATGCAGAAACAGGGGTGGGGGAGGAAGGGGCCTGTCCCTCCTACAATTTATTTTTTGGAGCTGACATTCAGTTCACATATGGAAAAAATAATGACGAACTGGTCCTTCCAATTTTTTGGGACAGTGTTCAAAATTATAAATTCAATTTATTGACAAAACCACAGATGGCACAATTAAGTCATACATTATACAAATATAGTAAGTACATAGACGGGCTATAAAGACCGATTGATTCAAGGAACATGCTCTCAAACGTTATATAATATGTTTTACGGTGCGACCGTTGGGGCGAGCGCAGCATGTGATCAAACAATGAATTATGATAAATCAATAAAAATAAAATTAACAACGTAAATAAATTTGATTGCCAAAAAAAATAAAACATACCTATTTTTTTCAGTAAATTTCCATTATCCATGCATAGTTTATAAGATTTCATATGTTATAAGATTTGTTATTTATTTATTTATAAGTAGAACAATAGTTTAATCTCAGATGAGATAAAATGTTGTTGAATAATAAAGATTTTAATATAAGTGTTCATTGCACTGTATCTCTTCTTTTAAAGTAATTGTAACGTCAGTTCATCCCCTTTTTTACAGTCGACATTTTTTCTTCTTCTTATTATTTTTTAATTTACGCTTAAAAATATTTTTCTTATCATATTAAAGGGACATGGAGTTGCCCCCCCCCCCTACACTTGGGATTGGGAGCATGTAATAAATGGAAGTGAAAATAAAGAAACCATTGAACTGCTAAAGAGCTGATGGATTAGAATTTTCAGAATTTTGAGAATTATCTTTTTTTCTTTTTGCTTGTAAAGATTTTTTGGATGAGGCTGTCATCCACCACCCACCCCCCTTTTAAAAAACCCGATGCTACGTGTATGTTCCTGAAAATTATCGTAATTATAGTGAATAAAATAAATGTGAGCATTCATCCAAATGAGTGCAAGGTACAACTGTTTCCTATATCTGAAGAAATGTCCTCATTCTTTAGCTTTGCAAGATTTTGAGAGGATTTTGGTAATTTCAGCAGATTTACAATAACTTCGGTTAGAGTAATTTCCCCTTATTGTTCACGTTTAAGTGTCGTCTGACTCTTTAAAACTCCCCTGAGAAATAAAAGTAAGCGAAGTATACTGTTTTATTTACTTAAAAAGCATGATGTTTTTAAAATTACACATCTTCTATGCTTCTCAAAAGTTTTACTTTGATTCTCGCGAGAACGTGAGGACTTGAAAACCATTGGTACTATGAATTGTGGGTCCAAATTTACTGACGCCGAAAAAATCTATCGGATCAATGTGCAAACCTTTGTGACGTCACTCGATTATTTTTTTTTTTTGATTGAGAGTGTACTGAGGTGAACTTTAGAGGTAACTGACTGTATGTCGTATGTATACATCGTTATTGTTTTTATTGTCTTGCTGATTCTCGTGAGAGTGTGAAGTGATAAAAATTGCCATGATTACAGGGAACTACTGGGACGATTAAAACAATGCATTACTGGTCCGATTTACTGACGCCAAAAAAATCCGTTGAATGAATGTGCAACTGGTCCGAATTTTCTATTCGCACACGCCTTGCCGTTAGAGCTCGCTTCGCGCCGGCGCTGCGCGCCGGCGAGCTGCGCTCGCTATAAACAACAAACATATTTACTATTTCACATAACTATTCTTTGCTAAAAAAAAATAACTTGCGGGTAATTGCGAAAATGATCTGTTTGTATTTCATCTAAATAAGAAAGAAGACAATTTCAAACCATACACTTACATTATTTGACCCAATAACAGGCTATCACGTCCCCAGACTTCAAACCATGGGCGCAGCCATATTGAAAATAATAAAATCCGTCCCGATAATGACACAAAAGTTCCGGAACTTGCATGAACTTTCCAATCCACATTATAACAAAAAATATTTATGACTTTTGAGAAAGTCATATTGATGATATATATAACAGACTGAGTTTATCTGAATCAGTTTCAACCTATGGTGCTTACAATTTTCCCGAGATAAAAAAGCGGTTTGATTAGCATATTGATATCTTGATCGGATATGTAATGAAAATGCACGTGTGTGCATGTGACTTGAAAGTTTACTATCAATTTTTCACTTTATTCTACTCATAATTAGATGTTGACTTGATAATTAGATGTTGACTATGAGTCACTTTTCTCACATCCTCACAATGTCAGGGGTCCTGAGTTCATTCGTGGCCGTTTATCCCACGGCTACGAGTGGACTCAGGACCCCTGACATTGCGAGGATGCTTTTCTCATTTTGTAACACAAACAGCATGATACATGCATGCCATATATATCCCATTTGTCTGTTATATATTACAGGTTTTTACTTTGTTTCAAGCTTAGTAGTAATTATAACCTAATCATTGAATGTAATCAATAGCGGAGCTTCAATAACTTCATATTTGGTAAAAGTTTATAACTGTTATCAAGTTTCAAGCACATCATTTAAATTGCAATATTTACATATATCGAGTATAATTCCCTCTTTCCGGAAATTAATTGTTAATTCATAGCTCTATAGAAACTGACAGGACTAAAAAATACACGCCCCGTTTATCGATCGGTCGAAACCTACAGCGACTGAAACTGACAGGAAACTGCCAGGACTGAAATCTATACGCCCCGTTTATCAATTGGTCGAAACCTATAGCGACCTAAGAAAAATCACGGACAGAACGAAATGATCATGATGACGTCAGCCTCAAATTTCCATATAGGAGACGTTTCTTTTAGCTAACGTACTGAGGTATAACAGTAATTTAGTTAATTCAGAGACATAAATAACATTTATTTATTTATGTCTCTGGTTAATTTAAGTTACGTTTTACAACCAATCTTTTAAGCATTCAATGCTTATATTTATATTCATACTGATGTCTATTTGTATAGTGTACTAGATGATAACCCGCGCAAGCGCGGGAATGAACACTTTACACATTATTCTGATATAATGCTTTTAAAATATGTTGAACACTTTATTTTGTTCATTTTGTATATACTTTGTCCGATTTTTTCCTTATTTTATTCTTTAAAATTGAAATAAAAAACAAAACTGCATTGTTGGATATTTAGAGGAGCGGGAAGGGATGAAAAATCTAAGCTGAAATGGATAATATATGCATGTACGTGGCCTAAATCCTATTTGTTGCAGCTGACTGAAAAAAAAAACTTTTTTTATTGTATTTATTTCAAACCAGTGATTGGGTATTTAGTGTCTCTCTCTCTAAATTTGGTTCTTTAGGTCAATTTTTAATCTAATTACTATTACTGTCCCAAATAAGAATTTCAGATAAAAGACTTTTGAAACACAATCTGGAGGGGAAGGAGCATTCCCATTAAACTTCCCCGTTTTATGCATAGTATTACATCATTTATCCATATAGACGTAGAATACAATAATCTGTTCAATAGTCATTAATGTTTACAAATTAATGTCTAAGGTTTACAACCAATCTGTCGGGATATCAAACAGTATTAAATTAAAACACGCTAGGTTATGCATTATTATCCATTTGCATGCATATTTTAAACCAAATTTGTCAGATTCAAAGAATCTGCCCGATGGTTAACTCGCCCTACACTTTCCGCCATGATGTCAATTAGTCAACCCGTTTCTGGGCACCCCGTTCTGGAAAATTCTTTCCATTAATACTAAAATCGCATTAATTGTTCCATTTTATTTATTAACTTTTTGTATTAATCGAAGTCTGATCCAAGGTATCTGCCCGCGATGCATGATGATTTTTGTTAATTAGTCAATCCGCGTTCTTGGTTACCCCGTCCTGGAAAGTTCTATCCCATTCTCTCACCAGAGGTCGTGCTTCGCAAGCGAATGAGTAACAAAACTAAAATCGCCCACTAAAGAAACGAATTGACTCATTTTATTTATTCAACATTTGCCAAATCTTAACTTCTATGTATTCTCTAAATAGGCTCACAGTAAATATATTCACTCTTTACGTGATCATTTAATATCATTTCACTGCAAGTATATATTTTGATCGAGACTATCCATGACTTGGATCCGCCAAAGCGTGTCCACCACCTTACTCTCATTTTTGCTATTTCGGGCTTGTTTATCGAAAATGAAATAGGTTTTTGATTAATTTCACAATAATAACTCATTAGTTAAAATTCAATTATATCTTACGGACATCATCACACATGTGTTGAAATACTAAAGGTGTAAGCAAGTACTCTGGTGCAGGCATTTTGTAGTTTATTTGCAAAATGCCTTAATTTATAAGTATAGATTGTTGCTGTGATTAAAAACCATTATATACACGCTCTGAGTCAGTGATATGAAACATACATGGAACAGCCATACTAACATCTTATTTAGTCTGCTTCCGCAGCTAAAAATATAGTGCCAGAAACTTTGTAGAGAAAAATCTTTTAAAGGGACTTGGACACGATTTGAGCTCAATTTTTTTCAAAATTTATTTTTTCATTTTTAATGTCTAGAATGGTCAATATGGATGTTTTTAATGCTCTGTCAAAATTTAAAAGTCAAATATCGAGTTACAAGCGAGTTACAGAGGTTAAAATTCTTTGTTTTGTAAACAAAGCTCGAGTACTATTATTGTTTACATATGTCTTAAATTGGTAAAAATTCAATCTAATGTTGCATTTTGTTGTTGATAAACTTATTTCTGAACACATTTTATAAGTTTATCATGTTTCCACAAGTTATTTTGTCAAGAAATGGTAATTTCTTTACTTTACATTATTTGTAAACAAATATAAGACTCGAGCTTTGTTTACATAACAACGACTTCTTTCCTCTGTATCTCGCTTGTAACAGGACTTCTAACATTCAAATTTTGGTAAATCATTCTTACACAAGTAAACTATTTAATAAATAAAAATCAAAGATAAAATTTTCATCTGAAATCGTGTCCAGGTCCCTTTAATTAAGTAGTTGATATAATTTAAAGATTATTTTTCAAAATTACATATCAAATTGGTTATGTAAGGTTGAACGTTTCATTTAATCTTACAAAAATAAATATACTCAAAACACGTGGTGACGTTTATATTTGTGCTCATGGCGCATGAATTAGCAAAGTGTATTCATAGAAATTTGAACGTCACAGATTTCCAATGCAAACACACTGAATGTAAATACTGCTTAATTGAACGTCGCAGATTTCCAATGCAAACATAAGGGGGAAATATACACTGAATGTAAATATTAATTTGTTAAAAGAATGTCAACTACGAATTAATGCCTTTTAGTATCATTTATATTACTGAAAATGAAAAAAGGCGTAATAACGCCTTTTCAAAAGGCGTTATAACGCAAAAAGGCGTTATGACGCGAATAAAGTCATTATTATCCCCTCCCGGGATATAACATCGCTGCTGTGCGTGTGTGTGTATGTGTGTATGTGTATGTGTGTCCATTTCAGCCTTTTAAAGCTGCATGGTCCGATTTTTTGGCTTTCACAGTATCAAATAATTTTTATACAAACCAATTATCTTAGAAAGTTACAAACTTTCGCCTAATTACACCTGCGGGATCGGCCTCTTTTCAAAGTTAGAAATATTCAAAGTAAATAAAAATAATTTTTCTTTGGGCAAACAAAAAAACCAAACCAAAATGCATTATGGGAATGTTTAGGGAAGGGAACCGTTTAGTTTCGTCCCCCGAATGTTTGGGGTTTATTCAACCCGTATGTTATACATCGATTTTAAACAAAACAAACTTCAGAAATAATAGAGAGGTTTAGCAGACCAACGCGTACGCGTACTTGTACGTGTAGGTTACAAGTTAGAACTACGCGTACCAGTTCATATTACTTCTCCTGTTTAGCAGTTATAACGTGTACCTGTACGTGTAAATGTTTTAAATGTATTTTTAGATATTTTCTCATACTAATCTGATAATTTTTAGTCACAATCGAAAATTGAGAATTGCATGGGTTAATTTTATTTAACATCACTCTTTATATATGTTTATTTTTATTTATACCAGTTGAATAACATAAAAGAGCAATATCGCATGTTTTGGAGGAAGAGATACGTGTGTTATACTCCAATTACATATTAAATTTCAATAAAATTTTATGTTTGTAGGTATCAGTATTCGCATTAAATATCCAACCTCGAGAAAATTACACATATTTGTTAAAATAAATAGCCAACAGGGAAACAGAAGCTACAAGTTCGACCTTACGGGTACTTTGCAATTTACACGTATGTTTATTCGGGTACATATGTGTAGAGATTCGTCATTACACAAACTGATGACGTAATGCATGTATATTTTCCTTTCTACACGTACAAGTACGCTTACACGTTGGTTTGCTAAACCTCTCTATTAGTGAAAAAAATGTATTCAAGTTTATTTTTGATTTGCCAGAACATTACTCAAATTTAGACGCTAATGAAAGCGATGTTAAAGGTGTAATTACAATCATCCCCGCCTTGATGCCAGGGGCGAATTTTGATATGAGGCGAAATAACGCGCGATACCTTTTTATGTCGTTTGTTTTGTAAAAGAAATTTTGTACATTATTTTTTCATTGAAATATGGCTTAATTGACTGGAAAAACTGCTGTAATGTCTATTATTTACGGAAGCTCATTGAGGACAGTTCAGTAGAAAAATTAATTTTCATTGTGTTTAAACGCAATGATTTTTGCGTTTAAACGCAATCTTTTGCGTTTAATCGCAATGTGGTTTGCGTTTAAATGCAAAAGATTGCGATTTAACGCAAAGGGCTTTGCGTTTCAACGCAAAGAAGATTGCGTTTTAACGCAAAGTTTTGCGTTTAAACGCAATATTTTGCGTTTAATCGCAAAATTATTGCGTTTAATCGCAAACATTATTGCGTTTTATCGTAAAAAACTATTGCGTTTAAACGCAAAGTTGGTTTTGCGTTTAAACGCAATAATTTTTGCGTTTAAACGCAATGATTGTTGCGTTTAATCGCAAAAGGTATTGGGTTTAAACGCAATAGTTATTGCGTTTAATTGCAAAACTGTTTTAATTTGAACATGACTTTTTTTTATTCGTACCAAAAGAAGAGGTTAATGTTGTTAGGCCATACTTTTGGTATGCCACAAGTATCCGTCAATCTGTCCATCAAACGTAATGTTAGACATTTCTCGATTTTCTCGTCGTGCTCTCTCCTCTATTCTCTATTTCTAACGGTTTTTCATATTGTTTCTCATAAATCGAATCTTAATTATCCAATAAAATCAAATAGTCCGCACATACACTGTACAACTGCCGTCCATAATGCTTCACATCATTGTCAAATGAAAGTGAAAATGTTTATTCAATATTACAGACTGATTTGGCACTTTTTGTAATTAAGTTATATCACTGATTTGAATTAGTGATATCACCTGTTCAAAAAGTGATAGCATTTATTAGAATAAGTGTTATCACCTATTAATCACCTATTTATCCTGTGATTTGAATAAGGGATATCACATTGAATAAGTGATACATGTACATATCACTCTTTGAGTTTGAATAGATGAAATCACCTATTCAAATAGATGATTTTACTTTTTGAAAAGGTGATATCACCTATTCAATTTGGTAATATCTTAGAGACAATAACTACTAAAAAGGGCACTTCATAGTTCAATTACATGCACCTATAATAATATAATTTTCATAGTATAGCCATCAATGCAACTGTTTATGCAAGTTCCATTTGTTTTAATTTTTCACACGAATCGAGATGCCTCCATTAATAAGACCCCATAATGCTTTTTGCGAAGGAGTCTTTTCCGTTTTTTAATTCAACTGTTTCTCACGGTCTAGATACCCAGTATCCGGCCAGCAAACATCACTGGTGCATCCATCAAAAGCCATTCTGCATGTCATTTTTAAGGAAGAATTTGGAAACAAATATAAGCAAAGACTTATTCTTTCTCTTGTATTTATTTATAGCGCGATCCTTCTTTTCAGGATACGTTCGCTTAGAAGTACCTGATGCTTTCAAGTTATGACAACTTACTATTTCATTATAAGTTAATCCAAGTGAAAACCAGAAATTGATCAAAGTCTTTGTAATGTGTCAAGTGTTGTCATCAAATCAAGGACTTGGTACATATACTAAGTGTATATAAGTAAAGGAAATAATTGCGATTTAACGCAAAAATCATTGCGTTTAATAGCAGAAATCATTGCATTTAATCGCAAAATTATTGCGTTTAATCGCAAAAATTATTGCGTTTAATCGCAAAAACTTTTGCGTTTATTCGCAAAATATATTGCGTTTAAACGCAATAATAGCTTTGCGTTTAAACGCAATATTTTTTTGCATTTAAACGCAATAATTTTGCGATAAAACGCAATACTTTGCGTTTAAACGCAAAACTTTGCGTTTAAACGCAATCCACTTTGCGTTTAATCGCAATACTTTTTGCGTTTTATCGCAATCTTTTGCGTTTAAACGCAAAATACATTGCGAATAAACGCAAAAGATTGCATTAAAACGCAATAAATATTGCGATTTAACGCAAAAAAAAATTAATTTCTTTACTGAACTGGCCTCAATGAGCTTCCGTAATTATTATACACTTAACCTTAAGCTTAACCATCGTTTAAAAGCGTACACAAAATTTGACATAAAATCGGACCAAGCAACTTTAAGCAAAATAAAAAAAAACAACCCACCTCGCATGTATGTTCATCAAACTTCGTACACTTCATAAGCATGGTTAAAGGACAAACCCTATTCATTTTGAAGGAATTCTGTTAAATATTTTTTAAAATATCGTTAAAATTACAACACTAAGAAATTTTATGTTCGACTTCCGGTTCGTGAAAGTAAGGCCATTCCAAGTTTTTTCTATGTTTAGCGTCCGCGGACGGATTGGTTTTGAGATGTAAAAATAAATAAAAACACAATGGTTGTTCAATTACATGTTTATCACTAAAAATGCATTTCCCAGCACAATATTTTCATTTCGCGAGGGGATGCTCCGCTTTGCGGTGCCCTTGTTTAAACAATAAAATGCTTCTTTGATGATTCATGCGGGATATGAAGGTGGCGACATTGCATAAAAAATACATAACCCGCGTTAAATAATTCATTCTGTAGGGTCCTCAGTGATTGAATGTACGAGAGAAAACAGGAGACAAACAGTACTGAAAATTGTTATTTCAATGCTCCAAAATTCTGTCTCTGAGACTGCTTTTAAAAAGCCAAAAACAACGTAATTCAATGCCCAGGATGCTTCTCTTTATTTTCCTCGGTCTACCCGACACTGTACTGTTCACTGTATTCCGTCTTCTGTCTATACAATGTACATATGATGTACAAAGTTTATCAAAATACAATTGAATTTGAGAGGGGGCAAAGGGTTTTTTTTCTTCACATTAGTTTCTAATTTTAGTCTTTGGAAGCGCCATACACTTGTGAGTCGTCTTCCGCAGATTTGGTCATTCTAGTAATAGCGGACACACCCCTATTTGTTCCAGCGTTGTTCCTCAGTGACCCAGCAGGAATGTTCGAATTCCCCACATCTATGTATACAAAATATAAAAATCACAAAACATATATATATATACATGTATATATATATATAAAGGCTAGTATATAATGTATAAATCAATATTTTTTTTTGTATACATATCGTAGGAATTTGCGATCCGGGCCCTTACTAGTTTCAATATACCTTAAAACTTCTTGGTATATATGCATTAAAAGCTTGTTTGAAATCTTTAAGGCTGAAAAACAGTATTATGCTTATGAGGAGTTCTTGGTGATTTTTAATATGTGCTACTATACTACGATAAAGTTTAATCGCTGGTTTCAAGACTTCAACACTTATTGCTAGCGTGCTAGCGCTCGAGAGCGCTAGCAACTACGTTAGTCTTTTTCACTTGAATACGCATGCTCGACTCCATGGTAGGGGATTCTGGGAATACTGTACAACTGTAGATAAACTGTACCATGTGAATTTCGTTTTATCATCTTCACACGAAGTTTTGTGTTATATTGTAAATGTCAAAATAGTAACAGTCGCTTAGGTCTTATTATGCAAAGTTATTTTAAATATTATAAGAAATAGCTAGCTTTATTTTAACTACCTTCAAGCTCGGAAAACAACCTCTGATATGTTTTCCGAGCGTGACGGAAAGGCCCGAGAAGATACGATTGCTACAAAACGGTATCAATGGTTCTTGAAAATTTTCACCTCGAAGTTGAAATTACAGTAGATACATAATGATTAAGGCACAGTCAATGAGCTATGCCATTGCCGATGCTTCTGTGTTTTATGATGGCTACAGCGCTAGCTCACCAATCTTTTTAAAAGATAAGCTTGTTTAATTCAAAGTCAATTCACAAGACTTTATTATCGGAAGGGCGGGGCTATGCAACGTCAGATTCCATCTTCCTAGTATGATCTAAACGAAGGGTTGTGGAAAAAAAACCCAACCAAACACAATATTTCACATCGGTATCTAAAACCGTCTCTAGATATAGTAAATTATTAATTATCAACGCATCAGTATCTAAACTAACGCGAGTTGTTTTCAAATCGAGCGACGCTTGCTGATTATATCAAATTTGAAAATATTGGAGTACAACTTGATTAAATCAAGTTGTACTCCAATATTTTCAAAATGTTTACACGTGATAACCGCTTTCAGATCACAGAACACGAAGTACACTTGGAATATCGACTTGCACTTTAAGTGCATGAAATGGAAATATATTTTTTTTTTGACTGATAAATGATATCTTTTTAAATAAATTGAATAACCAATTAACGAAATTAAAAATAATCAGAGTAGACAGATATAGTTTGGCTTGGAGTATTAAAAGTGCTCTGTAGATCTACTGATTAACTAGATAATAAATGTAAAATGTGCCACGTTAAACACATCTTCGCTAGCCATGGGTTTTCGGTCTACTCCGTTTATGGGGAGCGGAGTGGACCGAAAACACTTGTCTAGCGAAGATGCATTAAACAATGAAAAGAACATGCTTATTAAAAACGTTTATTGAAAAATGAAATGTTCTAGACCGGATTTTCGTTTAGTAACTTTATTTCTGTCTTTAGATAATCAAAAACTCTTAAATCAACGATCTTCTATAAATTTAAGATTGCATAAGGGAAGACCAAACTCATTTCCATACGGTTTTTTTAAGTCACGTGATGAAATATGTCAAAAATTGGATAAAACAGTGTAGATTTGAAAACAATTGCCCTCAAACTTACGTTCTTTCATTTAACAAATTGTTTTTATCTCCCTTTTTAGTTATGAATTTATGAAAACGAACAATTTGTCTATAAGCCTTATTATATTATATTGCAAATGCCTGAACATCAAAGATGAAAATCGCTAAGTAAAAGATACCCATTTAATAGTTTACATTCAATGATATATAGGTATTACGAGTGCATTTTTTAACAAATTGCAAAAGAAATATATTTTCTTGATTAATGTTGGTTCGGTAGAATACCTGAATGTATTCTATTTTTCTTGTTCCAAAGTCGGCACTTGAAGGCGTCCAGGAACCCGCGCCGGAAGTTCTCG
Source organism: Magallana ariakensis (assembly GCA_020458035.1). Lineage (NCBI taxonomy): Eukaryota > Metazoa > Mollusca > Bivalvia > Ostreida > Ostreidae > Magallana > Magallana ariakensis. The sequence goes on along the minus strand of CM035817.1, from coordinate 14,372,682 downwards.
TTGAAACCTGCGTACATGATCGGGTTGATGGCGCTGTTGGTGTAGGCGATATACAGCGCCACGTACTTCAATGCTACCACGTAATCGTCTCTCTGTGTTAAAAAAAACCCAGGTATATTAAAAGAATAATGGAGTTAAGAAACAGTTGATTATTGATTAGATTAAGTACGAAAAATTCCCGTACCAATTGATTAAGTTATTACAGATCAAATCGTTACAGAAGCAAAATGAAAACAGCGTATCCATGGCTTTTTCTCAGTGAATTCCCCATTACATCTTGACTTATTACATCATGACCATCACGCAATGACTAAATTTATCTAATAAACGGTAATTAGTGATATATAATGGTTTCAAAACGATTTATCTGTGTGTTAAAATTAGTCTGAGAGAGAGAGAGAGAGAGAGAGAGAGAGAGAGAGAGAGAGAGAGAGAGAGAGAGAGAGAGAGAGAGAGAGAGTCCAACCTTTTGATTTCCCTTTGGTGGGAAGTATGCATCATTGAGGAGTAAGCCCCACTGTGGAGTCCAACAGATGACAAAGAACACCAGGACCATTATCAACATGAGGATGATCTGAAAACAAGGTCCCAAATTCAAAGATAAGAAATGGATTAGTTCAGTCAATATAAACATTCTATAGAACCATCAACGAATACAAGAAGTAGAAAACCAATCAGAATATTTTGATGTTTGATGAATAATATATTTTTGCATAATTTGACAAAGACAGCGATGCAGAGCCTATTGGAGAGTGTACCTTTTTTCTAGCCCGGTCTATTGAGGAGGTTCCTTTACCCCCGGGGCCCTTTCGTGTCATGAGGGTCCATGTGATAATACTGTAAGTGACCCCCATCACTAGAATAGGCATGGCGTACATGATGACGAAGGTCAGAGTGAAATACAGCCTCATTCCAGGCTGGTCTGTCTCGCATTTCCTGTCAAAAATAAGAGAAAGCTTTCTGCAATGATAGTATTGTTTATAACAGTTGTTGTCGTAACATTGACGTCACAGTTGTTAAATTGATCTTGTTGTTGAAGGTCCCGTCGAGGAGATGCATCTCTTTTTTCGTGGTTTTAGGGGGAAAAAATACCAGAAAAAAAGAATTAGCTTCAACTCATGACTCTAGAAAAAAAAAATTAAGAATTCTACTGAATGTAACACGCGATTGACGCATGCGTCATTAGTGGTGCATTCATTCAATCCGTGCACAATTCCGGCCAATGGGCGTATGTATAGTATATGTATTAAAAAAAAAGATATAGTAGAGTTCATTAAAGCTGTCTTGCAACGATGTACATGTACTTTTAAAAACAAGCAATTTATTAAGGTTTGACATAATTATGTCAATGCCAGTTCAAAACATGTCCTATACAAAAATTTAGGATTGATTGACTGATTGATTGATTGATTGAATGATTACCATTTTGGCAATCCATTCAATCACTAAACCTGGGTCTATGGTTCAATTTTTTCGTACATTGTTCCGGACACTTTGTCACTAAAGTGTTCTAAATCTGATTTGATTTGATCAATCTCTTAGGCTTCAAAACAGATAAGGTGGTCTTTTATGTAATCTTTTAAGTAATAAGTATTTTTATCTCTATTTATACAGATGTAATTGTGTGCCTTATACGATTAAAAAATACCATCAGTCTTTGCCAGGCTTTCTTTCGTATTCATTTAATTTTAGAGCAAGAAAGAAAGAAAAGATACGAACACGTACCGATTCGGATTTGGAAGATTTTAAGTTTATCAATATTCTCAAGTCTTGAAGTTCATTAGTAAGTCCTCTGTATATCCTTTTCTGACATATAAAAGGATTAGGCACTTTTCACCTTTGTTTATTGATAACGATTACGAGGTGATAATCGACAATAAATCATACTGAAAGAATTTAGGATCGATGTACAGCGAGAGATTCCGAATGACGGTCGAGATATCCCCGAAGGATGAAGACGCCAAAGTAATGATCGAAAAAAACCTTCTTAATTTATTGTTACATCGATTTCATGAAATGTTAGATAAATAGCCCATGGAAAAAAGCATTAATCAACACTACATGTCCAATTTTGCAGGGAGTATTGAATGGCACTGATATTTCAAGCAATATTTTATTAAACCCGAAAACCTGAGACAATCTGCATATTTTTTTAAATAATGACGCAGACATGTTTGAGAAATGATGATTAGGCCTAGTTTACGCGATAAATACGCTGAATGTCATCAAAAAGTGACGCATTGAAATTAAGGTTAGGGTACAGTGTATGTTGTTTTAAAATTGTTGACTTGGTCCGTCTGTTCATGCAACTGTCACCCTCTCTCATTTCTAGAACACTGTACTATTACGTACATCTAATGAAACGTGTAACGTAATGTTTCTGTGTAACGTGGAAAGAGTCGAAAACGAAATCCACGAAAATTGGAGCTGATGGAAAAGTGATGAAACCACGATAATGATGAAACTACAGCATCTAACTCTGAGAAAGTCTTGTTGTGGTCGGAGCGCCATTTTGGGAACAAATCAAACATAACGAACTTTTGTTCTTCTCCGCCACCCTTTTGAAAAAAAAATCTACCTACATGTAATATCTTACATCTTTTGCAGAGAGCCAAATCAATCATCTTTTTATTCTTAAAGAGCACTTATAAGATTCACATTTTCATATTCACAGTGAGGCTCATATAGGTATTTCCCACCACAGTCCCACCTACATTTCAGATACTAGAAGTTACTTGAACATACACGTATTTAAGGGGTTATTGGGCAGACATTTGCATATGTGCAAACTCAAACGTCTTTACACTAAAAGTCTAGACGTTAAGTTTTAACTGGGTATTTTTAATCTCTTTAATAATAGTTTTAAGGAATTACATGAATTATTTTTTGAAGGGTGGTTGGTCATGTCTTTTAAGTTGGCAACTATAGTGAGTGGCTTGATTTTTTTCTTGTCCGATTTTGGACAATTTTTCAGAATATTTAACTTTTTTGAAGGAGAGGATGGGGCGGTAAGTTTGATCAGTAAAACAAATCACAACAGGCACGTGACGTTGTTTCAATGGTGATTCAACGTTGATAGCTATTAGCCGTGTCGTTAAACAATTTTCAACGATAATTCAACGTTAATTTCCAACTTTGACTTTACACGGCTGTACAACGTTGTTAAAGCATGATTCAATTCAAAGAAGAAAAAATGTAGTTATACATAATACAAGACTTCCATGCGCGGATCTAGAGGGGGGTCGGGGGGGGGGGTCCCGACCCCCCCCCCCCCCCTGGAAAATGAAAATTTATTAAATTTACATAGTAAAATTATCGCAAATATGCCTCGGACCCCCCCTGGAAAACACAATTACCCTTCGGACCCCCCCCTGGAAAAATTTTCTGGATCCGCGCATGACTTCTGTAACTATACGTACATTATAATAATTCAATTGCTATGTTTGATAAAAATGTTTTCTTTGAATAAATAATGGACTAAAATATAAATAAATATCTAGACATACATGTACAGTAAAATTCGTTTAGTACGAACACGAATATAACGAAATCTCGGATAAAGCGAAGTTTTCTTGTGTCCCCGGTAAAATTCTTAACAAATCTTTGCAAAATTTACGGTTGTAACGAATTCGGATATAACGAGTTTACGAATACGTGTAAAGCGAACTGTTGTTAAGTCCCGTAGAAGTGATAATGACGAAATTTATCACTTTTATTGTGAATTTCTTTACAGTTAAAAAGGTTTGCACTACCATTTAACATAATAGTTTGAATGATTTTTTTTCACAAAAATTCTGCAATTTACAATCCGCTTATCAAGGGTATCAAAAGAATGTATTTTCAGTTTAAGCCTCATTAGCAAAAATTGTAGTCAAGTGAAAGAAAAAATATATAAAGTGAATTCGCTATATATGTAGTTATTATTACGAATTCGTTATACGGATATAACGAATTACGGATATAACGAAGTAAATCCATTGGTCCCTGGGACTTCGCTATAACCGAGTTTTACTGTAGTAGATATGGACAATAACCATATCAAGTCTTGTCTGATGTCAAATATGTTTTAATGAAACAGGGACTTTAACAGCGGTAAAAATGAACAAATTAAAACACACTCTTAAATAATATGTTGTACACGGGTTGTATATATGCTCTCGAAGCGGCGGAAAGGAGGTCAAAGGACGATTTTTGTCTAAATTCTTAACTTATGGACTTATTTCACCGGTCAGAATGTGTTTACGGAAGAAAACATTTATTTAAGAGTATATAGACACGTTCGATTTCATCGTAGTTTTCTCAAACACCTCAACACAATTCCGACGATCAGAGCGAATTTGACAATGACGTTTGTTTATGATCAAATATCAGGACAAAGTAACGGTTCATTACAATGTTTAGATTACTTACAAACATGTCATCTGTACATGTTTAAATATAGATTTCCGGTTACTAAAATCAATCGTAAAGAAAAACTGATGTTGTACATGGGCTGTATACAACCTGTTGTACCAGGGGTGTATACTTCCATATTATTGAGGTTTTTTTTAACCTAATCCAAAAAGTCGCTCTTGCATTGTCAGTATTTATTCTATCTGCATTACTGCTCGACTATTCTAGACATTAATTTAACACACCGTTCTTAAATTTCGAAGGGATTCATGTTTTTCTCCTCAAAAAGTGAGATTTTAAAAAATATGCCTCTTTGAAACAAAACTAAAAAATGGCAGTTTTATTTTTTTAGAAATTTCTGACTCTTACATCAAATTCATTTTGTTTCAAGGTGTCCGTTTTTTGCAACATTGAGAATCCCCCTTTTAAAAAGCACGAAATCTGCCATATTTTTCTGTGAAACCACATTTGAATTCATTCCATAGTCATATAAAAGTTGGAAAGAAGTTTCCAGATAAAATTCTACATTGCTTTATGTGCAACACTGCATGAAAAAGAAAAATACATTGAATTCTGATACTTAATTATTCTAATTTATCTGCAACACCTTTCGGGAAAATAGCATTAGAACTGCAACACCTTCTTTAAATTATGTATCTCTGGTCTGTCTTAGTTAAGTGTTTTTAAAAGTAATTTGGAAATAAATCTTTAGCTTACCCATGTTCATCGAGGCCAATATAAAATGACGGCCAGTTCTCCTTACACAGTATCTGCAACATGTCCGAATATTGTCGCTCACTCTGTTCTTTAACAAATAAATAGGGGGAGGCCGTCCCCATGGATATAATCCACGAGCAGACGATCACCACCATAGTGATCTTGTGGGACAACTTCCGCTTCAGTGGAAACACAATCGCCTGAAATCTCTCCAAGGAAATGACGGTCAATGTCAAAACACTTGAGGTCAAGGCCGCGACTAGAGAAAATAGAAGGAAACTGATGAAGACAATATATTTATCAAATTTGTTTATTAAATGACCGTTGGTATTAATTGTAAACATCTACATGTAAATACTAGTACATACATATTTATCTTTGTTAATGCGGACTAGGTACAAATTGTCATGAAATGTATATGGTTTACAGTTAGTTCAAATGTGCCTCATACGAATTTCAACTGAAAATAGCGTTTGCGCAAAATCCACATGGTTCTCACGAAATTTTAAAAATAGGCGAGTTCTTTTTATGCAAAAAATCATGCAATTGCACAACTGACTTTTTTCGTTTCGTCAGCAAACTAGAAAAATAACAAGATTGATTTGATTTAGACAGGGTCCTTGTTACGGCTCCAATGTTAAAGTAAACCTTGCTTTTTCTTTTATAGCAAAGGATTGACAGAATGGCGAATCATCTATTATGGCACAGATGTGTTTGGATTTGACTTTTAATGGCAATTTTAACATGTAAAGAGTGTCTTTTTAAAACCGTTAAGAAATTTTTGTTTTTTTTTTAAACAAATATATTTGAGAATGACATATCATGGTTCAATTGTCAATGGAATGAATAACTCAACTCTTGCACTTCATAAGAATTGAAATCAATAATTATAATTTTTGAAGTGTGATATTGTGAACTTTCATAGCAGAAGACGTGGAGTGGTATGAAAAATATACATTTCTCTACACCATTGGTTCAGCTATTTCTAATTACATGTATCTTATTATTATTCATGACGTTTTTATGATTCAAGTACGCAATACAACAGATGTTGCAAAAAAAAAATTTTAAAGTTGTTTAAACTTTTCAATATAAACTATAAGTTAAAATTCAAAATCTAAACAATCAATGTAACAGAAAAATGCAACGAACGAGTATTCGTTATGTGTGTATATAAAAAATTTGAATCATCTTTGTTAAAAAAAAAAATATCATTAAAAATTAATCATCATTGTCCAAAGGGTGCAAACATACAATTAAACAAAACCTAAAAATCATAACAGAGATTGCATTCCTGTAAACCACATGTCATACATGCATTAACATCAGTTCTCAGCATATTGCTAAAACTATTCTGTAATTTGGAAGAAAAAAGTGAAACAGATAAAGAAATAATGGAAACATTTGTTTATCATACTTCAATTATAATGACACTATATCATGAATGTTGTAAAGCTTAATTGATAATTGATATTCAGTTTAAAAAATAACCCGCGGAAATAAACTTTCATCGGAATGAAAAAAAAATTAACCGAAATGAAATAAAACTTTTATATATATATATAATCTTTGATCAAATCATAGAAATTCCCTTAAAACGCTTTGAACATGCAAGCGCAGAATATATATACTGAGCACGATATCTTGCACGAGCAAGCTGCCGCTCGATTGAACCCGACTTCTTCATTAATTTACATGTATAAATATACTATCTGTAAATTTATTAATTAAAATGCACTCTTTTAAGGAATAAGGAATCATTCTTTGAGTGTCGGTGCGTGATCAAATTCAATAAAGCCCGAAGGGCTTTATGATAGATTTGATCATGCCCTGACCGAAATGATCACCTCATAATATTCAAAGAATGATTCCTTATTACTTATATTTATATAATTTTCAGCCAATGTACGATTAAATATTAAATAAATAGGCAAATCCCGCTGGCGCCCCAATTATACGTCATTTGAAGTTATTGGACTCGATACGTAGTGTTATCACAGGCAAAGACACTGACAAATGTAAATATTATATAATACATGCAGATTTCTGATTCCATTTCTTTTCTTACTGTGTCATTCCGATTGTTACTAATTTAAAATGGTAATCGCAATCACGTGACATTCCATTTAATGTCCAAACCAACCCTGTGTGTTAACACATGCAATTCCAAATGAAATCTTAGCGGCTTGTTAGCCGTTAAGACTAAAGAGATGAATGAGAATGCGTGAAACCTCCCGTAAGTATAAATTTCTTATAAATATCTTATTGTTCAAGCTGTTATAATTAAAAAAGTAAAAATACTTCTTTGCGCCACTATGTCACTATGTTGACATATGAACAGAACATTTTTTGTCACCCAAAAATAGTTTATATTGTATGACATCTAATTTTTACCTTGAGCAAAAGAACTGAATTTACACATGAACGCGCCAAATAGCCACTGGTTACCAGTTGTCACTTGTGAGACCAAATGAATCCAGGAACAGAAGCAAGCGACCAAAATATCCGAAACACTCAAGTTCAGTATAAGTAAGTTTGTGGTGGTTCTCATCTTCTTGTTGAAAGCCAGAATCAAGATTACCAAACTGTTTCCGACAAGATTTATGACAATAGACGGAATGTAGAAGGCGATTTTAAGACCTATTTCCCACGTTGGGATCACGGGTGGATCAGGTGCTTTGAAGAAACTCATAATCCTCAGGAGCTGTGGACTCATTTCCGGGACCCTCTCCCCGGCGGGGCAGTTGTTCAATGTATCTAACAGACCTCCAAACAGACTCATCTTTTCCTTCTGAGCTCCTTGGTTTTTTTTGGACAAAAAGTTTTTTTTTCAACTTCGTAAATTCCTGAGCTTCTGCGAATGAACGATGGGGATCCTCATGTCATCGTAAACGATTCGAACTGTACCAAGTTATGTTGTTTGGTCGAAGGTTGACAATAAACTCCCATTTGTATCTCATAGAGGCGTACGAATATTTACATTTCATCAATATTTCTGAACAGATTGTTAATTTGCAGAATTAAGCTGATTTATCAGCTCTAGGCATTTTGCACATAATCAGGATCCCGAGTCAACATCACTCTCTGGTTAATACGGTATCGATTTCAAGGGAAAAGGATGACATGTAAAGTGACATATGCCGGTGTTGTGTGAACGTCCCCGTTAAAAAACAAGACTTATTGTCCGCAGTGGAGGCGATACATCCAGTCTGTAGACCGAAACCGCACGGAACAGACCTCAGAACTGGCGTGCGCTTGTATCATGCATCGTCGCAAGTCACGGGTTTTGTGTCCATTCTATTTCCACATTCTTTACGCAGCCACGGGTGTGTGGAAATAGAAAGGACACCAAACCAGTGGCTTGTGACGATGGTTATCATTACGTCATCTTTTTCATGTTTCGGGTATTAAATATTTTATTATCGTCCGAGGCTAAGATTTGCATTTTCATAATCCTGTTGCTCTTATTAAGGTGATGTTGTATAACTTCTGACACAGGTGCCAAGTACTAGAACATAAGACCTATGTTTCCTCTTGCAGACCCCAGAACTGTAAACAACGTTGTGATGATCGATCATTTGCCACCTGCTGACCAGGATCGTTTGTAACACAAGAACAGCGTGTAAGTCCGAAGTTGACCTAATGTTTCCTGACCATCACAATACCGGAATAATACCAAAAATATACACATCTCAATCTGGCATCACTGCCCCGCCTAATGTTACATTTATATTTGCAGCGCAAAAAAGTACCGCGAGTCTTCTTCCGATCGGAGTAAAAAATGATGAAAAAGAGATTATTTTATTTTCTCCTTATCAATATGTATTAGTAAACTTATATCTAAGGTAAAACTGAGTACTAGTCAAGGTGATAGGAACTTTAAGGTCGACTTTAGCTTTGGTTTATATAATTATGTACTACGTTGACAATCTAAAATCAAATCAACTGATAAACATTTAGTACTCAATATCTTTCGATTTCCAATTCGTAAATAATTGTTACTCCATATTTATTATAGAGGACTGAATGGTCGTGGCCATTTTTAGACTATAATTATCTTCTTAAAATGAAGAGCTCTGTATATGTTCAAATTTTGAATCTAATATATATGGATTTTTTCTTTTCTTATAGATAGTTTATGGCCAAATATATCATGTCGAAAATTATAAGGCAAGATGTTGATCATCCAGCTTCCTTAAATTGCGGGAAACTAGACAACGTTCAGATGGTGACCATCTCAAACGGCCCCGCTTAAATATTGGACATTAAGATGAAAAACATTTTGGAGAACTTTGCTTTGACCTTAAACTATGAAATCTCCAGTTGGTACAGAACTGTAATTCAAGCTCATTGCAAAACCTTACCTAAAGGCATTATTTTGGTGTAATCTTAATGGGGAATGGGCTATAACCTAAATTTTAAGATATCAGATATGACCTTCACATACGACCTAGAAACGTAGTTCTAGGTCATTGCACACTCTTTGCCTAAAATCTGGGGGGTTTTTTTGCGAAGTATGAGCCATAAAGGGCTAAGGGGAGAGAAAATATGTTTTGTACAAATGTGTCTGATATGATCTTGGCCCTTGACATAGAAACTTTGTTCAAGGTCACTGCACATTCTTTGACCAAAGACACTATGTGTGTGAAGTACATGTATGAGCAACATTGGACCAAAGGGAGAGGATACTAGTATAATGACCCAGAAAAGGATTTTCCTTGTTATTCTGATCTCAACCGTAGACCTAGAAACTTGGTTAAAAGTCACTGCGCACTCTTTACCCAAAGACACTCTGTGAGTGTAGTATGAGCCAGTTGGACCAAAGTGAGAGAAAATATATATACTCTTGGACATTCTTTTTCAGACTTGACACTCTCAGTGACTTTACCATTCTTAATTTGCTTCGTTTGTTCATACAATAACATCAACAACAAATTTAATATAATATAATCAGTAGTTTTTAACAAACACATTACATAAAAAATATAAATGTATATATAAAAAATGGCATTTGTTAAAGGTATGGCAACAAAACAGAAATGAATCACTTTCAGCTGAATATAGATAAGGTCAGGAAGCATGATTCTCCTGACATTGTCATGATTTTATCCCCATTATTCTGAAGATGAAGGCAGCAATCTTTTCGTAACACAGGAACATGAGGGCGGCCGTGAGTACTGTTTGAACTAGTTTTGCCTCCATGCCTCTGTATAGTCCCTGGAAGCCCTCCGATCTGTGGGGAAAACGTTGGACTGGTTTTCAACACTCGTGTCTAAATAACTTTACAATTATCTATTTGAAAATTTCTTTGAATAACTCTTTTAACTATTTTAATTCAAAATTGTTTTAAAATTTAAAATGGTATTACAGGAAAAACTAGTAAACTACTGTTCTACTTGAACTCTGTAAAATTTCTGTTGTATTTCTTTGGCAAAAGTCAAGAGCTAGCATGGCTGTTTCTCACTTCTGTCTCCGTGGTACAATTTCATTATTGATAAAACCATAGTGATATTTTTATGCATAAATGTGAAACACAACACATTGCTACAAAAAATTACTATAGTTATGTTTAGAACTGAATCATTTCCTTTAACACAATGTTTTTATTACCAGTACCTGATAATATTCAGCAAACTTTGGGTGATCTTGGAATGATCCGACTTTTTACTTCCAGCCTTTAAACAGAGATTTTAATATGCATCATCCATTGTCCATATCACATGTCATTAACAGCTCAAAATGACAACATATTTATCCCCATAAGACATAAATTTTAAAAGAAAATATCTGAACTTCTCTCTCTCTAATCAATTTTTAACTTATATTCCTTTTCATCATTAAAAGCTTACCCTAAAACGAGACTGCAAAATTTGTAAAGGGTATGTTGCAACAGTAGCCACCATCTTTGATATTGCACCAATGATAAAGTATAAAAAGCCACTAAGTTCCTATTTGTTTGAAAAAACAAAATAACTGTATGAATTAAATACCAAATGATACTTGTAAATCGGCTTTGAATGAAACAATTGGAACACACTATATACAGAAAATGGTTGTACCGATACTTGCTTTTGATTTGAAAAACTGCTGAAAGTATCGTTTAATTGTTTCATACACCATGAACTGTATGGATGGATTGGAGGCCAGTATTATGGATGCTGCCGTTCCATTCCAGAGGGCTGACAGACCTTCTTGTGATGCTATCTGACATAAACCATCTGAAATCAAACATGGACAGGTATCATCCTCAATCATCTTGTATGTACAGGTATAAAGATAATGAAACTAAAATAAATGTAATACAAAATCAAAATGAACAGATATTAATATCATCTTGTATGTACAAGTATTAAGATAATGAACCTAAATGTAATACGAAATCAAAATGATTTTCTTATCATTTTTCCTTCCATAAATGCATCTCAAACAGCAAAGAGAATGATTATCTTGTTTAACTGACTCTTTAATCATCGCCACATTGGAATGTAAAAGTATCTCCCACTGTCTGTTAAGATACTGCCATATTGTAAAAATTTTTAGTTTTTAGACGACATGTTACATATCCAACTGATTTCCCTTGAATAAGATTGAAAATCTTAAATCTCAATTTCAATTTAGAAATGAGCCTGTTGAGTTGCCTTGGACAGAGTAAGTTCTTACCAATGATCCCCCTGTAACGAGGACTGGGTGCTGTTTTCTGTTTCTCAGTGCCACATTTCAGTCCCTGGATTTTTATCCTTGTGTTGACAACCCACAGAGGATTTGTGATCACAACATTAATGACACCTTAAAGATTGAATTCATAGTTCAAAAACAAGATCCTGTAAATGCACTGTCTCTTTAAATCTTTTAGTAGAAGCTTCAGATTGAATTTATACCAATCAAACTTAACCAAATAAACCATGCATGTTCTTGTATATACAAATGTACATGTACATGTATTATACTTTAATTGATTTGATTTTAAAATTCAGTACTATTTAATACGTAAAATATTGTTACATCTCCATCTTCATTTTTTCAATTACATAATTTTAATCACTAAATCAATTCTCAAAATCTCAAAATTCCATAAGATATAAAATACACAGTCAACTAACCGGACACGAAGGCCATCAGTAGGTCCTTGACAGGGCCTGGCTTGCTCCCCTCCTCCAGTAAGGTCGTTTTCAGACCATTGTACGTGTAAAAGTACACAAAGTTTGAGCAGCAGAGTGTAACCAGCACAGGAAAGAGGCCCTGGTATAGGGAAGATCTACACACAAATGTTTAAAAAATTTAATTTTTAGCTTCACATGCATCTATTAGTTCTAAATTCGTATATCAATAGTCATTTGTCAGTTCATTATAATATTTACATCCACTGTGTATTTTCTCAGTGATTTCATAAGCGATACAAGTCAATGAACAAACTAGATCAAACCTGGTTAATCAATGACAATTTTAAATGCAATTTAATTAACGCCAGCGTGTGAACTGTAGACCAAACTCTCAACAGCAAAATTAACCTCCCCACGAGAAGTTCATTAAAACTGTTAAAGTTTAAAAGAATATTTTTTGTTTATTGTTCACTGTTTATTCAAATAACTTTATTATGATAACTTTAATATGTAATGGTTTAAGCCTAATTTATTATTTTTATTGAAAATAAACTATTTTTTTTATTAATTGATATAGTTTTTGCAACACTGAAAACAGAAAGCATGCATTGAAGGCAGACTTCTCAACTCTTCCATCTATATAACTTTCTGACCGTTAGTACAGATGTCATACAGTATTTAAGAGTATTTTTCCTCACTTTTTATTAATACCATGGTAATTTAAAAGAGATTCATAGAGATATGTACATGAATGCATTTTTGGTGTTCAAAAAGGCTTTAAGGTACTGTTGATGCAAGTTATTTCTTTTTTCTGAATAGCCCACTGCCTTAAAAATTTATATCCAAATAAACCACTAGGTATATGTTATTGTTTAACAAAGAGATTTCCTTAATTAGATACACATTTATAATTTGAAAAAGGTATGGATATATATGTATGTCAAATAACATTTTCATAGCCAGTGATGGACTGTCTCAATGTATCCTGAAGCTAGCAAGTATGTGGCAACAACTTACATGCCCTCTTCTTTCATTATGTCCAAGGCCTCTACCGGTGCATGCTTGGCTTGCCGGCCTACATGAACTGCAAAGAATAATCAACCAACACATGTAAGAGTGTTTTTTTTTAAAAAGTTCTAGTAAATATTAAAAGAAGTCGACATTGATATGTACTTCAAATTTACCATAATAACTGTAATCAAATGAAAAAGGTGCTAGTGCAAAAGTACATGTAGATGATGCAGACTAAATAAAGAGTTAGAGTTTGGAAACACTAATTACCTTGTAATCTTGTTCTGACAGTTTCCAGGGGGTAAAACACCGCCATGGCTATCACACTGCCCTACACAGAACAATAAAGTCAACAATGTAGAAAATCATTTCAAATACATGTACTACACAAGACAGAAATATAAATTTTAGAGCTCAAAATTTGTGGCATAAATATAATAACCTTTAAAAATTATTAAATAAGGCATTTTAATTACATGATAATCTTAGTTAGCCAATCTTTTTTGCAAAATCAAGAATACCGGTACTTTCAACTTCAATGTTATAGTATAATTTTTTTAACATTTAAGAGTGCATTAATTAGTAAGTACATTCAGATCTTTTTTTGAACTAAGTAGGTGGTAAAAAGTCAATTAAGTCTCTGCATCCATAACTTGAACCCAGGACCTCTTGTGAACCATACCAGTGTCACATGTATAACCACTGAGCTACTCAGCTACACACCTGGTGACATAGAAATTTGGGGAAACTAATAAAGTATGTGATTTAGGGACTGTTGAAGTTTAAATTATTGAACAAACAGAAGTTTCCCACAGCTAGCTATATAGGTATCATACTGTAAATAGAATTTCAAAAGTAATTGGTACTTACTGTGGCTCCTGACACAGCATGTACAAAATTAGAGTAGGTCAGAAGACCACTCAGTCTCCCAGACACCATGCTTTTATCTACAGCTGTTAGCTTGAACATCATCCTGGATCTCCATGTGTAAATATTTTTAGAGTTATCTGCCCTTAGTTACACTAATGTACCACAAGTATGCAAAAACACAATAGTTCAACACAATATGTTATTATATACAGACAAAGTACAGGTTATACAGAAAAACTTTTCTTGTACATTTTATACATATATATCGGATTGTCCCATCAAGTTATATCAATATTTTCAATATATTATATTATACACAATACTCATTATAATGAATGTTGAACAATTAAAACACACCGGTACTTTCATAAATACTGGTAATAATCATGAGAATATTTATAGATTTTTTTTTTCTAACAAAAATTCAATCATTTTATGACAGTTTACACAAAAATCATTTGAATAATCAGCGTAGTGCACCGAGATGGAGAATCTGGTCCATGACTTCCAAGGACCAGGATCGCTCAGAATTCTCTACTTGAGTCAGGCTCTGGAGTTTTAATGCATTAATCACAGGGAGATCTCCACAGCGGGACACCGAAGCAATGACCATCACATACTGTCCTAGACAGGGAGGCAAGACCAAAGATAATTAATCTGCATTTAATTCATAGATAATTAATCTGCATTTAATTTGACATGTATAAAGAACATGACTGGATTCCACACCAGGCAAAGGCTGTATAAACAAAACTATCCAAATAAAATTCAGAGAATTACAATTACCGGGGTATACATCTTGGAATTCTCTGATATTAATAGCCTAAATGAATCTGGGCTTAACAAGGGTAATACATGTAATTGAAAATATCTGACATCATGATTTTGACAATTTGATTTAAAATAAAAAATACAATTATTTTTCAAAAGCCAGTGCCATAACATTTGAAGGACGGGGGAGACAATACATGTATTTACCGCAGTTGAATTGATTTTACTCAGAATAATTCGTGAAAAATATTTTTAATTTCATAATAACATTAGCTTTTGGTGAGAGAATATGAATCAAAACAGCATGAAAATTGGCAATTCAAAGATATTGTGACACTTTTTAATTAAATAAGCACGAGACCTGAATTTTCCTTATCTTTTTGTCAAATAATGTGATTCATTCACATATCGATTAACAAATTACACACCTGTTGCCAGTGACAGTGATATAAAGGGAATATTGTTGTATCCAGCCACCTTCACTTTGCCTGTACTGTCATCCAGAATCATGAAACCTTCCTCCTTGTTTATCTGTTTTAGAATGAGTACCTATAAAGTTAGTTCCTTTCCACTGTGCAATTCATCACTATGATTTAATATCATTACTATTTAGGTTTGCACACAATTGAAATGCCTTTTTTTTTTTTTTATAAAACCAGAGACATAAATAACATTTATTTATGTCTCTGATAAAACCTCATTTTGTAATTTCATTTAGTTAAAAACTATCCTTAGTTTGGGTTGCAAATAATGTATTCTGTAGTCTACTGCAGTAGTGGTTTTAAGAGAAGATGAAAATGTAAAAAGTTTACAACACCAACGACAACGACAACGCCGCGTGAAGACAGACAACGGACAAATTTTGATCAGACAAGCTCACTTGAGATGCTGTTGAGGACTTCCGTCTCAGGCGCGGATCTAGAGGGGGTCGGGGGGGGGGGGTCCCCGACCCCCCTGGAAAATGAACATTTATTAAATTTACATAGTAAAATTATCGCAAATATGCCTCGGACTCCCCCCCCCCCTCCTCCCCGGCAAACACAATGATCCTTCGGACCCCCCCGAAAAAAAAATTCTGGATCCGCACCTGCAGCTAGGTGAGCTAAAAAAAAACGCCCACATACTATTAAACACCCCGTGTCAATTTTATAGTATATTGATGAACATTTTTAATACATTGAGTTAATGTTAGATGTGGGGAGCCTGTGGTTCTGATCGTAACGCGTAACGTTAACGTTATACCTCGGTGACAAGACCTTGGATCCACACCACCGTGACGATGAATTCAACTCTATTACACTCGATCTTCCATTCTTTCTGTTTCTTTTTTCCACCGTTCTCGATCCCTTGTGTCTGTAAACGAACACCTTTCGTCAAATCTTTAACAAAAACTTTCCTTGCTGGATAATCAAGAATAGATGTCATTATTATCAATTTTGCCGCCTTTTTCCCCCAAGGTAACTTCGATCCCGACATTAAAAGTGATCTGTCTAATGCCAAGTATATAATAGATATATGGTAAAAACATTATTGTTTAATTTTAACAAAAACTTTGGTTAACACAAAATAAATACTTTTAAACATTCAACTTTATTATGCCAGTGCAAAGGTGGCATTTTTTGCACCCGCTAATTATAAGTTAAAGCTAGATGCAGTTTCTTAAATCCAAATACATATGTATTTACCGAATGATAGAGTCTAGGCCATTGTATAGAGAGTATTAAACGGCTAACCATTTTTGTTTTTAGTGTGTCGCACCGATAGGTGAGAAATTTACTTTTAAAAATCAATATCCATCGGAAAAAATAATTCCCATAGGAAAAATAATTGTACTACAGGATATTTTGATTTTTTAAAAATCTTACAGGAGTTGTATTTCCTATAGGATAAAAGTATATTCTACCGGAATTTTATTCAGACGGGAAGTTTTCTTGTGGGAAATTAAACTTTCCTATTGGATTTTAAATTTCTATGGGAGCCTTTGTTCAAATCCTATCGGAATTTAAATTCATATCTAAGGTTCATTTTTCCGGTAGGAAATTCTAAATATCCTGTAGAAAAACTGCTTTTCTTATATGAAATATTATTTTTCCATAGGAATTTAAATTTTAAAGGTAAATATCTCACATGACAAGTGAGATACATCAAAATAAAAGTTGTTATAAACTCTGTAAGCATGGGTCTATCATATGGTGTACTTGAATTTTTCGGTACATTTACCTTAAACTGATGCACGACGAATGCCAGTTTGGCACTTGCATAATTATCCGGCACAGCGTTCTTTACAAGATCAAAGTATATAATACTGACACTCCGAAAGGCGTCGTACATAACGTTACATGGATAATAAATAGATTGTAGCAGTCGCGAAGTGTATCTGTTTCAAATAATATGTTTTCCTGCATTGTATCAAGCAAAGGAAAACTGAACAAAACTGAAAAAAAAAATTAAAAAATACAGCAATGACACAAAGTTCCTTTTTATTCTAGTATCGCAATTGTTTCTGCGAGTTCAAAGAGGATTAGAGGGGTTTTTTTTTGTTTTGATTCTCTTGATCGATATACCAGTGTTGATTGCACAGGAACTTCGGGGAAACACTAAATGATATTTTTAGAATATCAGTTCAAGAAAAAAAAAACATACTATAAAGCTTATTTTTTAGTTGATAATATTTTAATGTCTGTACAATGAAATTCTCTTATTTTAATAACGAGGTTAATTATTTGGTTTGAATTTGAGAGGAGCGTTTATGTTTAGACACTAATTTTTAACATAACATGGGAGAATCTATTTTTTGGCCAGCTCGATTTTTTTTTTCAATATTACTGTACCTATTTACAGCTAGGTCATTCCTCTCTGTAAATAGTTTTCAAAGTGGGTTGATTTGCTGGTTTTTTTTTTTTTCAAAGTGTGTAAAGGATTCAAAAGTTTACAGCATTTTGTATAATATTAAATAGGAACGTTCCTTGTTAGAACTAGAACCAACTACAAGTAGATGGTTTTTCTGGTTTTCTGGTTTTTCAGCACATTCAAGAAGCAACATAAAAAACACCTTTGATTTTAGATGAATTAATTACTATTCATTTTCTTATTTTAACATGCTTGAAATTAAGCAAGAAATAACAATGCACTTCCATACTACAAACAATAGAAACAGCTCTAATTAGCTACTGGATTCGACAAACGTTCACCGAACCATTAACGTCAGTTCAAATTATCAATGTCAGTAATTAATAGAAAAACCAACATAGCGGAATATTCATTAGATCTTGAATGATATCGAACGGCTCTTTTCTTTTCTTTTTTTTTTTTTTTTGCCTTATATCTTATATTTGATCTGAGAAATAGTTAATCTACAGTTTGACTTTGATTTTCTCCCAGAGAAAATAAATATTTTTGCCATGTTAAAATCACTTCTGTTGAACACAGTTGGTCTTATTTCCCTTTTTGTTCCATTTTCAAACGGTAGGATCACACAAGAATTGTTCCTTTTCTCTACTAGAAATTCTAGCTATACCCCAGGAAGTGAGACGGAGGATATCTTGCTCGACGACAAGAAGTCCGCGACTTGGTGCGCCGTCCGATGTTTGGGATCCACCAGCTGTCTGGCCATGGACGTCTGTTACCTCCACACCTCCACTCGATGCCGCATGTGGAGTGCTCCACCGAAAGAAAATTCCACAAACAAACAGATCTGCCGCCGTTTCTCAGAGGTAAAATTGATTGTAACTTATAAGATAAGTACATGTAATACATTATTTGCAATGGTTCAAATTAAACGACCGATTAGATTGGATTACCGTTTGACTTCCTTTTATACCACGAAAGCTTGATCTATTTTTGTCAGGAAATGACACACAAATTTTTATTCGGGTGATGGGAGTGGTTGTACTGTTGTCAGATAAAAATGAGCTGTACATCTAATCACTGAATACGACAACTGAACAATTTAATTAACAAATTATTTAAGAAAATTTTCCAACGCGAAGACTAAATATTATCATATAACACCCAAAATACTATTATAACCTATATTTATATTATAAATTAACCCTACGTAAGCGTATTAGAGCCACTTGTATACAAGTTAAATTGCAACGTATGTTCAACATATGTTGCAATTTTAACCTGTTTAAATTCCAACTTTAACCAACATAAAATGCGGAATTTCCAACTTTAAAATTGGGATTTCCAACATTAAAGCTGGAAATTTCAACTTTAATCTAAAAAAATCCAACTTTTAAGTTTGCATTTCGGGAAATTTATCTTTTACAACTTGGCACTAATATGCTGCCTTACAAAACACCTTTATTATTATCTTCGATGTATTTTTCTTTACAGGTGAGCTCAACAACACACAATTCAACACCGCAACCTCTAGATACAACAACACAAACACAGAATCCACCAGCAGACCAAGATACAACGGCTCAAGAAACAACGTCAGCCGCTATCGGTAAACCGTCACTATGATGACGTCATTTTACTTTTTTCTATATTATAGTGTTTTATAAGAAAGCAATTGTCTTATGTAACACAAAGCTTACAATCAGCCAAAACATACATTTCTAGAGTGTAACAATGCCTGTTCTTGCTCTGTAATTACTGACCAATTATCCTCGGGAAAGGAACTCTACTCTGTCACCATAAACGGAGGCTCGACCACTTACGCCTGCGAACAAGGAGGTGACGGGAGAATTTGGACCGTATGTCTCTTCGCATTTTTTCGCGAAAAATAATAATCTTATCTAAACAAAATGAATCCCATTAAATGATCCTAGTTGATAGGTGTACATGTATAGTTGAAAAATTCTCAGACTGAGTGAAAAATCTGTGATAGAAACTGAAACTCTTAAGCTGTACATGTAGGTCTCGTTTAATGATATAATAAAATATCAGTAGCACGGAATTCTTTTATTAAAGGTTCTATATTGCATTCAACGTTCATATTCTTTTTCTCAGGTCATTCAGCGTAGAACAGATGGTTCGGTGAATTTTCATCAAAAACTTTGGACGGATTACGAGAAGGGATTTGGATCAATTTCCAGCGAGTTCTGGATAGGTAATTTAAAGTTAAGAGGGAAATATAATCAAACAATGAATTTAGGGGAAAATTTTCGCCAAAAACACCTTTTTTAATTGATTACACTGTATTTGTACGTATCATTTCACATTTCATGCGCGGATTTAGAGAGGGGTCGGTGGTCCCGTCCTCTCCTGGAAAATGAAAATTTATTAAATTTACATAGTAAAATTATCGGAAATATGCCTCGGACCCCCCCCCCCCCGGGCAAACAACACATACATGTATATCCTTCCCAACCAACCAACCCCCCCCCCCCTCCGGAAAAATTTCTGGATCTGCGCATGCCATTTGATACCACGTCTGAATGATCTAATGCAGTAATAAGATTCTATCATAAATAATAAAGGTCGCTTTTATGGGCTTTACAAAACTGTTTCTAAGTCACGTGACTTTTCTTCTCTTAATTATTTTGGACCAGAATAGGAGTAACTGTAACTCTTGAATATTCTGATACAATAGTCATTATTGTCAAGGAAACGTCATATATTTTTTTTGAAAATGGTCTAAAAATAAAATACATGTAGCTAGGATTCGATCCATGTTTTATGTTTTGGGTTTTGTTTTTGTTCAGTAGAAAATTTTCGTATTTCAGAACAAGATTCAGTTCCATTCTTAATGCTTGATTTGCTTTTTCCCACACGAGAATAACAAATCAACTTTGGCACTGCAGCAAAAAAGTATTCGTCGGCCAATTTTTTAACTGAAACATTCTGTAGGTTTGGGGGAGATTCACCGCCTGACGTCGCTAGGGCTGACCATGCTATGGATAAAGCTGGGGTTCTCTGACAACACTCTACAGTACGCCATGTACTCAAACTTTACCGTGGGAGGACCAGACTCAAACTACCGACTGCACATAGGGGGATACACTGGAAACGCTGGTAAGATTGAAAATACTTTGTTTCAGTTACTATAAAACTTAACCAATTCCATGTATATTGCCTCCAATTGTTGTTTTTATTTTACTATTTTATATTAACAAATCGTTATTTAAAAAACAACACGCTCTTCTTGAACTTAATTGCACTTAATTCATCTACTAGTATCTTACCACACTTGGATAAAATAGAGTTTATGTAATAATGATTGTAACAATTGATTTTATGTAATAATCATTGTAACAAATTGATTTTATGTAATAATCATTGTAACAAATTGATTTTATGTAATAATCATTGTAACAAATTGATATATACATTTATCGCTTGATAGTAAGGGAGATATGATATAAATAGTGCCTGTTTGGGAGGGTAACAGTTAAAATTGACACCCCGAGAAAACCATTGTCAACCGACGCGAAGGTTTATTACACATCGGGTACCTGGCTTAAACAAGTTGTCAAGGTCAAAGTGCATGACATTGATATAACAACAATTCACAGAAGTGAGTAAGATTTACAGTCACAAACAGGTCTCACCACCGTAAACAGCATATAGGCCTACTATGTAACTGCTCAATCCAGTAACCGTTAGCGAGACTAACTGTGAAAGTCCGATGATGTACTAGTATTTAAAGCTTTTAAAGTGTTTATAGTACTTTTTGAATTGGTCCTTCAATTTTCCAGGAGACAAAATGATACATATGGACCCCGATGTCAATCTGAACGGCATGATGTTTACTACATCGGATAACGACAACGATCTGTATTCCGGCGGAAACTGTGCTGTCTATTTCAATGGCGCCTGGTGGCACAATTACTGCACGTTGTCCAATCTGAACGGGTGGTATACCGACGCCAATTTTGCTTGGGGGAATCATGCCACTAAGTTAACCAAAACGTTGATGTTGATTACAGCTCCGTGACAATTTTAAATTTAAGGTGGAATAACACACCTGGAAAAAGTCACTCAAATTAACAGTAAATTTTTTATTATTACCGATATAATCGTAAAATAAACTGTACATATGTCAAATAAGTAAAGATTTGGCAGTTTTGGGATAAAAAATGAATATCTAAAAAATTCAATTCAGCAAGTAACAACAAAAGCCCCTGCGGGATTCAAACTCGGGATGTACGGATCACAAGGCCAGCACTTTATCCACTCGGCTACGGAATGAGTAACATGTTGCCGTCGTCGATAAAATCGTTTTAATAAAACGAAATGTCGTTTCGATCAGAGGTCAGCCATTTTGTGATGATATGTTATTCCACCTTTTATTCCACCTTAATGACACTTAAATTTCATCGAAAATTTATGGAGATTGTTTGATAATTTACAAAATATAAGGGGTCAGGTTTTTTTAATTGTCATTTTTTTCCAGAGCTTCGTGGCTATGTGATTTCGCGGATTTACTTGTACATTTATATACTTGTATAGAATAAATATAGTATTTCATCATTTGTTGAGATGTTAATTCGTGAATGAGAAGTAACCATGGTCCAGGATCGCTCTGTATTCTCTACTTGAGCCAATCTCATTTCCTGGTGCCATATAACTTGGGCAAGCTCATTTTCGGTCTCACTTTTCTACTATATATATATTCCTTTTGTAAAAAGTAAGACTTTTACATCAGTTTTATTGCATTCACCACGGGAAGGTCCCCACAGCGAGACATTGAGACAACAGCCATAACATTCATGAGCTGAACTGAAACATGGCATGAAACAACAAGACATTAAAGAAAATCTATCAATTACTAGTATATCTTCTACCATATAAAGCTACTCAATCTGAATGTAATAATAAAATAATGTCAGTAACTTTTACCATAACAACAGGAGAATTTTATCTTTATGAAAATCAAATAACCCCGGACATCGTATATTATTTTCTAAACTACGCGTTCTCTCCATAGAGTCCATACCCACATGGACCATCAAAGAGAAAAGATTGAGTTCCTGCAGAACTTGCATGTTTCGTATAGATACACGTTTTGGTAAAAAAAAAATTAAGTAGGATAAGAAGAATAGTTACCATAGCATAAAACATATTAAAAAGTTGATTTTTAAAAATTGTTTCAATATACTTGTTTGCACAATAAATTAAAATACTGAATTTTAAAATGATATTTTTCATGTGCAACACGACATGTACAACCAGAAAAATGAACAACGTTTTCATTGGCTGCTGAAAATATTTGTGACGTCACAATGACTTTACACGTCACGTTTGTTGTGGATACATTTCATACCCGCAAGAAGTTAGCTTTAGGCTACGGCGAATATTTGAGGAAAGTTTTAGATTTCGAAGTCGAAGAAGATGGCATCAACATCGAATAAGAGGGTAATATATCATACAATATTCGTTCTTACTAGTTTCGAGCTGATAACTTTGTTTGTTTGTTTTTTTGAAATAAAATTAGAAATCATCTTATTTGCCAACTATTTATTGCAAATGCAGGCAAATATGTTACATAATTGAAGTAAACGGCGATATGAAGTGCAATTGCTCCTCTTGCATATGTTCAAGAGCGCTTTATGGAATGTTTTAGCACTATACTTATTAAACAACCAAAATTATGTATAACTATATAATTCATCATTAATAAAAAAAGTCGAACAAAATTTCCATGTAGCAACTACTTGATATCTTCCTCAATGACATACTAATGTTACATTAAAAGTTTAAAATTTATCAATTTAAACTTAACTATAACAGTTATAGTAAAGTTTAATTGATAAATTTTAAACGTTTAATGTAACACTAATGCGCGTTAACAGAAAATTGCATAAAGCGTAATATACCATTTATTACTATATCTTTATGATTGTATAATAAATTCTCGTTTATTTTGAATTTCAATAGAGCATCTTTCTTCAAATTACAGGAAATTGAACATTTTTTTTCTAATAGACGTCAAACAATATTGGTGTAAAAATATAGAATACTAGACTTTCTAGTTATTAATTTGGTTATTACAGTTACGCCTTCCTTAAAAACACAAAATACAGGCGCTAATATTTTATCTTATTTTAGAGCGTGGACGATTTAGACCTTGAAGAGTGTTGCCGCTCCATAAAGAGGTTGGCGGTATCCCCTCGTGGAGAGGGCGCGGCTGGAGACAAGGTTAGGGCACTTAAAGTACTGTCATTGTGTTTGTGGTGCAGTTTTGTGGTGCAGCTTTCTTTTACAAGAGATGTGGTCATGATTATAACAACCACTTTAAGGGACATGGTCACGATTTTGGTCAAATTCTATTTTACTGTTTTTATTATTTTCAATCCTTTAGGAATGCATTTCCAATGACCAAATGAAATTGGAGAGTCAGTAGTTAAGTTATAAGCAAGATACAGGGCTCATAATTCTTTGTCATGTAAACAAGGCTCGTGCCCTGTTTTTGTTTACATTAGTTCAATATACCGGTACAAGTTCTTTTTCAAGCTAATTTTTTCATCTTCTTATTCGTTTTAAGCATGAATAAACAGATCCTAACGTTTACCACATTTATTTTCGGTCTAAAACTGGAGTTTTCACTTCAACGTTCAAAATGTAAACAAAAGCTTTGTTTACATAGCAACGAATGACGTTCAAATTTTGGTTGCCTATTAAAAATGCCTTACTGAAGCATTGTAAACATTAAAATCGGGAAAATAATTTTTGACCAAAGTCGGGACCATGCCCCTTTAAAACAACAGACTGATATGTTTATACTGCATTAAATAAGTATTTTAGTCAAGTTTCTACTGAGTGACAATGGGTATAATATGTAAAAACTTTTCATCGATATTTTTTTTTTTCTAATAGAACACTTCTTGTCCAAAGATAAAGAAAAAACCATGGCGCTTACAGGTAGGCTTACATACATTATTTAAACATTGTTATAAAAATGTAGGTCATTTGGACTAATTCTAAATGTTTTCGGGAGTAAAAGTTATTTTGATTAAACGGTATATCTTTGCTTACTATTAAACTTTGGGGTTACAGTGTTCTTGGTGTTAAGTTTAACACTGTGACATTAAGAATCTTTTATTGTCGCTAAGTTCAATTAATAATAAATATTTGCATTTTCATAGTCAATCCTGAATAAATTGTTTGTTTGTTTGTTTGTTTATAGATGCAGCCAAAACAGACACCCAAAATCAAATCAGATCAGAAGATTTGCTCTCCTTTAAAGGTTGGTTTGTACTTTATTGTCATTATTTTACAACTCCTCTGAATTTCACAAGCTTTCAGAAGGTTGCTTGCTTTCACTTTTTATATTTTACTTCATTTTTTTTCAGAATTTAGAAGATCAAATCTCGTTGATGCTGAAATCAATCAGATACTCCGTAAGTTATAAAACTTGTCATTTTTAATTTTAAAACATTTTACAAACATGTTGCTTTCGTTTTGCAATTAATAAATTGAAATTTTAAAAAACTCGATCTCACAGATTCCAAGCATCACAGGAAAAGAGGCGACAGATCGTGTAGATGGGAGCTCTAGTTCTCTCTCCATCAAACAGACTAAAAAGCACGCCAGGCAATCAAGGAGAAAACCATATCAAAAATCAAGACTTGAAGACAAAGATCAAGCAAAAGATGTATGTTGATTTCCAATACTGTAAACTATTTTTTTTGTATTTCGCGATCCCTTTTTTTTGCGATTTTTTTTTCGAGGAAAAACTGGTTTGCAACCAAGATAGGGTTACATATATATGGAACAAAAAATTATCAGAAACATTTTAGTACTGATTCGCGGCGAGAAATATTTGCAACGACAAGATTCGATCTTCTGAACCTCGGAAAGATTTTCCACACGCGAATTAAAGTTGGTTGCTATTGACGCAATACAATAATGATATTTATTGCGATATATTTCACATAGTTAACAACAAATCTACCTGCGATTTTTCTCCTTATATAAAATTTCATTTATGGTAGTGGTCCATGTATAGAGAAATTATATGACATTTTCATTATATACAGAATCCTATGATAGCCTCTTCACCGACTGTGAAAGGTCCAGTCAACATAAAACCGAAGCAGGGTACCAGCAGCAAACAGGTACGGGATGTCGCCGTCGTGTACACGCGAGCGAGTGGTGCATGTCGTGCATTTAAATCTGCATTGTTTTTGGTTTTTTGTTATATTGACGCTGTTTAATTTTCAACAGATACCTCCGATATTAGTACCCAAAACCATTCCGACAGCGCCTGTGGCTTCAGAAGTTGCGCTGCCAACTAAAGACAAGGGGAACACCGATAAAGCCGTATGTACACTTGTCAACTGCTTTTCAATGAAAGTTCAGCCATATTCTTTTTAACTGTATTTCTTTCCTATCATTAATATGGAAGTAGATTTTTACATTGGTGTGCTTATTTTAAGGCCCAGTTATAAATCAACGCCAATTTAATTAAAATTGATTAATTGATAAATTTGCATACATATATGTACATAAAATATATATATATATATATATATATATATATAATATGTACTACATATCAATTTCAAATACAACATGTACCAGTTATATAAATTAATCATAGATTGAATTCTTTATTTTATTTCGTCTCTCTTTTTTGTCTTAGGGTTCTCGAAAACGAAAGCTGAAGAGCTGTGATGTCCCAATCAAAAAGAGAAAAGTCGACAAATTCGAAGATGGAGTTATTAAAGAATTGATCAGAAAATTTGCTCAGCTAGCAATCTAAAATTTCCACCCGTTTGATTTTGGCTTTGAAATATTGTAAATAGATGTAATATCATACTCAAATTGTTCGTTGCTAATAATATACATGTATATGAATGTGGATGTTTTTATAAATTGGTGCATGTCTTACATGCATTTATCAGCATACACTTTTAGAACTTGTGTCTTATCCTTTTGATTTATTCAATAAAATATGTTCAATTCAAAAAAAAAAAAAGGGCATACACTTGTTCTGTTTTATTTGAAATAAGAAAGTGCTAGGCATGAAAACTGTCGAAAAAAAGAAATTATAAATGGTCATCTACATTTTAATTGACAGCAGTCTATCACTATTCATCCCCAGTAAAAAGAAAACCATGGTTCAAGTGTGCAGAGT
The DNA here is from genome assembly GCA_020458035.1 of Magallana ariakensis. Classification (NCBI taxonomy): domain Eukaryota; kingdom Metazoa; phylum Mollusca; class Bivalvia; order Ostreida; family Ostreidae; genus Magallana; species Magallana ariakensis. The sequence continues at coordinate 14,345,787 of CM035817.1, read as the reverse complement.
AGGTGCATGTAGCTGTGTAGCGATAGGTGGATCAAGAGGAAAGGGATCAAATATAGATTGCCTGCAGCCCAATCCTTATTATGTAATATTTTACATAATGAAATATTGTTTAAGTTTAAATTAACGGATGAAGAGATCTGAATAAACAATGTTTTAAAAAATGAAATTCAGAAGAAATCAAAGTACTGAAAGTACTGTAAGACGGTGGCGTCGTTTGAATGTGGCATATTACATGTATGATAATTATTGTCGTCGAAAACCCGCGGCCAGTATCGCATACATGTACTAATGCTTAACGCTTACATGCACAACTGGTCGTGAGTTTCCTACATGGATAACTATGTGGAAATCGTAGTTGTGTAATCTCAATTTACACTTTACAAAAGCTACGTCTCTTGGCCGTCGTCTTTGGGGGAAAACCCGTAGATTTATTTCAGTAGCCTTTGTAGTATAGAAGTTTGCATATATATATTTGTATTTATATCGTTTGACATTAAAATCCGTTTTTGGTATGTATTTTGTTTGCCCCAGAATGCCTCATTCGATATGTGGGTTGCCACCACATAGTGAATGAATAAAAAAAATTCAAAGCGATTTTATCACAATACGCCCAAATATTTGATTGTATAAAGAAGGGACATTTGTGGGTTTTTTTCTTTAGACCTTTGGTTTGACCCCGCAAAGGGAAACAACTTTTGAAAAGTGAGGATTGGACTATTGTGCTATAAAGGTATTGTAGATTTTTCAAAGTAACGAGAATAAATAAGGCTTTGGTATGATAAAATACTTGTCAGGTTTTTTCTAACTATTTGGGCATACATGTAGTATGTTTATTTTCCCTCTCGACAGCATTTTCCCTCAATTTCTTCACAGGGAAAAAGTTGCAGTCTCGTGGGCCAACACACTTACTTTAATTTGTCTTCATAGCCAGTTAATACATGTAGGTGTATAGAAAACGGAATGAGTTTACAAGAACATGTTTGATAAAACTGGAAAATGCTTTTGGAATGCACGTCATCATGAAACCGTAGAGTCAATCAATATTTTATCTTCGACTTCGAGTGGTTTATTTCCATTAGCTCACAACAAAAGTGAATGAAAATTTGAAAAGAAAAATCATACAATATTCAATCGCGGCAGTTCCATTAACCAACGTTTTAAAGTACATTTGTTCTATTGTATTTAGCTGTAGATTAATTCAAATCATTTGAATGAATTCGGGATAGTCACATGAATAATTATTTTATTGCTTTTCAGTACACTTTAAAATGCATAATTTACTTGCTACATTTAACTTTTTTAGTATAAATACAACAAATATTGATTAATTATTCACCAAAACATTTGCTTTACATAAGGTCATAATCAGTTCCTTTGTTTGGAAATCACATATTTGTTTAATCCTGCATTTAATATGCGAAATTTTGAAGAATCTTTTTTATATTTTCATTTTAAAAAACTCTGTGTAATGTCAGGAGTTTTGCACTAATATGGATAATTTTTACAAGGTCTTCAAATTTGCATCCGATTTGATTTTTTGCAGTAAAAATAATACTGTTAATGGGACATGTTGGGACATGTCCATAATATAATAAGAGCGTACAAGCAAAGGACTTTTCATTATAAAGTTTGACCTATGACCTCTAGATCATTTGTGTACAAAGGTATGTCTTCTTTATCAAAAAAGGACTCAAAAGATATGGACCCTGAATAAAACTGTTTATAATTATACATGTTTATTTCCAAAGCTGTGTGATGCTTGACCATTTCTCCATCCCATAAAATTAATGGCAATATTGGTAAACTATTCAGATTTAAGCAAAATGAGCAAAGAAATAAATAACGTTTTCAGGGATCTTTTCAATTTCTCCAGGTCACGAATAAAACAGTAGTGGTAAAATGAAATCTAATGTTTTAACAGGATAAATCAGTTTTTAAAACACAAAACAAACAAAATTCAAGTTGAACGCACGTTTTTTTGAGCCGTACATCTGTGTATATTTTCATTTTATTCGTTGCATGTACTAGACAATAGATCTAGGGTTCGCAAATCTCGGCAATATTTCCGAAAAGCTACAGTTTAGTAGCTCAGTAGAATACTACAGTCATCTATGAAGCACATTCTAGCATTGCGTTGAGTGATGACACTATCTAACCGGTGTGTATTTCAATTGCGATTCGCAACAAGATTCTGATTGACGCATTTATATAGACCCACCCATTTAAAAAAGCATGTTGAGAACATGATGCTAACACACGGAAACAAATGCTGAAGAAAGCTCATAATAAAGTTGTACTCGCGAGTTAAAAATTACAGAGTTTATTTGAGAACAAACGAGGCGATGTTTACGTACATGTAACAATTCAAAAAAAAAAAAAAAGCAAGAACGGGCGCATATGGAGAAAAGTCACAGATCGTACCTTGCTCATCGTATTACGTTATTCAGTTAACTGTGAAAAAATTCGTCAGAAACTGTTTAGTGAACAAATAAATTTTACATTACCTTTCACAATGTACCATACATGTACATGTATATGGTATATCGCATGAGTTGAACCGATTGTTTTTCCTCACAAAAAGCTAGCGCTTGCTGCAAAATGGAGATTCACGGGTTTACACGCCGTGAAATCCATAAGACGTTTTACAGCATATATCTTCGATTCCTTACAACAAATCTGTACTGAAAATTGTTGAAACATCGTCACCAGGTCCGTAAAATGACGAAGTGTGGTGTGTTTATATACATATAAAACTGTGTGTGAAATGGCGACTCGATTTGCACGTGAGTTTTACAATCCGAGGTCGATGAGCGTGTTTGAGAGAAAGTCATTGTAGAGCGTCAACATCAGTAGTAATTATTGTCTGATGAATATTGAGGTGTATGTAACAAAATTAATGATTCTACAGACTGAGAGGGTTATAAAATAAGGTTGATCACAGATCAGTCCAAAATTGAACATGTTTGTATAGTAAATTTCAAGTTTTTTGCATGTTTGAAACACATGCACACTTGTAGAAGAAAGTGTGCCATCGATCGGTTGAAGTTCAATAAAATGTAATTTATGTAATATTCATTGTCAGTATATGTTGTGAATTCTTTGGAATAAGCTACAACAAAATAAATACTGCCTCAACTTAAATTGATGCGTTGAAAATGATTGATCATGAATTTATCGATGAAGCATAATTGCTGAAAAATGAAATGGCAAACCCGTTTAAATAGTGTGTTTCTGACAATTGTTTACACCATAAAAAAGACATGATTATTGTGAGAACTCTTGGTCAATTATCGCAGTGATATAATTTTTGGAGTCCTGATACTGAGTTAAACTTCACATCTGGCAGTTGGTGCATAAGTTATCAATACCGCGTAAGCAGACAGGGAAACGGCTCATTAAAAATAAGACACAATTTCATAAATTATTTAAATGTATGTACAAAATAATTAGCAGCTATAGTGCTTAAAATATCTAATAAGATGTAAATTAGTTCTCAAACTGAAATCGACAATCGGTAAAACATCGCCAGTAACTCTGCATACCTAACAGAGTTATCGTTCCTAATCCGCTAGGGTCCCCGTGAGAAATACCCTTCCGGCCAGGACGATAGCAATAGACAGTGGCTATTTATAGCCACCGTCTAAAAATTGGAAGCACGCGCTCAAAGTGCTTCAATGTAGGCATTTTTTTAAAATATGTTCAACGTGTTAGAATACTAGTGAAACCAGTTTCTACACTTAAATGTGATGTCCACAACCCTGTATAGGTGTTATAAGCACTTCATAATCACCGTAACACAAAATTAATTTATCAACAAATGCCACCACAAGAAACTGATATACTAGTAAATGGAATCCCGGAAAAAAAAATGGAATTATATATAATGATTCTGTTGATGATAAAGAAGATAATCATTTTGTGATAGCACTAGACAATGAACTATAAAACATTGGATGTGAAAATGTTTCACATTAGAATTTATTTTGGGGGTCTTTTAAGGACCAGCTGTACACTGGTCGAAAGGTGCTAAAGATGCATTGGGGATGACACCAATTTGCACAAAATACAATTGAAATTTAACTAATTTCAATTATATGAAACCATGGTTTACACAGGATTGTAAACATGCTAGAAAGAATTTTAGAAAGACAAAGAGGTTGTTAAAAAAAAAAATTAAGAAGAGATATTCATAAGGATTATTTGCATTAAAAAGAAAGGCTGTGTCATAAAAAGAAACTAACAAAAATGCAATGCCTTAAGCAGAAATTAAGAAAAACCCTTTTAATTCAAGAATAAACAATCCCTTAGATTGAACTCATACACATATCAACAAAGCAGATTTGTGTGATCTTTTTACACTGCTGTAACACGAATTTAAATAGACGACAAGAATCAGAAAAGAAGTTATTTTCACATGTTTAGCTTAAATGTTGGTATAGCGAGGTAAAAATTCATTCTAAATGTTTTATAATTACTGGCTGCTTAAAAATCATTATACTATTATAGTTTGAGGAATACTTATTGAATTTTCCCGCACAACACATATACATTTATTGTTTACATTATTAAAGAATCTTATAATTAGAACTTTTGAGCCTTTTACTGTGCGTGGAGTATTTCGTGATCGATCAAAATTTTGGCAACATTGATAGCGATTTGTTGTAGCCTTCCATATATGTTGTTTTTAAGAAACATATCAATTGCACTGACAATAATTTACGTCCATTTTAAACTTCATATGGATGATAAGGAGAGGTAAGGGAAAAAAATAAACGGCTTTTTTTCGGGGTTAACTTTTTGTTTTAATGATAACAATCATTGCAAAAATATGTATTTTTTTCTGCAATGCTCTCTTCTTTCACATCTGCAGGAACAACCAAAACGCCGATTTGATTTTTTAATTAGCTTAAATGAATTAAGATGAAAAAAAATAAATCCTTGATCGATGTAGGCTTTTAAAACATTCTGAGTAAATATAACTTTCATGTACAAAGTAAAGTTACAACAAAGAGAAAAAGCATCGACATAAAATATATCAAAATCAAAGGACGCAGCGCTGATAGCCTTTTAGATTTGAATCAAAAGAGAAACCAAAAAGGCGAAAACTTAATTATATTTTGATTGAATTTGATGGATGAATGTTCCTTTTTCATGTTTCATCTTTAAGCTTGAGATTAGAAACACTTCTCTCGTAGCTCTCAGAGAATAGACAGTCATGTCTTCCATGTTTAGACCCCTTCTGTTGAGCGCAGCCATAACAGTTTCCCTGCTTTGTCACTTCTTGCAAGGTAGAACTACACAAGAATTGTTCCTTTTCTCTACTAGAAATTCTAGCTATATTCCGGGAAGTGAGACGGAGGATATCTTGCTCGATGACGACAAGAAGTCCGTGACTTGGTGCGCCGTCCGATGTCTGGGATCCACCAGCTGTCTGGCCATGGACGTCTGTTACCTCCACACCTCCACTCGATGCCGCATATGGAATGCTCCACATAAAGAAAATTCCACAAACAAACAAATCTGTCGCCGTTTTTCAGAGGTGAGATTGATCTAACGTTTTAGCTTATAATTATGTTATATAATTAATAACTAATTATTAGTTACTTGCAATCGAACGACAAATAAAACAGGCATTTCAATTGAATTAAATCTTTGTAGAAAACGAATTTTATTACATGTATTTGTATACCACGAAAGCCTTTTGTTCTTGTATCGAAATGACGCGATATGGGGGTGGGGGGTTGTTGTTGTTGTTGTTGTATCATTGTTGATGTTGTTTGATGTTAGATAAAAGTAAGCTCTTCATCACAAAATAGGAAAACTGAATAATTAACGCCCGTTCTTGAAAATTTTCCACTCCTATAAGCGAAGACCAAATTATTATAAATCCTATCCGAAAACACCTAAAATATTTAAATCAACACATCGTTTTCATCATCTTCGTTGTATTTTCCTTTAAGGTAAGCTCAACAACAAACAATTCAACACCGCAACCTCTAGATACAACAACACAAACACAGAATCCACCAGCAGACCAAGATACAACGGCTCAAGAAAGAACGTCAGCCGCTATCGGTAAACGGGCACTATGATGAAATAATATTACGTTTAACCATATAGGGTTTTATAAGAAAGCAATTATCTTGTCTTTTAATTTTATGATATAAAATACACAATTTTACATCAGGAATACATGTGTGTTTTAGAGTGTACAAATGCCTGTTCTTGCTCCGTCATCACTGACCAATTTTCTGCGGGAAAGGAACTCTACTCTGTCACCCTAAACGGAGGCTCGACCACTTACGCCTGCAAACAAGGAGGTGAAGGGAGAATTTGGACCGTAAGTTTTATATCCAATTTATTTTGCATATTTAGAAAGACTATAAACCCCTTTACCAAAATTGTAAATTTTATGTCCCCTAGGGTAAGAGATGCTTTTTGTTCTTCCTTTGTTCGAATATGCTGAACTAGGACTGTGTTCTATTCTTTAAATATGCTAACATTAGAATGATTGCAAATTAAGTAAGAAAGGCATTAAATTCTACCATTTTTTCCCATTTAAAATTTACTGGGGGAAGAATTTCTGTCTGGCTTGTGGGAGTGGGGGGGGGGGGTAGGTAATACATGTTCAAAACTCAAAAGGCATCTTTAGTTCTTTTGCTAACAAAGTGCATTTTTATAAATAGCAATATGCTCCTTTCATGAAATTCGTGTTTAATGAAAACATATAAAAGCAGGCAGTGAACACATTATGGTAAAATTATTTTTATCATGACATGCATTCGTGCACCTCATGCACTCTTATTATCTTAAAGCTTTTCACCAAAGTTATAGATTTCAACCCAAAATTAGTTGTGGCAAGATTTCAGGTGGGGGAGGAGTTATTACCATATTTTAATGTTTGGCCCATTTGGCTAAGGTTTAGCCTCTAGAATGAAGCTTGATTAAATACACATGAGATTCCCTGTGAATAAATAGGCCCCTTTGGCTAAGGTTTAGACTCTAGAACGAAGCTTGATTAAATACACATGAGATTCCCTGTGAATAAATAGGCCCCTTTGGCTAAGGTTTAGACTCTAGAATGAAGCTTGATTAAATACACATGAGATTCCCTGTGAATAAATAGCCTATGGTACTCAGGTGACCTTTAAGGCTTGTGGCCTCTTGTTCTTCTTTTCCCTAGACCATTCAGCGCAGAACAGACGGTTCGGTGAATTTTCATGGAAAACTTTGGATGGATTACGAGAATGGATTTGGATCGATTTCCAACGAATTCTGGATAGGTATTCAAACATCACTTACTTTTTAACAAGAAATTTATCAATAGTCTTACTATCAAATTCAATGTTCAAAATACTCTTGGTAAGAATCCCCATATTAAGCATTTAATTGGGTTACTATACCACAACCCCCCCCCCCCCCCCGGATCTAGAGGGGGGGGGGGGGGTCAATGAGAAGTTATTAAATTTACATAGTAAAATTATCGCAAATATGACTCGGCCCCCCCCCCCCCTGGAAAACACATACATGTTTTTGAAAGGCGTTGTAAGCGAAAATATTAAGAGTGATATTGGAAAAAATGCAATTATAGATTATAGGCATATTCGGCCTACGTACCCCCTCCCCCCCCCCCCCCGCACGGATTAGGAATTTCATGATTTTGGGAAATTAGGTTGTTTTTTTTTTTGCTTGTCAACATTTCTGATGAATAGTATACCCCCCCCCCTACTTTCAATTCGGACCCCCCCCCCCTGGAAAAATTTTCTGGATCCGCGCATGTCACACATGTAAATCAGTAAAGGTTATATCGGCAAATTATCGGCAAAGACTAGTTTGGGTTTAAGTATGAGTTCGGAAATTTTTTTCAGAACAAGATTCGCTGCATCATACGTCTGCTATGAATAAAGAAACGTTCTCTCACTTAATAACATCCAATCATTTGTTGAAATTTATATAAGTGTATACTGGAATTGTTAACCTGATTATTTACATACATGTAATAACTTTAATGGGGTTTGAGTAAAATTAGAAATCAAATTTATTGTAACCATACTAAGATTCCTATTTGCTAAATTAAGCTGTAAGACGATTTGTTGAATAACTGTATCCCACATGAAATAATTTCACTATCCAACAACCTAACTTGGTAATGTTTGTTGATAATAAATTTTAATAAATATCGATCGATGTTCCTGTGTTGCTTGTACTACTGAATTTTTTTTTTTACAATTTTAGGCTAATATCATCTATTTTCAATTGTAGTTAACACTTCAAGTTAATGATCAACTACTTCGCATTGCCAAAATAATTGGCTAAAAACGATTAAATATTGGTTAAACTGTAGCTTTATTGAAAAAAGTCTTCAGACCGAAGAATTTAACTTTCTTAAATTGACATAGTAAATTTACCGAAAATATACATGTCTTGGACCCCCGCCCCCGGGCAAACTCAAATATCCCTCGACCCTATCCCCTCCTCCGGATCCGCGCATGCAGTTCAATACATGCCAAAGCCCTTTTAATTTATCAATCACATAGACCTGTGTCAATCTTGGACTTTATTCCCTATTTTGCTAATACATGTATATAGCAAATATATATGTGGAAATAGTTTACAGCAGACAATTTTAAGGATAATCTATTAATTTGCTCAACAATTTTTTCAAACATCCTCATCAACCACGGTAAATGAAGTAAATAAATGTAGAATTGAAAAACTAAATAAATTAATAATCAACTGAATGCGATAGGTTTGGGTGAGATTCACCGCTTGACGTCGCAAGGACTGACCGTGCTACGGATACAGCTGGGATTCTCTGACAACACTGTACAGTACGCCATGTACTCAAACTTTACCGTGGGAGGACCAGACTCTAACTACCGACTGCATATAGGGGGATACACTGGAAACGCTGGTAAGGCATAGAAAATATAAAACAGTTAAAAGATTTGCCTACCGACCCCTTTATTAGTGCGAATGCAAGTATGAGACAAAAATATCGGAAGGGGTACTAATAAACTTTGTGTTTTTAATAAGCCATCCAGATATATCTTCTCTTCGTCTTCGTAATCTAATAAAACCAGATTTGTGTATCGCAACGTTAAGAAGCGAATTTTTTTCTTTTACATGTACTATAAGCATTTTAACATTAAAAAGCCCAATATTAAGGAGACCGACTTTAGTTTTCATTGCGCCTGTGTTTTGCACATTCTAGTAAAATTCAGCGTATTTATGCTATTTATTATATTGAACACAATGAACAAAATACAGATAAAAATATTCAGATATTTTATGGAAAATTTATTTTTTAAACGATTTTTTCGTTGTTCGATAGGTGAGCTTTTATGACGTTAAGTTAAGCTGAAGCTTGTAGAAGTACATATAAGAAATAACATAAAAGGAAAAGTAAAAAGCGTACGCCTCTGGAATTTTACACATAATAATGCTATCCTCAGGATTTTTTTTTTTATTTTTGAATAAATCCATTTTACCAATCTACATTTGTATTACTTCAAATGTATAGCAAAATTTGGTGCATATTGTTATTTTGAGATTACCCCCACTCTAAAACCAGACGGTAGAATTTGGGTATTTTTTTATATATGAGCTAGAAAATGATAATTACACTTTGGGGAAAATCGCTATCGCAGTATTTTTTAATTTCCTTCGAAGTGCGGAAAATGACAATTTCCTATATATTCCCATAGTAAATGTACCTACATTTAGAGACGGCCCATAAAAAGAACTAGATGATAAATTTTCTTGAAACTTTGCAAATATACTACAGTTGATATAAACATATGGTCAAAAAATAAAGAGTTTTGCTATTGTGGTTTTTACGCGAAAAAGTCCCAAATTCACCTCCTTAACATTCAAATGTCACGGAATTCAAATGGTAACATCGTTTAGGTTGCGATTAATTAACTGTTTAAAGTTTAAATATTTATGCTTCAAATTTTCTTTATTCAAATAAGTATCCAGTCATTTTAGACCTATTTTTAAAAAGTTTATATACGATAGTCATTGAAGAAAAAAGCTGTAATTTGACAGCCTGTTTGAGTGTCTAAATAATTCAAACCCTTCATCGTAGACAGTTGTTAAGCTTGTTACCAATGGGATATGGTAGTAGTGTCATGTAAATTTTGAATTTACTGGGTGGGTGTATAAATACAAAATTTACAACATGATATGACAACTAGTTGTCATGTTGTAAATTTTGTATTTACACCCACCCAGTAAATTCAAAATTTACAACATGACAGTAGTTCTTTGCTTCTCAATGCTTCTTAACAATTTAGATTTTGATGTAGAAGGTGTTATGATTTTCAGGGGACAATATGATTGTATCGGATCCCGGAGTCAACCTGAACGGTTTGATGTTCACGACACTGGATAAGGACAACGATCTCTACAACAGTGGTAACTGCGCCGCTCTGATGAATGGGGCCTGGTGGTTCAACAACTGTGCTTTTTCCAATCTGAATGGGTTGTATACAGACACCAATTTTGCATGGGGGAACCATGTTTCTAAGTTAACTAAAACTCTAATGTTGATTAGATCTCCGTGAGACAGAGACACCCTAAATATCCACATAAACTAATGGTGTGTCTTCGGCGTTGGAACGATATAACGATAATATGGGAGGGTTATATCCATACATATCGTAACCCTACTTATATTTATATTCTTTTGAGGTATACTTAAGTAACGATAGGAATAGCTGTCCATCATTGCTTGTTTGTTAAATTTTTCTGTTCAGAAATAGAGTCAGTAGTATTTTCCTGAGCAACTTCTGGCAACCGTTATTCTCTCAATTACATGTAAATGCATGTCAATGGCGTCGGAAGCAAATTGAAAGTTGGGGGAGGGGGGGGGGAGGCTAGTCTAATCAGAAATCTTGACGAGCAAAAAAAAAAGGTTATGGTTATGTCTAAATTTGCAAGAAAGTTGGGGGGGGGCGCTCCCCGGTCCCGACGCCGATGCATGTAACTACTAAATAAAGCAAACCAGAATACATGTAACTAAAATTATGAAAACATTTACCAAATGATAATAAATCATACACAGCCTTATCATAATGTTGTGGTAGAAATAAACTAGAACTTCTTTGTTCAGATTTACTTCTATATCAATTTCACACACCAAAAAATAAATAGATAAATAAAATTTATAAAATAAAAAATGCGCACGCCAACACTTAATTAGCATCTATAAGATTAGGCCAAATCATGTTTTCTATGACATATTTTAAAAATGATAATTCTATCACTTATCATTTTATTTTTTATAATTGTTCTTTGTATTGTATATTTCAAAAGTTGTATTTATAGAATAAATTTTCTCGTGTTAAAATATCCATTTTCTATCTGTGTTATATTGTTGCTGTTAGCAGTCCTTATCTTTTAATCTGTACTAGTATATCGAATTAAAAATAGTTTGTATTTAATATGTATGTGAATTTTACGGAATTACGTTACGATTTACTATAAGTATTAATCAGATTTTTTATTAATCATAAAAGATTCTGGTATATCACAATGGTATATTGATCACACAGTAGTTTTGTAACTCTGATTTTGATAACCTTATTTTCAATTTTTAAAATATCTATATTTATATATAGAACTAAACGGACATTCAAAAATCTGCTATGGAAACAATTCAGAAATCGGTGCGTAATTCGTTGTTACCACATATACTGTTTTCTAATATTAGTAATGAATAAGTTATTGGAAACTAGAGTTCGGAGAAATGATTTTCAAAGAAATAAATCTACCTTGTGACGACAGTACTCATCGTAGGAGTGACCATTCAATATGAATTGAAAATCATTCAGTGAAGACAACGAAATACATGTAAAAAAATATAAACAACTGGCCCGAGAAGGTTGACGATTAGGATGGCACCAATGCCCATTGGTTTAAACGAAAAATAAATTTAAATACATGTACTTAAAGAATTTTGAATTTTAAATATTTTCATTCAAAAAGATGTGCGAATCAGCAATGGTTATAACAAGGAACGAAAAGAAACTGTAAAATATTGTAAAAAAACAACATATCTTACATTTGGTTTCAAAAATCCGTTCTTAGCATTGCATATCTAGTATAGCATAAATTTATTTAATATTTTTAACGCTTAAACAATTTCAATACTTGAAACCAGCTCCGACATGAAACATATCAATAAAATCTGGAGTACCAAAATCTTCAAAAAGTGTCATCTTTTTTAAAATACGTCAATGCGAAATATTTCATAAAGTGGGCATTGCTCCATATTTTTTTCCTTTTCTAATTTAAGATTAATGAAGAAGAAAAAAAAAAACAAAAAGACTTGGAGCGATGGCCCGCTAAAATAAATATATATTTTTTCTTGTAACACGACATTTGAATATTTTAGGTAAATAATTAAAGTCCGTACATTCGTGGACAAAGCATCATCTACCATAAAAATATGATTCAGTGGTTAGAGCGCCATTTTAAGAAAATAGGAACGAAACACAAAAGAAACAAACATGATTTATTTGCAAGTATAGTCAATCAGTTTGTTCTAAAACAAAATACAAGACATATAAGAAATAATAAAAGTAACATGAAATGATAATTATTATGATAAAAAGACTTTCTTAATCATTAAATAAACTTTATCACATTTACACAAACTACATTAGTTAGAGTACCATGATTGGTGGTCCGAAATATCTGACGTTTCCTGGCTTTTTTAACGATTTTGATATTTTACTTGCATGTAAAATATCAAAATCGTTAAAAAAGCCAGGAAACGTCAGATATTTCGGACTACATGATTGGATACTGGGACCTTTTTTTTTTAGAAAGAGTTTTGAGGGAAAAAAAACCAAGAATATTTCAGGAATTCAATTCCGGCAAGGAAATAAGATCACTAAAATACAAAACACAGCGCACTCGAGTGGTAAAAACATAAAGTTAATTTAATTAATCATAAAACCAGAAACAAATTTTGACAGAAAAGCTCTTCCCCTGAATTGTTTCTACACGACAGGAGCAATATACAAACAAATAGAAAAAATTATTAGAAAGATTTTAGCCCGACCCGTTTTCTCCACAAAAACCAACCCGCAAGTCTTTAGTTATGTGATAGCTTATATTTTGATTGCAAGAGTAATCTCTCTTCTCATTGTCAATTTATTTCTACTCAATTTTCTTTAATTTTCCTTAAAAAAAGAAAAATTACTTATTTCCCTTAAGTTAAACAAGCTATAAAATACTCTGTAGCTCCCGGTCTGAAAAAAATCGGATGGACGTTCATCCTAATTTTTTCAGACCGGGAGCTACAGACCTGCAACTCAATACAGGAGCAATTGATTGGGCAATATATTAGCCTTTCTTTTATCTAGATCAGTCATTAGAGAAATGTTAAAAAAAATAGAAAACTGGTTTGGGGGACTTGTCATCTGTAGATAGGAAAATATGAGATACGTCATGTAAAAGTTTAATTCTTCAGTACACTTCTTTAAAATTCATTGTCAGTTAATTTATACAACGCAAGTGCAATGCTGAACAGGTTGTTGCATATTGTAAATTACAAACGTTTAATAGAAATTGTCTTAATGCTGTATAATAATACATATTTATCAATATTATCTTATTGTAAAAATATGTTGAATCTGATTGTTCAAAAAAGTATTTCATAAAAAAATAATGTACCTCTGTTAATGATAAAACAGGTGTAGTATGGTAAAATGGGTGGTCTTAAGGAGGCTGGGGGGTCAACAAATTGACCATCAGATCCATCTTGAATTTTTAGATATGATTTTTTATGCTATAAACTATTATCTAGTAAATAGAAATTCCACATAAATTTTTGCTTTAAATTTTGGGTATTTCTCTATATTTTAATACAGGATTCTACTTCTAAAGGAGATTAAAACAGTATGAAAATGGCCACAACCACCCAGCCTTCTTAAATAGAGGGAAAAAAATGCTCCAGGGTGATACATCATAGAAACATGCAACAATAAATGGCAACAGGTGCTTTTGTTAAATGTTAACAATAAAAAAAAATTTGGAATAAGAAATAATATCACCCTCTAAATGATAAAACCACATTTTGCCATTAGTAATAGCAACTGCATACATTACATGATGATCAACTTTTATTCGCAACAACATTATTTCGTGATTTACTTGTGATAAACTGGTTAGCAACAATTAATTTTTGCGAGTAAACTTTGTATTGTTACCAAAAAAGGCTGGTTTGCTGCGATAATTATTTTGTGACGAAAAGGCCGTTGCGAACCTTGCGAAATTTTCTCGCTCGCGAATAAAAGTTGGTTTACAATATACTTAATACGTTGATGGCACCAATGTAATGCAGTTACAGTTTACCGTAGTTTTGGGGACCTTAAAGAATTCTACAATACTAATATAATTGACCTATATAGATTTTTAAACAAATAAAACATAAAACATCTCAAATATTGTCAGAGTTTAAAAACATTCAGTATACTATAATAAATGTTGCAAGCTTTGAGAAAGGTATGGTTGGATATTGTCAATCTTTGAAAAGCCCTTGGTTTTGCAATTTCAATGTTACTCTCACTAACAAGCAAGATGTAAACATGTTTAAAGATGTGTGATTAATAAAACAAATATCACATTAATGCCAATAAATATTCATCACTACAAGCAATGTTTGACAGAAATTTAAATACACTATAGTAAGAAAGTGACTGATGGATATCTTTTATCCTGAATTGTCTGTTGGATATATTGCATATAAATAATGACTGCTTCTTTTTGTTACATCACGCACTGAAAAACTACCTTTCTTTTAAAAAGTTACAATTCAGATTTAGGGGGTTAAGGTAGTACAAAACAGTATCCGAAAAACAAACACTTCGGAAATCCTCGCGCAAGTCAAACGTTTACGAGAAACAAAAAAATGACGTACGTCATGTTCTAAACGTCTTATTATGACGTCACGCCGTGCAAGAACTGTTCAAATAATACTTTGTAACAAAGTGGGGGAGGGAGGTTTAAACTTCTTTTTAAAAATATCTAGTGGTGGAATTGTTTTGGTATTTACATAATATTATCTACATATTCCAACAATTTATATGATAGTTTTTCGTGGAATTTGAATGATAGGAATTTAAATAAAAACGGTATTTAGTATGGCGAATACCTCCAAAATAGGGCCTTCTTGCATATACTTTGGACTGATTTTATTGGTACAAACAATTATCAAAGTCAATGATTATTATTTTTTAACGTTTAACGTGTCTTAGTCTCTTTGTTAATGGATATTTGCCAAAAAAAATATTTTGACAATTTTTTTTCTTTTAAATCATGTATTCTGATGAGCCTAGCCCTTTTCTAACAGGGTGTCGGAAGCCATAGTTGTGACCTAGATTACGAGAAAACTAATGGTGGAATTTTTTTAAAACTTTGTATATGTATACAGTTTATGTATACATGATTAACATTTAGTGCAATTTTTAAAAAAAATGAATTATGGGAAAATTTTTCGCTATCTGTTTTGTACTACCTTAAATATTAATCTTATTTATATAATTATTCTTACATGTAATATAGTGACTGCTTCTTTTGTTTTATCATATTTTTTTTTCTTCAAAAATCACAGATTTAAGGGGTTAATTAAGAAGAGATTTTTTATATATTTGATTAATAAGATACAATTATATCACATATGGTAAATAATGAACTGCTTCTATGTTACATCACAAATGGAGAAAAAAAAAATCCCTTCAATTTTTTGTTGTTGCAATAATTCATATCAGAAGGATGGACATTAATGAAGTAAAAATTCCAATGAAGACAAATGACAAATCTATACCGGTACTTGATGGACACAATCTAATACAGTACAAAGTTACCATTGCAAACACTAAACAATCTGTACAGGTTAATTACTGTTTCCTTAAACAACTTAACGTGGCTTTATATTTTTAAAGATGAGCTTTTAAGTGAATTACCAACATTCATACATGTAAGTCAATGTACATTTGTAAGAATATTGAATAATGATACATATAATGAGGAAAGGTATATGGCTTGATAAAAAAGAGAAACGACTTAAAAACTACCCTGATTGTCCGTAAATAAGTAAAGATAATATGAATACAATATAAGCAATATTTTTTAAAAAATCAACAACTCTTATATATCAATCGTAATATTTAAAGATCTTACCATTCCCCAAAAAAGAAATCATAATTCATTTATAAACAATGTAACTGCATTATTCTTGCCTAAAATGTTAATTAAATCCCACAAAAGGAGTTAAATATCTTGGTGATGATGGATTTCTTTGTCTAAAGGAAGGAGTGCAAGTCAAAGGAAAAAGGTTTTATCTCTGTGAAAACCCTCATCACAAAAGTACATCAATTCAGCGTATCGGCTTGATCATGTGATATACTAAGAGATCTGTCTGACTATATTATTAAGATTCTTAATTAAAATAATGGAATAAATTATTTACATGCATCACACATCTATATGCAGTAAACCAAAAATGTATAAATAAAATCACAAAAGGAAAAGAAATCACTAACTACAGGCCCAAGTAAATTACCGGTAAGGTACATGCTTATATTTAATATATATGTACAGTATGTGTGGAGATGTATATATATGCAGTCAGAGAAAAAAAAACTATAGAGTAAATATAAAATATAAAACACTCTTGTTGTATTAATATAGTAAACACAGTTTCTAATTTAAATCTAGGCTACCCTTCGACTTATTAAGGACCAAATAATTTTCAGCTTTTAAATACATGGTGCATTTTAAATACAAGGTATAATTTAAAATACTTGGTACATTGTAAATATCCTTCAACAAAAGGAAGTGATGCTTGCATGTCTAATGCTACTATTACATGTGCTTTAAAAAACAGTCTAAAATGGAATGTATCCTCAAACAATAGGACTCTACATTACAACAAATGGTTATCAAAATTTCAAAATTGTTCTGGAACAATAGCAATATCATATTTTGTAGTGAAATAAAGTCATGCAACATCATAACACCTGGGAAAAGAAATTAAGAAGTGGAACGAATGGCCTGAACTGTCTGTCGTACGCATCACGACACAGCTCTCCTAAAAAGAACCAGTTACAACGGCACAAGTGATAAATGGCTTGAATAGGGACGCGTGGTTTGATATCCGAGTATTGTGAATACAAGATGTAAAGAACCTGTTGATCTGTGTCCATTAGGCGTTTAGAAATCATATCCTCTGTCGTTTTCTTGTAGTCCTCAATCATGATCATCAGATATTCCGGTTTTCCGAGGATAAAACCTCCTGCAATCCAGACCGAGTTAGACTTAATGATGTCTTCCGGCTGCATGTAGTCATAGAATGGATGGATCTGGGTGTACACTACGTGGCCTTCTTTCAAATTATCTGGAGGCTCCAATCGAAACAGTTTGTTCATTTCCTCACGAAAATAACCAATGTCTACCCAAGATACATATCGAGTCTTAAGGAGCTTTTTCTTGATCACTATTTCTAGAAGTTCATATTTTACGTGCATGGCACACGAATAATACTCATTGACAGTGTTTGGCATGTATTTTGGATAATTAGGCTCTGAATAGATATCTTTGATTTTGGGAGCTAGTTTAAATGCCCACAGATCATCTCGTTTTAAAACATGAACTTGGGTTAAAGATTCTGGCAAGTATTTTGACCTCATTTTTTTGAACAGTTGTGCAATTTCATCGGAGTCTGTAAAAGCAATTACACTGTTATTTAGCCTAGAATAAGCAGTCATCCAGTTCTTGTATGTATCTACTGAAAACTTAAGATAAGCCAAAGGACCTTTCTGAAAGGTGCCCAGATTGAAGTAACCTGTGACCACAGTTATCTCGTTCGGGTATTGTGCACTGGAGTATTCTAACAGGGGCGGTGGTACATCTGGATATGTTGGCTGAAAAAAATGAGATACAGTTATCAGATAATAGGAATTGCCTTGTATTAAAATGAAAATAAAAATGTTGGTGCACATACTGTATACAGGGTTATTTCCGCCCCGTGTAATTTTCGACCTTTTACACTTGCAAACGGTTTCGCCCCATCTTGAATTCGCCCAGATGCAGTTGTGTTAACAGAGATATTATTTGCAGCATAGAATTCGCCCAGTCTTAAATTCGCCCTCTGACCACGAGGGCAAAAGGGGCAAAAATAAAACGGAGGTGGATATTTCCCTGTATACAGTAGAAAGATTCCTCAATTAAGTCTTAAAACTTACAATTTGATAGCCTTATGGCTCTAATGTACACATAGCAAAGCAAACCTTAAAAGATTATATTAATTATAAAACATAATTTCCATATATAAATACAATGTGTAAATTACATACAAAGTGGCACTGTCAGAAATCTACAGCCATTGCTGTCTCACATTATGCTTCCTGACCTGTGACAAACTCACTGAATTTTTCTTGTTCTAATGAATAATGGCCATTCTGATTGGTTCCTTGGAACTTATGTCATGGAAATCTCATCAATTGTATTTTTATTGCCGCCACATGTCATCATGACATGATCTTCATTTTTAAACCTCCAAAAAATAGAGTTTCATTTCATTGATGAATAGAAAATAGTAAACGTTCATGAAAACAGAGGTTGAATGAGTTTGTCCACGGTCAGTAAGCGTAACTGTACATGCATGACTGACTGTGGGTTTCCTTCAATGACTAAAAGGAAAACTACATGTACCGGTATATATCCAGGTAAACTGTTTGCTTGTAAAAATGATTGGCTAAAACAAAACGGTCAGCCATTAAATCTTGAATTAACAATTGAAGCAGTGCTCTATAAAATGTCAGATTTGCAAGGCTTGAAAAATATTGTATTTTGAGGATACATGTACATGTACTAGGATTCATTTAAGAAGATTGAAGTTTCTAACTGATAAATTATTGCAACTAAACCCTTGCAATGCATATACACACTATATGGTATACTACATAAATAGAACGGGGGATTAGAACCGTATAAAAACTCACCTGTTTATAGACATTATTCCAGTAGTCTGGTATCTGATCCCAAAATGCATCTACAGTTATTAAAAAAAAATACAAAATAAAATTTCATTTAGATAGACAACTGCTAAGAAAGTGACGGCAATTCATTTATTTTTCCTATGTGACCTATTAATTGGGAGCATTGATGATCTGATTTTAATCAGATTAATTGTCTCTCAATTGCAGATGAATATTCATTTAAAAACATAAAGACATTTAGTTGGTTTAAAAAAAAAACAAAAAAACAAAAAAAAAATTGTCATTTTTTATTTTTGATGACATATACTACTCCTATCATATAAGTGCAAATAATTGGAAAAATAAATCAGAAAACATAGGTAATCACAGATTACAAAGCTCACCGAGACGAGGCATCACCTTTATGAGGAATCATCTTATGAGACCACCTTTATCATATTATTTGAAAGTTATCATAGTTAATGACATAGTAACTATGAAAATATCATAGTTAATAATGATCTTGGATATACATGGATACTGTTTTGACACAATATCATATAACAATATCATATGTTAAAAAATTGTATAATAATCACATGTTCATTTCATAGGGTATATTATGATACAATGTTTATCAATACAATAATATAAAATACGATATTGCATCCTATGATACCTACAATATATATCATATAATACAATAAAATACTGTAATAAATAATGATGAAATATGATATTGTAACATATGATATGACATTGTATCTTGTTATACATTATTGTATTTGATCACATAATACAATATCATAATATATTATGATATTGGTATTATATGATACAATATAATAATATATGATACAATATCATATCACATAATACATCACAATATTGTAACATATGATATTATTGTATAATATTATAAAATGATATTGTATTGTATGATATTGTATCATATTTGATACATAATAGCTGGATATCGTATCATATGATACAATAAAATTAGATACAACATTGTATCATATCAATTGATACAATATCATGTGATATAGTACTATATTATATCATACAATATTATATTTTACTATATTGTATTATATGATACAATATCACATTATACAATATCATATAATACATTTTCATGTGATATAATAATATATAATATAAACCAATATCATATTATACAATATCATATTATACTTTATTGTATTATATGATACAATATCACATTATACAATATTATATAATACATTTTCATGTGATATAATAATATATTATATAACCAATATCATATTATACAATATCGTATCATATGATACGATTTATATTATACAATATCATATCATATCATATGATACAATATTATATGTTGCAGTATCATATGAAACAATAGCATGTGATAAAATAGTATATTGTATACATATGATATGATATTTATTATACAATATCATATCATATGATACAATATTATATGTTTCAATATCATATGAAACAATAGCATGTGATAAAATAGTATATTATACAATATCATATTATACAATATTGTATCATAATAAACAATACTTTACATAACAATATCATGATACAATATCATATCATAATGTACAAAAAAATTGATACAATATCATATCGTATCATATAACTTTTTACAATATAATATATGAAATAATGTATCATATAAAACAATAGTGTATCATATCATACAATATTATATCATAGGAATCATATTATATCATTTAACAACGAACACATCTATCAAGCAGGTTTGAGATAGGAGAATTTTTTTAGCATCCTTGATAATGGAGATCTGCATCTGAAGCTACCTCTGCGGTTCATTAATATTATAGTTAAATCACTATGCAAGCTATTATCTATAAAATATGCGACCTGTTCCATAAAAACAAATCTCATCCAGCATCCGAAACCTACAGCTCAGATTCAGCATTCAAGCCTGCCAGGTGCATCAGTATCATAAGATGCATCATCCATGCAAGTTTGGTGAAGTTAGGACCAGTAATAACTAAGATATAATCATAAGAGAGCACCTGCTCCAAAAACACCAGCTCTTAAAACCTTAACCTCCCTCCAGCATCCGAAACCTATGGGTCAAATTCAGCATTCATGCCTGTCAGGTGCATCAGTATCATAAGACGCACCATCCATGCAAGTTTAGTAAAGTTAGGACCAGTAATAACCAAGATATATTTTTCAGCATCCTTGATAATGGAGATCAGGCTCTGCATCTGAAGCTACCTCTGCGATTCATTTATATTATAGTTCAATCAACTATGCAAGTTTGAAATAGTACTAATATTTATTAAACATGTGACCTGTTCCAAAAACTTAACCTAATCCAGCATCCGAATCCTTTGGCTCAGATTCAGCATTCAAGCCCGTCAGGTACATCAGTATCATAAGACGTATCATCCATGCAAGTTTTATGAAGTTAGGACCAGGAATAACTAAGATATAATCATCAGAGGGCACCTGCTCCAAAAACTTTAACAAGCTCTAAAAACCTTAACCTCCTTCAGCATCCGAAACCTATGGCTTAGATTCAGCATTCATGCCTGTCAGGTGCATCAGTATTATAAGACGCACCATCCATGTAAGTTTGGTGAAGTTAGGACCAGTAATAACCAAGATATAACCATCAAAGGGCACCTGCTCCAAAAACTTTAACCAGCTCTAAAAACCTTAACCTCATCCAGCATCCGAAACCTATGGCTCAGATTCAGCATTAAAGCATGTCTGGTGCATCAGTATCATAGGATGCACCATCCATGCAAGTTTGGTAAAGTTAGGACCAGTAGTAACTTAGAAATTGCTATCAAAGGGCACCTGCACCAAAAACTTTAACCTGCTCCAAAAACCTTAACCTCCTCCAGCATCTGAAACTCATGACCCTGATTCAGCATTCAAGTCTTTCAAGTCCATAAGTAGGTCAAGATGCATCATCCATGCAAGTTTGGTGAAGATAGGACAAGTAATAACTTAGATACAGGACCTGCAACAAAAACTTTAACCAGGTCCGGACGCCGACGCCGAGGGTATAGCATAAGCTCCCCCCCGACTTCGTCTCGGTGAGCTAAAAATGGATTAGGAATTTGACGATTGGTGAATTAAGGGTGTTTTTTTTTTGCTTGTTAAAATTTTGGATGAGTCTGCCCCCCCCCCCCACACACACACATACACACAAACTTTAGAATATAAATTAATGCACCCAAACACTTTCAATGATCAAAATTGACTCTTATCATATATACTCCATTAAAAAGAAATTAAACTATACATCAACTTTTATAATATTTCATTACAAGCCTTTCACACGATACATTTATGGATATTATAAGAGTTAGATTTTGTTCAAATGCTGTATCCATATTTTAAAATAAATTCATAATTAAACCAGAATATTTACAGGTAAAGGAAATTGATGATAAAATTAACTGTCAACAGCTATGAAAACTCATCGCTTGTACTTACGTAAAAGTAACAGGAAAATGTAAATAATTGCAGGTATGTAGAATGGGTACACATTTCTCTCCTCTCTGAAGTAGTAGTTATATATCCTATGTCCTTTACGGAAATTTTCTATCAATAAAGAAAACTTAATGTGTAAACATAAAAACTCATTATTACCATTTAATGAATTTCAATCTATATCAATTGACTGATGTCAAAATCTCTTGTAAAATAATTAAGGTCAAAATTAATACGATATTCAATAACAATAACAAAAAGCCCATAGGCCTCAATATATAGTCATCCTAGTCAAATGCATCCATGTGCTTTAAAATCATACGATATCTAGTACATGTATTTTACACAAAAATTGTCCAGTGGTTTTGATTAAAGATACATGTATTCTGAAATATTGTTGGGAGCTGGGTAATCTTGGTAAAGATTTGGCATGGCTATTGGCAGTGGCAAAAGACCAAATATACTCATAATACTCTGTCCCAAGATATCCTCAATTCACATTTTGCTTAATTACTCGATATTTATAAATACCTCAGGGTTCAAATGATGTTCATTAAAAATTTCCAAGACTTCTCAGTTGAAACTCCCCCATAAGCTTATCAGGTTTCAATACATAACTAAAAAATGTGATGTCTACGGGGATTTTGTATTGTGGCAAGCCCGGATGATAATGTTGAAAAATTGTGCGAGGTATTCTAAGTGACTTCCAAATGGAGAAAAGATGTGAAAATTCCCCATTATAAATCTCCTTAAGAAATCTGTTTTCATTCCTGTGATTTTCTTCGAGTGAAAAATGATAATGTGTCAATGAAGATATCTTGGAAATTTTCCCTTAAATCGATTGCAATTGCACTTCTTTCACAGGTATGTACATTTTTATAAAAAACATCCAAATGTGCTGCAAAAATATCTTGGGACAGACTATACCAAGCCAAGCCGAATCTCTGGCGAGAATAGGAGGAAGATTGGTGGGCGTCAGCTGGGAGGGATATGTTATGTTAACCCAGAAAGCATTGTCCCTATAATTGTCACATAATTATTGAATATATCATAAAACACAGGAAAAAATGTGTACGGATGGTGGGATCAAAAGAACATATACATTGTCATAAAATTCATGCAAAAACACAGTATAATGGCCACTGAGTAAATTCGGGATACATGTCCATTATTATTCAATAGTAGCATACATACCCTTTAAGCGATCACATGCCATACTCTGCTGTTGTTTATCTAAATCACTAATATCTTAATTAGGACCTCGATAGGCTATCCCGGCTAGTGTTGCTATGAATCATCTTGTAAAATTCAACATGTATTCGGAACCCAAATCCCTTTTCTATTCCGAATATACATGTAATATATTCGAAGCTCCTCGTACTCCTTCGTCTAAAAAAAATGAAAAGTCAACAGCGATCCGAATATCCTACATTGGAATGGGTAAAATAAGTACATACGCACTCGTCAAGCCTGATCATGAATAACCTAGCCACGTCGGATCTCGCCAAGATTACAACACAAAGGTTCACAACATGAGGCGTAATAACGTGATGAAGGCATAACCAATGCCTTTTCAAAATTCTATATAAACCTTTCCGAAAGGCGTTTCTAAAATGCATTGCAAAATCTGAGGCCCATGGGTAACATCACTCACCTTAAAGTCTGTCCCAAGTTATTGCTTCCATCTCTTTTTGATGACTTTTAATTAAAATACACATACCTGTGAAAGAAATGCTGTTGAAATCGATAAAAGAGAAAATATCCAAGATATCTTCATTGACAAATTATCATTTTTCACTCATAAAAGTTCACAGGAACGAAAACAAATTTCTTACGGAGATTTATAATGGGAAATGTTTACATCTTTTCTCCATTCGGAAGTTCTCGGGACACCTCGCACAATTTTTCAACGTTATCATCCGGGCGTAATAATGGCTGATGCAATGCTAAATCTCCGTAGTCTTTCTATTTTGGGATGTGTATTGAAACCTGAAGCGGTAGAGGGGGCGTTTCAAAACAGATAATCTGGACATTTTTCATATTAGTGGATGAACGTAGTTTGATCATAAAGGTATTTATTATTATCGAAATATCAAGCGAAAAGTGGTGGAAGCAAAAACTCGGGACAGAGTATAGTAACAACTTCAAATGAAATTCTGAATGACTGGTCTGAATTACTGGTTAATAGAAACTTTGAAAATGTTATAGCTTGCTTCAATATTACTTTTACACATATTTTACATCTTCATACTACCTGTTGGACTCCATACATCAAAAATTGAAGCCCTTCTCCGACCTGGATTCATATTTATAAACTTAAAATATCTTCATTAATATTTATTTTACTTACTTAGTCATTGTCTCAAATTTTTTTTCTTAAGGGTTGTTCCCTCCCATCCATCCCTCAATTGGCCTATATAATGAATGAACCGTCATACTGAAATTTTCGAGAGGTGTTAATTTAATGGCCCTAGGAAGTTGTTTTAGTCAATAGCATATTAATTTAGCGTTAAATTATGCCTTCTGAAAGGCAATAACGCCCTTTTAGTCGAATTATACCGCTTTTACGCATGCAGAAGTACACCTTTTGGATAGGCATTATATATACGACCCCATAGGAAAGGTATTTTGACACCTTTTTTGCGATTCTAATCAGGAACCTTCCGAAGCAATCTAATTAAAATTAGATGTTAGATCCGCTCGCTTACTCGCTACACAAACATCTAACAACATCCCATGCAGGGTCACGTCAATGTGACCTTTCAAATATGAATAAACATTTCTGAATTATCCAATCAGATTCGTGTTTCTAAAATCAACTCGGTTGAAGTTTCAAATTGGCGTCCGAAGAAGTGCTTCAGTTATTCAACGTTAAAAAGCTTAAAAAAGAACAAGAAGTGATATTGGGGTGCATTTTGGACGACATTTCTGAAGCATTTCCTTAAAACGCCCGCGTTACACCCTTCGAGATCGAGATCCGATCTTTCGGTTGCTTTCCGTATACAATATATCCTTACTGTGTTCAGTTTTAGATTATTTTGATAGAACTTGTGAATAATATCAGTCCCATCAGCTGTCTTTTCGTATTGGACAAACGAAAATCCACATATAATACAGGCATCTCCTAAAACACAAGTTTTCCTCGTTGTCATGGGCTGTGCCATTTTTGTTTTTCTTTCGCTTTGAACACCTCGGTCATCTACGTATGTCGATAAAAAAAAGCAGAGGAGTTCTGTGCCCTCAGCCAAAGATTTGGAGTCGTGATTTCATTGGCTAACTGAAAGGTCACACTGACGTGACCCTGCATGGGATGTTGTTAGATGTTTGTGTAGCGAGTAAGCGAGCGGATCTAACATCTAATTTTAATTAGATTGCTTCCGAAGGCGTTATTACTGTTTCTATTTTATTTTTCAGATGCATAAATGATACTTATAAAAAGGCTTTCGCGCAGCAGCCGATGTTTGTAGTGAGAATGATTAATGTATTACACAGTTTCACATAGAATAAGAAAGAAGTGACATTATTGACAAGAATTATCTGAAAAAGAAATTTACACATAGTACCGAGAATGGGTGGCGGAAAGAGTAAAAAAGACGTTTATGCAAAACGAACGACTAACTTTTAAAATCATACTAAAATACGAAACGGACCAGCTTAAAACAAAACCAACAGCCTCTTTTGTAAATTCAACAGACACCGATGCAAAACAAACGATCACCGATTCAACAGTCATGCACTGAATAAACGCTAGATGGAGTGCAAAGAGGTATAAGGAGAAATCGTATCCTAGAGAAACGTAACCCTGAAAAAACGTACTCATAAATTAGAGTGCATTATCTCCGAGAGAAATCGTGACAAGAATTGAAGTACTTATAACAAGAAGCCAATGGGCCACGCCGCTCACCTGAGCAACAAAAGACATAATAAATTCAGCTTTATGGAGTCTTGTACAAGATATCTGAACAATGTCGTATAATAGATCCTCTATTTTAAAAAAATCCCTTGCATATTCTTATGTTTATCATTGAGCCCCTTTGTAACAGGTTGATTTTACAGTCATATCACATTTTGAGCATTGCAGTTCTCGAGAAGATCTTAAACAACTCTTTATATATGGATTATAAACCAACATCAAACTTTGAACCCCTTGTGAGGCCCAAGAATTGCCTAGGGGCCAAAGTCTAAACAATTTTAAAGAATCAACAATATGTCAAAATGCTTGCATATAAGTAAAACCATACATAATAACATTTCAGTTTTTGTGAATAATTAAATTTTTTTCTTTTGTAAAATTGGACCACCCACCCCCCAACCCCACTCCCCTCAATGTGGCCCAATGATTTTGACAAATTTTAATATTCTATCTGAACTGACTGAAGTTAGAGCTTTTCTTGGCAAATTGGGTTTTAGAAGATTATTTTTAAAGATTTTTCTCTCTATATTCCTATGTAAAAAATTGACCCCCCCCCATTGTGGCCCCACCCTACCCCCGGAGATTATGATTTGAACAAACTTGAATCTTCCCTACCTGAGGATGTTTCCACACAGCTTGTCTGCCCGATCGGTTTCTGAGAAGAGTTTTAAAGATTTTACTCTATATCTAGATATCTAGTATATATTCCGATGTGGAAATTCGACCCCACACTGTGCCCCCCCCCCCATCCCCCACACCCCCCCCCCCCCCACACACACACATAGGGATTATTTTATCAAACTTGAATCTACCCTAACTGAAGATGCTTCCACACCAGTTTCAGCTTTTCTGGCCGATCGGTTTCTGAGAGAAAATTTTTAAAGACTTTTCTCTACATATTCACATGTAAAAAATTTGACCCCTCATTGTTGCCCCACCCTGTCTCCAGGGATTATGATTTGAACAAACTACAATTTATCCTACTTAAGGATGCTTCCACACCAGTTTTATCTTTTCTGGTCAAATGGTTTTTGAGAAGATTTTTCTACATATACATGTATTCCTATGTAAAAAATTCCATCCCCCATAGTGGCCCCACCCTGTCCCCAGGGGTTAGGATTTGATCAAATTTGAATCGCAACTATCTAAGGATGCCTCCGTGCAAGTTTCAGCTTTTCTGGTCAAATGGTTTTTGAGAAGAAGATAAAAAAGATTTTTCTCTATATATTCCTATGTACCCCCCCCCCCCATTGTGGCACCAACCTACCCCCGGGGATCATGATTTGAACAAACTTGAATTTACACTACCTTAGAATGCTTCCACACAAGTTTTAGCTTTTCTGGTCAAATAGTTTTTGAGAAGAAGATTAAAAAAATATTTTCTACATATATATATTCCTATGTAAAAATTACACCCCCTTGTGGCCCCACCCTGTCTCCAGGGGTCATAATTTGAACTAACTTGAATTGCCACTACCGGGAGAGATTATACGCAAGGCAATGCATTGTCCGATTACTTCAGAGAATCAGTCGTTACAAGTCTGAAATCAAGTGGGGCCATTGTTGAAACGGGGTTTATACCCAAATGAGAATAATTCAAATTCCGATTTAATAAATTAAAATTATACCCAGAAAAAAATTATCTTTTTTTCGCTAAGTTTATGTTAGTCCGAAATATCTGACGTTTTCCTAGCTTTTTTAACAATCCAGGAAAACGTCAGATATTTCGGACTAAGTTTATGTAATTATACGAATAGATGTGCGCGTTCAATGGTTATCTAGCTATACAAGTTTGTGATAAAAAAAAATCACTTATATCGACTTGTTGAAGATTTCTGATAACCTGTATCAGCCCCGGAGGCCGATACGAGTTGTGTGATGTCATCTGTATCACATATGCAGAAAACCTGTATTTATTACTAAGTGTGTAATAAAATGAAATAAATAATGAAATTAATCTCCTATCTCATTACAGTTAGATATGGTACATATACGGTTTTCACGAGGTATATCATAACATTTATCTCGTTTTATAGGCAATTTAACAGTCAATTCAGACGCGCCCATTTCAAATGTTTTGACTGTAACAGGTGAAATTGACGTAAGCTGTAGGTGTGCTCCCGTTTTGCACACATTTGATAATTGGGTATAGAACAATAGATGTGAAATGTTGTTATAGCAATTATAGTCTGCTTTCGATCCGTGATCTACCTGGATTTTTACCTGTGTTTTATCGGCGCATTAAACAAGAAAAATAAAAAGATTACGTTGTGCTATACGAATAATAAATATGCCAAAGAACATTAATTTAAAGAAAAATAATATTTTGTGTTTTATGATTAATGATAATAATGGAGTGATGGAGTGATGGAGTACTTGGACGCCGCATCTCATCTTCTTCACCTTGGATGATCGGTCAGTGTGCATAAAACTACCATTAACGGTGCATTTATATTTCCAGAAAACATATATTTAAATGTAAAAATAGATGTGCTTAATTTATTGTCCTATATTTTTTTATCATGAGTATCAATTGCGATAAATGAGAATGTGTCTGTATTATGATGTAAACATTAAATAGTCCAATACTTTATGATTAAAAATGACATGTGTTGTAAGATGAAATAAATATATTAAATATCATTGCAAATAATATGTTTTTGTTTCTTGTCATTTCCCCCGTTTTATAATACAGACTATGGCAATTAAGCAATTAATTCACTTGGTCAAATTCCCGTTTCGCACACATTTTTTTGATACCAAATTTTCAAATGTTTGCAAAACGAGAACAAACCTTCCAATCTTGCCAGTTAATGTTCCGCGGTCTTAGGTGCGCCCACGTCTATAGTGTTCGGTCGGGATTCATTATTTAATATGTATTTTTTTTAAATCAGCAGCAGTCAGTGATATTATTAATTATCTCTATTAGACGTATTACGGGGATTTGGGCCTAAATTTCTATATACAATAATGGGAATTATCACATTCTTAGATTTTATATGATATTGTTTCATATCTTTTACGTTTGTTTTGCATTATCGTTACTTAAACAGAATATAGAATCTAACTCTTTGAACACTGAAATTCTCGGGGTTTTTAATCCTTCCGAACTCGGATCATGTACGGGACTAACCCCTAGATAGACAGTCCCAGTACAATAAGGAGACGAAGCGCGTTTTTTATGTTTTCTAATGTCTCGAGAATTTACCATAAATATTTGAAAATCCTCTGTATATGACAGCATATAAGAAAATAATTTCTTAGAAAATATAATTTTAGAACCAATTTCTTAAATTGACTTAAAATTGGACACGATCTTAGCCCCCCCCCCCCCCCCAAAAAAAAGAAATATATCATTTTGCCAATTTTTATGTCTAGAATGGTAAAGTGATGCTTTTGATGTTTTACTAAACTTTAAAAGGCAAACGTTAAGTTACAAACGAAATACAGAGCTTTGTTATGTAGATAAGCTAAAGTCTCCCCCAGCCCTCGAAAAAATCAAATTTCTTAAATTTACATAGCAAAATTACTTAACATATACCTCGGACCCCCAACACCACTCCAACCATGGCAAACCTAAATATCCCTCGGAACCCAATCCAACCCTCCCCCTCTAACTGAAAAAAAAAATCATTCTGGAATCGCGCATGAATACGTTCCTTTAAGTATATAATATATTGATTATATTAACAATAATTACGTTAATTTTACGATCAATTTATTAGTTTATTTAAAGAAAGATATATAGAATATAAACAATATATTGTTTCTTTAATGATTCATGCGGGTTATGAAGGTAGCGAGCATTGCAGAAAACATCTACATAACCCGCTAACGCAGGTTATGGTTTTTTTTCTGCAATGTCGCCACCTTCATATCCCGCATGAGTCACCAAAAATAAAAGCATTTTATTGTTTGAATACTGACATGCAGTGAAACAACAAAGGGTGCGGAAGAGTAGGAAACATACAACTTGTCAGTCAAGTGGTTAATTACATCTGCGACACCAGCAATCTTGTGTTATATTTATGGTCAAAGGAAGCAAACAACTTGTCAGTCAAGTGGTTAAGGTGGTATGGGACATCTGTCGATAAAGACTCGATTACATTATAATTAAAATACTTTCACCGCTTTAGAATTTTCAAATTTAACAATATTTAATCAAAATAAAATTTTTAAAATTACAGTTTTAAAATTTTGTTGGAAAGGTAAAAATTTTAAAATCCCCAACGGGATTCGAACTCATGACTTATAAATCGGTAGAGAAGCGCTCCGCTGTTAGATGACAATTTTGGGAAAGAAACTATTTAGAAAATTATACTTGATTTTATTGGTTTTTTTTTTCGATAAATAATAGTCACAACATGGAGATGTCCCATACCACCTTAGTTACATCAGAAATACCTATTTCATTAAGGAAAAAGGAATCATTCTATGAGGTGATAATTTTGGTCGGGGCGTGATCAAATCCAATAAAGCCCGAAGGGCTTTATAATAGATTTGATCACGCCCCGACCGAAATGATCACCTCATAATATTCAAAGACTGATTCCTTATTACTTATATTTATATAATTTTAAGCCATCGTAAGATTAAATATTTAAATATAAATAAGCAAACCCCGCTGGCGGCTCAATTATGGGTTATATAGTACAAACTCGATACGTAGTGTTATCACAGAAAAGACACTGGAAAATGTCAATATTTGATGTTTCAAACTGTCGTACATACCATATATACAGGTTAAAGGTATATGTGGCGTATTTGGAGTAAAATTTTTGACATGAGTTTGAGTAAAAAAATACATCATACTTCTTATAATTAGACGTTTCTCAAACTCTAGGCCCATAAAACATGTTCTATCTTTAGTTATTTGTCTCTAAACTTTGCTACACGTCTGATGAATATTAATGTAATCCGCCATTTATAACGCCACTGCGCATGAGTGCGGGAAAACCTGGCTTTGAAAACACGATGGAAGAAGAGTTTGTTTACAAATTAGAATCACGTTTTTCATGTCTTAAATTAAATAATTCTTATATCAGATGATACTCGAAGCATTATTATTCCGATATTCATTATTGTAGAACGATATAAATTGTTTATTAAGTGTAATAAAGACGAAGCACGATTTTAGCACCATCGACACGGTAAACGGAGTAAATACCCCTCTCCATGAGGGATGCATGTACTGAGAGTGTGTATTTATTCTTTATTCAAAAATTTCTCTAAACGAAAATCAAAAAAAAAAAAAAAAAAGACACGGGACACATGGAGCACGAACCTGACTAGCAAAACCAATACAACTTCATCATGGAAACTTAAGTTTAATTCGGCTTTAATTCTTGTTCCATCAATATACATGGTCTCCGATGACAATCTTCCCTTTGTTCATATCCTTATCAGTCTGTCTCTTTTTTCTTTCATTGCCAAATCTGTCAAACTTAATATTTCCTGATTAAATAACAATATAAAGCAGGGTTCCTTGTATTAAAAACAGGTGAATTTCAAAGGACAACTCTAATTTGTTGCTATGAAGTATGAAAGGCAAAGAAAACAGTATTATCACCCATTATAAACATATAAATTATCATTTATGACAACAATAGACTCATTTCAGATATCCGGACGCCTCACCTATCCGGACGATTGGACTTTGGAACGAAAGATCCGGATAACTGAGGCTCCACTGTATAACGTTACGATGTTAAGTGCGACGTCATTAAATCGTGACTGAAATGACCCACTATTTGAGCAGTGGCACACATAAAAATTATAAAGAAAATAACAAAACTGTTCTATTTTATGAAGTTACATATTCATGTCTACCTTTAAGTAAAATATCGTCCAATTTGGAGATAGGGCCATTTTTGGCATTTACTGTATCTAGTTCTTTTGTTTTAAAGAGCATGGCATGAATTTATTTTTTTACGTAGAAAGGTTAATAGCAAAATTTCTAATCTGACCAATTGACAACAATCGACTAGTCATATGCTTTGGAAAAATACAATTTTGTAATAATATTGAAGAAATAAAGTGAAAACTTTTTTTTTAGTCAGTGACGTATATCTATTACATACGCCCCTTTTTTTAATAACAAATTCTACATCTCAAGATTGCAAGTCCTGTGCTTGGGCCATGTAAACAATTGGAATGTTTAATCACATTATGAATAATTTTTGGGGAAAAAAATACAAATGTAAGTATGTAAAAATTTACCTTCATGTAAAGTTTACCTTTATATTATTTGTTACAAATATGCAAAGTCTGAATGTGTCTAAAATTATGATAAAGAAATGAATTAAAAATTCACAGGGCATATGCTAAAATTGTTAAAAATTTAATTAGGACAAAAGAAAAATGTGTGTTTATGCTATCTAATAAATATGTAGGACATTGTAAACCTAATATCTTGAATTAGTTTTTGAACTATTATTGGAAGCTATATTGCAATGTTATAACATGACTTTTCTGAAGAAAATTTCAGTTTATGTATTGATTAACAAATGTTAACAAAAATAAAATAAAAGACTTTCTGATTGTATCTTTTTTATTTCTGGACCAAAGAAATAACAACTGTTTAACAAAATGGGATAGGAGTTACATGAATTACAAGACATTTTTTGCCTTCAGCGTGGTTTCAAATTAAAACATACAAATTCAACTGAAAGCATATTTGATTATTAAGTGCATATTAATATATAAGACTTATTGATAATAAATTAGTTCATATGTGCCATAAAGATGTCATTCATTCAATGGAAATATAAAATGATTGACAACAACAACATCCAATATATTTCTAAATTCCTTAAAAATTAGCAATGAAAAAAAAATATAACAAGTTGGTTATCAGAATCAGATTTTCCCAGCCTTTTGAAAAGATCTTGCCTTGAAAATGATTGGAATTTAATCCACAATATTTAAACAGTAGCCCCCTTATTGTGCCAGAAAGCACCAGGAATGGAAAAGTAACTCAGTTTGCTTTGGTATACTCATTAAACAGTTAACAACAAATTTTCAATAACCCAAGAACAAGCACTATAATATGTGCTAAATCCCTTCACACACCTACTACATGTGTATGCTTTGTGGAAATATGTTAAAAAATACAATGTATGCTAACTGTTTCCAAAATAAAATCTGAGCAATCTATATTTCATTGTAATTGCAAGCTGAACATCAGAATTCTTCTAACATATTGCCCATCTAATGTCCATATAATATTTTTGTACGTACCAGGTACTAAAACTATCAAATGTTCTTACCAATACAATCTTATTACTACATACATATATATATATATATATATATATATATATATATATATATATATATGGTATATCTGTTGGGAATTAACTTCTGATTTGATATGTTTTGTAATGATATAAAATGTAATGAATTCTCCTTATTAACAAATGAAAAACTAAAAAAAAAACAACCTGAAAACAATTTCATGGTTAATGACAAATGGATAGAAAAGTTTTACTGATAATGAATAAAAGCCGATTAAGCTTTCTACATCCACAATGCTCCATGTACTGTATATAAATATAAGATAAAATAATATTCATTTTTACTAATTCTACCTTCTTGCATAAAAAATTATCCATTCTTTTTTTCCCCGAACATCACAACTGGATTCTATATGGCGCTACATGTATTCACAATCTATGAAGTTAAAACAGTCATCGTGACGGCACCACGCGTATTTTTGAGAATCGCCACTGCCTCATCGTGAGTGCATCCCTCCAGACTCTGACCGTTGACGGAAATAATCTGGTCCCCCCGCTTCAGGCTGCCTTCGTCAGCTGCCGCTCCCTTGGAGAAGACACTTTTGACGTAGATTGGAAGATCGCCATGGGGACTACCGTGTCCCCCCACAATGGAGAATCCCAGCCCCTCAGGTCCTTTGTTCAGGTGGAGAGTCCTACATTGAGGGGGCGGCCTGCAATGTTCAATTCAAATGATAAAGATAACTTGGAAAAACACTACATGTATTACATTAAGCATAAGTACATATAGATTTACATTGTGGTGGAGTAGATTTTTAACATTTATTATTTTCAAAACCAAAGAATAGTTTCAAAAATTCATTTGTACATTTACACTATTTAAATTTTAAAAGTAAAAACAATACATGTATTTACATTTAATTTATTGTAATTGAAACAACTATCTTTGGCTTGTACTAGGCAGGTGCTTTTATTAACTATTCTTGTTAGAATAAAATTTTATGGAATGAAAGTTTCAGTGAATTTGTGAAAAACTACCCGTGTACATGTACATGTATGTTATGCATTTCAAGGGATATAACTCTAGAATATGAAATCGATAAAGCTTGAATTAATCAAATTATTGATTTTCAAAGAACACCTCATTGAAATTGAGAAAATGCAATCAATTAATTTTAAGGCATATGAAGCAATTTGAGTTGATTGTAAAAATTAAAACAGTCATTTAGTTCTGCAGATTCAATTTCATCATTAAAATATAAACAGATATGAATGACCCTATGGATGCTATAACAAGGTGTCTGTGACTGACCCTTCATCTGGAGCCAGGGTTTCCTGGAACACACTGTCCTGGGCCAGCAGCTCCGCGTACTCCTGGGACATGTCCGTGCTCAACTGTCGAGAGGTGTGTCCACTTACACTCACCCGAGTCTCCTCACCTGAAAAAGTCAACTCAGGTGTACAATACTGTCTACACGTAGTTGTGAATTCAATAAAAACAATAAAAATAGAAAAAATGGCTTGACATTTGTTAACTTTGTTACTTTCTATGAGGTAGATACCAGTAAATGAAACTTGTTGGACATTATGATCTTCTTCGTCAACAGAATCATACAATTTTTTCATCACAAGAAAGCAAGATCTTGCATTGTGATATAGAACACGTAAACAGTGAAAAGTTTATGGCAAACATTGTTGCATCAAGTCAGATGGTGATGGGAAACCAAAATTCTGATTCTCCTCTCACCAAAACGCTCTTCCTAGAATGTTACCTGCCAAAGCCATTCTGGGTACCAGTTAATACATCACCAAAGATTCAAATTAGGAATTTGATACAAATTAACAATATCTTAATGGTATGTTATGTGAGGAATTGCCTCCAACATTATGTGCTTTGAGTGAAATGTCTGTAATGATATTTAACCAGCGGTTTATTAAGCTTTCCTTACCATGTGACACTGTGAGTTTGATTGTTCCCGGTTTCTTCAGCAGCTGTACAACCTCATCATGTGACATGCCATCTAATTGTATGTCATTGATGCTCAGGATCTGATCTCCAATCTGCAGAAAATGCAACATATTCATTCTCTCACTATTTACAAACCATTGGCAATTCAAGGTTCAGTAAATCTGCTGCCGTCAACATCTCTGGAAAATCTACCACTATATAGTCTCTCAAATTTATTCAGATCACAATTTAGTTTTATATTGAAATGTTTCCAGATATTAATATACTGTACAATTCAAGGATTTAATCACATGACCAACTAAGTTCATATGTGAGAGAACATTTTAACATTGCTTTTTATTTCTTAGGTATATTAAAGACATTAAATCTGGGTTGTACCTTTAATTTTTGGGACTTTGCGGCAGGACCAGCAGGGGACATGTTGGCGATGATGACAGCTGTGTCCCCGATGGAGCTCCCGATGCCCCCAGCTATGCTGAGCCCCAGGGATCCCGTTATATCGTGTTCTAGCTCCACAACACGGATGTGAGAGGTATCCTCACTGTGACCTGTACAACAGAAATAAATCGGGGATTGAATCAACTCAGATTTAAGCTCATACTGCAGCTGTTTAAACAAACACGTTTACAAAAAATAACAGATTTGATAATTCATTAAATTTAAAAACAACACAGAAATTATTTTTTGTTTAAGTTTGAGTCATGTAAATATTACTTGTTCACTAAAAAATATTAATATGTACATCATATTGGTATTGTATATGCTTTTATAGTACAATTAGAGTGTTAACAGTTAGAGATTTCTTCTAATAGTTGTTTTCATAACAAGTTACAACTTTACCACATCCAAATCATTGCCAAATCCTAGATGTACTATTAATAGTAACCTTATTTCATCCAATTTTAAGTTAATTTAACCCTGTTGTTTCATATTTCCTTCAAAACAGCTATTTTTTTTTTCTTCAATCATAAACAAACATTTTTCATGCACTACCACACGGTCCCAGTGAGATAATGATAGCACTCATTAATTTCTAAAAATTACCGTCATCTCAATAAGCTGTGAAGCTTGTAGCAAAAGTTTGGAAAGCTCACATTTTTAATACGAAACAGAACCATTCAAATCAAGCTGCAACTACAAAAAGTAAACACAGACTCCATGCTCACAGAAATCAGAGGGCCTATTTTTTCCCCGAAACAATTAACAAAATGACGCAAATTTCACACAAACAATAAAAAACTAAATTCATTAAAAGAAAAATCAAATAATGTGCTATGCAAAAAAAAGTTCCCTTAATTTAATTCATAAAATAAAATATGAATCCTTGGGTAAAAGAGATCATAAGGGGGAAAAATAAATTTAATGTGTGTACATGATTTTCTTCACTTGAAATAAAACAACTCACTAGTTAGATAGAGAGTTGCTGTATTTTGTACTATTTTGGTCATAAATAGTTATAATAATACACTAATATATTCAATATTATTGTACCAAACTAAAGATGAGTGGGTTATAAGTTTTCATCAATACCATACATGTTAACTCGCTTTATATGACAATACTATTAAATCATTGATATGTGTGTGTGGATAATCTCTACATAAAGATACATGTAACTATTGGTATAAAGGGGAGGGGGGTAAAATGGTAAGATAAAACATATTGTGAAAATGGAGAGGAAAAATACAAAAGTAAACCATAGAAGCTGACCGGTCAACTTAAACATTGGAATATGATTTCTCATGCAGACTTGAGACACAGCAAGGGGACATCATGCATTCTATGTCATGCGTAACAAGTTTGCATGAACAGATGGAAACTTACACAAGAAAAACCTCCATAGCTACTAAATCCTGGGCTATGCCTGGATCTCCAGAGCTGATCGCCATCTTAATTAATTAATATCATACTCGAGGAATATGATAAATAGGGATACACAAGCATGTATTTTTTACAGGGCATTTTTAGTAGCCTCATTTTGACATGCTTTTTTTTAAAATCCCGATCTTCTTTAGATTTACTGGAATATGTATTGCTGAATCAACACCATTCCTTACACCATGACTCTGTACTATATTTTCCAATCTGTCATTTATTTCATCGAAGATTGAAAAACAAACTTTAACCAAACCTGACACAACCAATTGGTTCAAAACTAAAATGTTGTAAAGTGTATTCATAATTTATTCAGGTTAAATTCATAATCTAGCAATTCATAATTTTGGTAAACAAAATAAATTGTTCAAAAATAAGATCACAACCATGTATAAATATGTACAACTTTCAAACTGATCATTAAATTCACTAAACATGTTACACAATACATGTAGTTCTATCGGTAACAATTAAGTACATTTGTACTTGCATTAATTTCCTTTATAAAATTAGTAATCACAGATCAACAATCAGAAAACCTTCAGTGAATCGTAAACATGAATCAATTAAAGTGTTTAAATCATAACAGACAACTTTTTGACAAGATTATTTGTTGATTTCTTATACCTAACTTTGGTTATACATGTTTGAAAGACACCACAACCCATCACCTATAGTTATTTTGTATCAAAAAACGTGACAAAAGTAATAACATAACAATGACATATACAAATCTACCGCTATGGTATCCTAGTAGTCATTAAAATCATGATTAGCCGGTACCTCTGATTCATAAAGACAAGTGGTAAAGCTTACATTTTTAGCAACTGCATTCCGTCGCTAATCCACTATTACTGTATGTATGGATTTAAATTTTAAGATTTCTTGTGTATATACCGTAACAGTTGAACTTCGACATCTCTAATACCATGGATATGTCAAAGTGATTTGTAAGTCCCAACCACTTATTTTTTAAGTATTTTACTCTCAATATCTCAAATACTCAGATATTTCGAAGTTTTTAAATAGTCCCATCCAGTTCGAGATAACGAAGTTTGACTGTACTTATCTGGTGATAGTCTTACCACCGAACTAACTGACATGATTATAACAGAGATATCAAATGTGATTTAAGGTCTACAGAACACTCAAGATCTGCACCCAACTGCTTAAAATGCAGATTAATTTAGCTTTAAACTTATATGACATATTGTCAATATTGGCCAACAAATAACAGCTGCTGTAATAATTTAACGAGGACCAAATATAACCCAGTGTTTAGTAGCTTTGAGATGTTGGGAGACCTGTAGGAATGAAAACAGAAAAAAACATTGGTCAGTGAGTGGAAACAGGTCACATGTAAATACAGAGAGGTCAAACCGCCAGGCTGCTCGGTATACAGGGAAAGTTTAAAAAAAAAAGTTGTAAAAAGGACATTGCAAAAATTAAATTATAAAAAGGCAGACAGGGTGTACATAAACTTCTATCTATATAAAACATGAATTGTCGAGAAAGATTTTTCCATTATCTAATGAAATTTTTCATACATCTTTAAAATATTTTAAATCAATAAGAAATCACATTCAGAAATTGAATTAAAAGGAAAATTGGAAGTGATGGTGGGTCACAAGTATAAAAAGCAAACTGGAAATAGATAAAGCAGGTCCTGATTACTTAGGTGCTTAAACATTCAAAGTAGACATTTGAGATACAACATTTTTTTTTTTTGTAGAATTTATTTTTAATCTTAAACATTCATCACTATTCTATTTCTCTTTTTTGATATTGTACGTAGCTTTTCTCGAATGTCTACTCCACGTCACAGTTTGATAAATTATGACTGATTAAATTTTACTGCAGACTGTAAAGCAAACATCAAACAATACTTGAACACAAAAGTGTTACTGGTGGTATGATAAAAACATGAATTATAATCCTTAAAAGGCAAAGATATTCTACAGATAATATACAAAATCTTTCCTTTGAAGTAATAATAATCTTTGGCTAATCAACTGCAAAAATTAGCCTACCCAGTATTTTAGCTAATTAGCACTAGAGGAAGAGAATCTATGTAATATTTTATTGATGACTTACTCTTGGAGTGTTTGCCTCCCTTGGATTTATTGCTGACACTGGACTCTGACTTCTTCAGTGCACTTCCTGGGGTGGAATTTTTCCTTGACGATGCGCGGGATCCTGCCTTTAATCTCCCCACAGTAAGAGATACCTTGCCCATTAAAGTCTGTAAAAAAGTCAAAATCAAAACCAAATGACCAAATAGAAAAGGTTCTTTTAAGTATTCATCAATAAAAACTAGCTCTAAAAATTCTGCGGAATTCAAAGGTCTTGGACTTCACTTCTTTAATCTACAATGAATATATCTACATGTAACAACTTGATCTACTTTGATAAACACATGCTTGACCTACTTTGGTAACCACAGGCTTGACTTACTTTGAGCACTGCTGCTGCATATTCCTGGGTTGCATTTCTCATGTCCTCCTTGTTGACAGCCAGAATTTGGTCTCCTTGCATCAGTCGCCCATCACCCTCTGCTGTTCCACCTTTCACCTAAAAATTCAGTATTTGTGGGTAATTTCACATAAATAGAAAATTTTCTTATATCTTAAAAAAGCAACAGAGTTCTACACTATACATGTACATGTAAACTCATATTTGAAAAATGTTCATTCCATATACAGGTACATGTAGCTTAACTGATTTCCACAAACTCACCTATGTTCAATTAAAACATAATGACTGTTAATTACATTAAATTTTAATGAAAACTTCTTTTAACCCTTGTAACAATCCAAACTCACTATGTCTGATATGTAAACGCCCACGTCGTTCCTCTTGCCCACAATGCTGAGGCCCAGTCCTCGCCCGGGCTTCTTGGTCAGTTCCACCGAGAAGATATCGTAGATATCCTCCTCCTTCACCTGAGAGTCGTCGCGGAATACCTTGATCTGAACTGTGGAGGGGGTCTGACGTAAAACCTGGATTGCATAATCATGGGTGGCATCCTTCAGGTCCTCATAGTTGACCTATAAAAATACATATACATATGTACCCTACAAAACATATAAATGTACATCTTATTTAATATTGGCTATAGTATATGGATTTGAAATACATAAACTGTTCTCTATCGCCACAGAGTGCAAACATCTGCCGTACTCTGGAGTCATCAATATTCATAATGGTTCAATTTTCATGGTATCTCTCATCCACAAATTTACATCCTCAATGAATAATGAAATTATTTATTATTCATAAGAATTATGTCCCAATGAAACTATAAAAAAAAACACCTGGCAATCAATGAAACATGACTCCTGTGATTTTAAATGATTCAACAGTATTTGATTTGAAATTCTGAAAATTGACTGGCAATTTAAATGAGAACTAAATAGCAACGCTGGAGTCTATAAACGAGTCTAACTGACCTCCAGGATCTGGTCGCCGGCCCAGAGTCGCCCGTCTCTAGCTGCTGCCCCCTCCTCGTACACTTCATGGACAATGATGGCACCCTAAAGTTAGAAATAAGCCTGAGTGTTTACTACAAAGCCAAATATAGGCCTAGAATTTTATAGACATTCCAGTACCAAGTATAACTTGAGGAAAGAGAAGCCTTCATAAACAGGGTACAAGTATATGATCTATAAAACCAGATTCATTAGATTGATACTACAGCTGTACTTGATTCCAAAGTGTATCTATTTCCATTGATTCATTTTCACTATGGACAGCTACCGTACTTTTCCTTTAAGCAATTACCAGGTACAATGCAAATAACTATTTCATGGTCAATTATCTATTGAAAACTGAATTAACAGAAAAGAATGAAGAGGTTATTTAGTCTCCCCCTCAACAAGATCACATTCCACTCACTAGTAGAGTGTCGGCACCGCCCACAATGCTCAGACCCAGACCAGTACGCCCCTTTTCTATCTCTATGGTGGTCTCACGACCTGGAATGATTGGACAAGTTTTGGGGTCAGTGGACTCCTCCTCCCCGGCTTCTTCTGCGGGGGTGGGGTCCGTGGAAGATTCCCCTGAAAAACACACAACAAAATTCATTGAGAAGCACAACAATATGAATTTTTTTTCTCACAATGATTTCAATACCATGAATAAGGCTTAGTCTTAGATTCAATGAATTTTTCAGGTAGCTGGGAATAACGTGGTCCACTTTGGAATCATTATTATTTGTAAAGGACCAATTTTCGTGGATTGTCAGTTTTTTAAGGTTTGTCAGGATTTTATTCTGTGTATTTTTTTGTACATGTAATAAGACAGTGTTTCATAATTTATTGGGGATGTTATATTGGCAAGGAATATCCAGAAAATTAGTGAAAATTGAGCCCCTACAAATTCCAATGATTCAACAGCATCTCCAAAAAAATTTGAATTTATAATTGAACTGAATACCTGGAGCAGATTGCAGTTGAAAGACAGATTTGGTGCCTGGTTCAGGGTCCAGGTGATTGGTAGTTGAAAAAGACAGCTTTTTTTCTGAGCTATTTTTTCGAACTTTAAGTTTGATTGTTCCTTGCATGTTTCTTAAAATTTCTATTGCCTGCAAATAAAGATGAAATTCCATTTCTAAATAGAAGTTTCCTATGCATCAACAAAAATTAAAGGCATCAACAAAAATTAAAGCATCTACCATTTAAGTCACCCAATTGGACTTACCTTTTCATAATGAACCCCCGTTAATGGTTTATCCCCAACCTCAAGAATTTGGTCCCCAACACTAAGCTGTCCATCCTGTGAACAAATATTTCCAGATTTAATCAGATTTCTTGATAATCAATTTTTATAAGTTAAAAGACTTAATACTGGGAGTTAATAAATATGACCTTTATAGTTAGTATTTTTGGTTGTTGTTAGAAACTCAATAATGGACATTGTGTTACCTGAGCTGCCACGCCCCCTGGTGTGATACTGCGGATAAAAATCCCCGGCTGATTGTCCCTCACTTCCTCCACGATGGCAAAACCCAGGCCCGAGGCACCCTGTCAAAACACACCACACCGATACGTAAAAAACTTATTTAGCAGTAGATAAGGCTTAGCATTCTACAACATACAGTAAAAACTTGACAAACAAGCAAACAGTGTTCACCTCACAAATTGAATTCTGCCGTAGTCAGAATAAATCAACTACCGGTAGTCAATTAATGCCCGATTACCACTAAAAATGTTAAAATTTATGTGAATGGGGGTACCGGTGATTAGTACCAAATACAAAACTAGAAAGTATCTGATAAATGTAAATATTCACCAGTCATCTGCACTGCTTATACTGAAATATACATGTACTCATTTTGTGGAAATAATCCCCCCCCCCCACCCCCTGGTATTATTTTCACCTTGAAATTGTGAAGTGTACTTATAATCAACATATATGGAATTTAATTATCAACAAGCTGAATGATCTACCCACATTCACAATATAACAGACAACTACCGGTAGAAATTCTTATTGTTAACTGACATCATAAACTTTGACTGGTTCATTCTAAATAAAATCAAATAAATACAAGTTTTATTGGCAAAGGTTCAACATTATTTTTTCAATCTAGTATGACATAAATTTCTGTGAATAAGAAATTTTTTCTAAATTGCCTTCCAGAGTAATTTGAAGCTAGGACCAATCAAAGTGCATTTCAAGTACCGGTAAACAAAAGTGTGACTAACATGTAAGTACTACATGTACTACCTCACACCTGTACTAATCAGACAATTAGGTTAAACCATACCTTCTCCAGTGTGACAATTTGTATGACGTCTAACGGAGTTAGGTTTCCGTTTTTGTCCTGGTCTTCCGAATGAGAAACATCCTGTAGAAAGAATGATTCACTCGGTGTTAATTCATCAAAGTATTTCAGGAACTATTACTTGAGGAAAGTTTATAAAACTTGACCAATATTGAAAATGGTTTATGAAGTGTTAATCATATAAGAAAAATTACACATGTATTGTGATACATGTAGTGTGTATATGGAACTTTTAAAGCTGCCACAGTGGGATAACCCTTAGGTCATTATAGGTAGAGAGCTGGTTTCAAAACTGAAAGGTCTTGTGGTCACCCATTGTGTGGTCTGTTAAATAGGCGCCCAACAAAATAACCCAATTTTAATTATTTTCATTATTTGAGTAGCTAAA
This sequence comes from Magallana ariakensis, assembly GCA_020458035.1. Taxonomy (NCBI): domain Eukaryota; kingdom Metazoa; phylum Mollusca; class Bivalvia; order Ostreida; family Ostreidae; genus Magallana; species Magallana ariakensis. The sequence goes on along the minus strand of CM035817.1, from coordinate 14,302,150 downwards.
TCTATATCTTGTACAACGAAATCTCCTAAATCTGTTACATCACTTTCTGTCCTTGAAACTTAACATCATAAAAGTTCCTGAATAAATCTCTCTCCTTTACATAAATGAATCACCTAGGAGAGAGTTTCACCAAATTATCTTTCTCTGTTCTTGAGATCAAGGTTTCTACATTGCCTCATTTCTGTTATTAGGATGTATGATGCGGGCTGTCTGGGCTATAATTGTAATTTGTCTGCCATTTTGCATTGTGTTATTACCTCATGGGAAACGGCAGCTGTCATCTTTAGAGGTTTAACTGCCATGTGCTCCAAGTTGTCGCTTCTCCTACTCAAAAAGTACAAAAAACATGCTGAAAATGTGATTGCAATGCCACCACCATTACGATGACAGTGAAAAGTCTCTTTGTTGCTGAGGATCTTTGAAATGTTTACTGAAGCCTCCTCGGGACTTGTAATTACAAAGACAGAAATGATGCAGACACAACGTTAAGATTACATCAGACATATACACTTGGAATTTACGATGCTTTGTTCAATTTGAGACATGCTTTTTGGGGGTATCAGAATTATTGGACAGGAAGTTAGCAGGCATTTTGGATGAAAGCTAATTTACTCTTGTAATTAAATGATGATTTTAATTACAACCAGATTAGGTTAACATCTCAAATAATTACATTGGGAATATCTATGGGAAAAACCCTTGATAACATAAACTTGGGGTGTACTTTAAACAGAGAGAGAGAGTCAGAAAGAGTCAGAGAGAGAGAGAACAAGAGAGAGAGAGAGAGAGAATGAGTGAGAGTGTGTACAAACCTGAGTAAGACAAATTTGATGACATTGGTGGATATACTTTTGATGATGGCTGATGCATTGAGATGACTCCTGCCATATAAAACCTGGCCATTGACCTGTAAGCAGAAACCCAATCAGTAAGCAATCTATGAAAGAGGGACAATGATATAACACATTTATCTATAACGAAAAACAGAAAGTTAACCATGATATCATTATCTAAAGTTCTGAGTCTTAAACTTTGAATACATATGTACATAACTGTATCATAAGTTTTTATGCAGCAATCTTATTTCAATTTTGCAATAACATCATTCTGATATACATGTTTCCAGTAACAGTTAATAGACCTTTAAGTTAGCTGTAATAGTTAATAAACCTATCTACAAAATGCATTCTCTTTTTAAAAATAAACATATTCAAGATTGTGTTCTACTTATCTTGGGGATAAGTGCATTTGTTTAGTCAAACAGAAACATTTGCAAATCTATCTGCCATACACCCATCAGTTTCTTTCATCATTCCATAAACACAAATGCTCCCATCAAAATTTTTAAAAGTGGGCAAAAATTATAATGTAAACTTAAATACTAACCACATTCCAGTGATCATGATATTATGAACTTCACAATTACTCTATAATGGCAAATCAATCATGTGCTAATGCACATCATGGAAATAACGGCAGCAGAGCAGTTACAGTTCATAAAACATGTTTATTGAGAAATAACTTCTATCTTAATTTTACGTCAATGAAATGTAATATAAACATCGATTTTATCTGACACGTCCATGTCATATCTGACAGTCTCGGTATGTAATCCTGGTCTGTACATACAGTTTGTAATGTTTAAGTGAAACCTCAATATCCAAACAATTATATACTGTGGAATCGGTACATTACATTGGGAATACAAATTGTAAAACTGGCAGGCAGTCTTTATGCATCATGAATACTGAATTGTGGACTTTACAAAATAATTAGACAGAACACAATCACTGGTACACAGGGCAGTAACATTTTAAAAAAATTCTTACTTCCAGCAGTTCATCCCCGACTTGGATTCGGCCATCTTTTCCAGCAATGCCCTCAGGTTGCACCCCAGCAACAAACACACTCATGGTGTTGCGGTCCTTGTTGCCCGCTAGGTTGATCCCGAGGCTACCATGGCCTCGGTTCAAATCCACCAAGTGGAGGTCTCCATTCAAGTCGCCATACTGTCGTTGTATTTTTTCTACAAATAATATCATAATTTCATTGATGTTGATCTATCATATTAATTGGAAACTAGGTGCTATAGATTATATAGTTTTGGCAATAATTTGTTTATAGGCATGATCAAAGAATTGTCAATGCTAGATCTATCCAAAGTTCTTGATAAGTTAAATTATAAATCATATAGAAAAATCTTTTTCTCATGTTGTACTTAAACTATTTTTCTAATTTTAATTTCAATATACTTGTGTTCTTAGAAGACATCACACATGCATGCCATCACATAGTATGCTAATATGAAAAAAATGATATCGAGACCTATGAGAACTGATGCCTAATTATAGTATCTCGTTTGGACATATAAATCTTGTTATCACATTGAAAATGTTTTAATCTTATTTGAAATTCATTTCAAAATTAATATTAAAATCTAATAGGAAGACATGTATGACCTATAAATGTTCCCTTCATTTTCTCTATACTGTAGAAACTAGCTGTTGTTACACACAATTTCATGTGTTAGCCACATAATTTCTCATTAAGCAAGAAAACTTGGCCAAGAGATGTTTTTCGTCTCTTGTATTATGTATTTATGCAACCTGTGCATGTAACAATACACGAGGTAGTTCATTAGCGGAGCTTTTGTTTGCTGGTTACACAGACGGATACAACAGACAAGGTGCCATGCCTGAGTTTGTTACTGCCAGCTGTCACTCAGCCGTGCTACAGGTAGAACACTCAGATCTTGATGTAAAATACTCAAATCTTATATTGTAAAAGTGGTTATTTATGCGTGAGTGAAATGTGCACTAGTTACGCAGTAAACTTAAAAGCACGTAAAATACCCCAGCGCGTACGTTAAAAAAAATCAAAGCTTGCGTGTGCTAAACCACGCATCTGCATATTTAATATTTTTGACTCCAGAAAATGTGTACGTTACCACCAGCGTAAAGAACCACTTTTACAGTAATGGCCACCATCATTATTTGAGGCTCCGAAAAGCCACCCCCCCCCCAAAAAAAAAATCAAAAAAAAAAAGCTATTATTTACCAGAAGCCAACAACTATACTGCAGAGTAGAATCATGCTTTAACAATATCCTAATCATCATCCTCAATTTATTAGGTATTGAAAACAGCTGGAGCACAAAGGGAAGGGGATTGAAAAACACAGGGCGCTGAAAATAATACCGGTACACCTTGAAATCTAGGGGGCCCTAGTGCTGTTGAAGAATGGTGATGCTGTGGAAGAATGCTGCTAATGAATACAGGACAGACAAATTATGGAGAGTCTTATATCAGAAATTTGTAGTGAAATAAATCTATGCTGAAACCTAGTGATTACTCAATGGCATGAGGATTAATCCCTTTTTTTTTGTTCTGGGAAATCCGACTGGTAAATCTGATTTAGTCCAGCGGAGTCCTAATTGAGATAATGACCATGTTGGGAGATTTTCCTTCTTTAATTCCTGATAATTTATTTCTTTTCCATTCAAACATCCCCTTCATGGAACTTCGGCAATATAAACAATCAGTGTCCTACACAAATTGTTTGTGGATCCCTCATTTAAGGTCTAACATGAATTCCAGCTGATGGGCCATTAGGCTGCAGTCATATCTTCTCTCACAGAAAACCGACATAGCAGAAACGGGTTCATGGATTAACATCATTTTCCATTTCTAGTGTGGCATGCTAAATCTTTCTTCAACCCCAGGAAAAAAAATATTCATCATTATCAGAAATAGAGAGAGAAAAAATTCTCACGATGTGCAACATGTACCTCATATCAACGGAATTATTTTTGTCACCATAGAAATGATAATAAAAAATCAGGACATATACTGCAGAACAAATTACAGTTATGACAATGATTTTGACTGCCAATGGATCGAGGTTCTCTACAACCCATGTTTTACAGTGGTTATGATCAATAATAGTCTAATTCTCAAAGGAAACGGCATTAGCTGCATTATTTAAGTTGCTGAGGCCTGTTAGCACACAATTTCTTGTAAACACATGCTTCCAGGCATCTGCTCATCAACTTCAAAACAAACTTCTTCAAAACAAACTTCAAATGCAAATCTTGTTTCACAGACTGTTCTCTGTTTCCCCAAAACTCCAGAAACTCCGAACCATTCTTCAATTGACTGTTGGTAAATCACATTATTTTATACACAGTAGTCTGTTCTTTTTATTTAGACATCAATCAAAAAGCCACCAGAGATAGATATATTAGATAGATAGAAGCACACTGAGATAAAAAAGATTGAATTACATTCTACTCAGTACAGAGGAGTCGGGGCACAGTCAAATTAATATCTACCACAGTCACCAAACCACCAAACAGACACACAGAAAAACAATGAACCTTGCAATCTCCATGCATCTTCCTCCAAGCAGGTTCCTGACATTAGCACCATGAAGCTATGTTGAATTGGGCAGCCTGAAATGCCTGGGTCTGCTGGAGTTCTACAGATTTTGGAGAGGAGATGAGTAACTACAGTATTGCATGAGAAAGGGGAATCCATCTCCGAAGAGAAGGATAATGATTACACTACATGAGAGAAATTCTACTGTCACATAGTATTACGGGAGCCAGAGAGTTTTAAGTGCTTCAGCACTTTTGGAATGTAATGATCTTGAGGCGATGGACAATGAACTTTGCACTGCGATGTAGGTGCATTTTGGGTAATTCAGTGTGCACCAAACTGCATGTTGCCAGATCAAACCTAGAAGGAACATTTTCTAAGAAAAACATGCTTGCATTTATCAAATAGTAATTAAGGGAATGCTCAATTAATTGCCATGCAGCAAATCATTAAATGTACAAAAATGCTAAATAATTAAAACGTGATCAATAGACAATATTTTGAAAAATAACATTCCTACACATGACCCCCCAGTAATACATGTATGTTGAAAAGTCGAGACAGCTGGTTTCTTTCTATGGGGGTGGAGCCAAGTGTTGAAATATAACAAATATCAGAAGCTGAGTAGGTTGATGTATGGGACAATCTTTATGATAACAGATAAAGCCAAAACGATGCTCTTCACTGTAGGATGCAAAGTACACAGGTAAATATTGATACACAACAAATGAAGAGACGGGATTCTCAATGAAAGAAGAAATAGATGCATGTCTTGGCCATGACAATAGAAGCACAAAGAGGCAGCTTAAGAGGGATTTCAACAATATGTCAAACTGATGCTTAAAGATCTATATTCATCATGAAGAAAGTCACAACTTACTTTAGGGAGAGAGGTATTAGACTAAACTAGATTAGGTGTGTTAAATATAAGGGTGGGGCCACAATACAATTATGATTCAATTTGGAATTGAGCCATTCTCATTATCCGGACTTGATTAACCCCAGAAAGGTGTCAAAGTATACTGACACTGGTGCATGGATAAGAGAGGGTAAATACTCATAATACATGTAGTATATACTAAACAAACAGTAACAGCATTGTGTACGTTTGTTTGTATGATGAGCTCGACAACTTGGTTGAATGGTAGTATATATAAGCACTAATGGACTGCTTTGTGTAGCCTGCCAGCCATTGCTACTTGATCTGCATTTTATGGGTACATTCTCAACAATCCAGGACTAATTCCCTCCAATACTCTTACTGCTTTATTAATGAAAGCTTAATCACACTGGGCATGCAAACCATGACTCCATCTTGTTACAAACTGACAAAGAAACCGTCACTGTTGTCAATATTCCCCAAAATAATGGATGCCGGCACACGTTATATAACCAGGCCCATTACTGCGTGGGAAGAACGTGGACAAAGACAATTCATAAAAATATGGAAAACTGACACTTTAATTCATTTTCTTACCTAATTAAAACACAATGGAAAAGAACTTGATACTCTCTGTCAGTCGTAAAAAACAGTGCAGATATAAATTTAATCATCTGGGATCCCCAAGTAATGACTTTTGCTCTTCTAGGGAATTGATTTTTTAAGTACGTCTGCCTTGAGAATATTGTCACCCCTTGCACTTGACGCAATAAATGATAACATCACATTACGGCTGTTGCCACTCAGAAGAAAAACTATCTACATTCCTGCAAAAGTCAAAACCATTGTAGTTGTTAACGACGAGAAACCATTTCATGCACTGATCTGATTACAGACTTTTTAATTTTTCTTTGCATGTTAAAAGTTTTTTTTAAAACATTTAACATGGTTAGAAAATTGTGATCTTTAATTTTGCTCTGCTGGTAACCATTTCCACTCCCATGGTAAAATTTCAAATGAAATTCATTAGGCCTTATCCTACTAAGACAATTTCTACCATACAACAATAATTGTGTCAAGATTTTTTTTTTTAAAAATACATCTGATACGAATTACATTTTATCAGCAACAGACAGAAAAATGGATGAATTCTTTTAACTTTTAAACAGCTAGAAAAGGCAAACAGACAAATGAAGAGCAAACAGACAGATGGACAGTTAAATGGGTTCTCAGACATTAACAGAGATGAGTCCTGGAATGTTACAAGAAATGCATGTTAACATCAACAGACAGCCGAACAAATACACAAATCCAATGCAGCAAGATATCCATATACACAAACAGACAGATTCTCTGATATCAAAAAGACCAAGTTTCAGCCTCACAATCAGAGAAATAAGGCTAATGGCATGGAAAAAGGAGGTCGATCTCATAAACTTGTCCCTAACTACCGTTTAAAAGTTGCAATTCTGTTACCCAGGGGCCATTAAAATCTTGACTTTGAATTAATTTTTTTACCATCTTAACTAATCTGTTTTCCTTCTCGAGCTTTTAAATATCCAGTTTAATTTTTTTTAAACTAAAAAACGTACTCATTACTCTGTATGGTTATGGAGGAATGTGCTTTAGCATTGCCATGGTAACTGTCTCATATTTCAAATGAACTTGCTTCTCTGCTTATAAGCAATTGAATTTAATCCGAATGTAAAGAGAGTATCTGATTTGATAAGCTTCTGAAATATTTCTCGTGCATTTCAGCGTAAGGCCATGTATTCAGATGAAAGATCCTCTTCTAGAACTTTATTTTCGCCCTATGTTTTTGTTTTTGCCCTTACTATACATTTGCAAATGCTTTCATTTGGCTTGAATTTGCCCTGGAAGATACTCAATTAACACAGTAAATCAAAAATTGTTCTGAATTTGCCCAGTCTTAAATTTAACCGCTGACGAGAGCAAAATTTAAGGGGCAAAAATAAAAGGGGGGCGAATATTTCCATGTATACATTATACATGTTATATCATGGATACTTTTGTTGGTAAAATCTGCTCCACACACAGACACACACACAAAAAGAAAACATCTATCCCCATTTTCAATGTACTGAGGTGTGCGTTCATCATCTAACATGTTGACTTACTTCATCATCTAACATGTGGACTTACCTGCGGGAGTTTCATTAATGTGAAGATTCATTGGAATACGGAGTCAATCATGTAACAATTCCTCGGCCTAGTACAGACAAATGGCTGTCACCAACTCCTACACACACATAGTTTATTTAAAAACAACATGATATTCAACTCATTTTCTTGAGCTGGCCCCTCGATTCCTAAATCTGACGTCCTGATGTCACTCCACAGAGTCTTACCAATGATTGCTCAGGGGCAAGATAAACTGAATTATCGAAATTCTATCTGCTTGTTCATATATATTCAAATTTCATATTTGGTTGGTCTATTGAGCACAGTGATGGAGTTGCATTTGCATCATTTCCATAAGGGAGTTGGTCTGATCTCATTTAGTACTGGGTCTATGATCCTGATTGCTCTAACCACTCTTCACATGCGAGTATTTACTATTGATTTCTATATGTGCACCCTGCATTCTTCACTGGATCACCCCTGTGTCAACAAGTTCTCCCGCTCTCTGTCAATCCAATGGAGACTGACATTTGTTTTATATTGAAAACAAACTCTAATCAATTCACTTTATTGTCTATCATCGAAATCTGACTGCACTCCACTGCGAAATCTGTGTCTTTGCTGGAACTGTCACACGACAGTTTTTTTTTTATTGATTCACTCGTGAAAAACAGTCTCGATTTTCATTCGTATACATGTACATGGAAATTCAAAGTACTCCAAAATCACAAACAATGAAATTCACATCAAAGATAATTTTTTTTATTGATATTCCACTTTATTATCCCTCTGTAGTTTGGACTGACTTTACAACAGTTGAACATGTTACGATGATCTCTCTCTAGCTGGCTTTGTGATTTAGTTCATCCCCTGCTGGCTTCTTTCTCCTTCACAAGGGTTATTTTTCCATGCTGTTACAGCATTTTATGGTCTCTCCAAAATTTGTCCAACTGAGCATAAAATCGTCAAATCTACTCCACTAAAGAGTCCCTCTGGAGTTGGACTGAATCATATTGACTCCTCCAGTTTATCCTAATCCATAAAATAATCAAAGAGAACGCAACAGAGAGTGCTGATTCCTGGGGTTTCCTGGGAATACTCCTACTAGAGAATCTGTTGACTTTAATAGTCAGCCGGTTACAAATCATCCATCACAATATCACTGGCAATAACAAGTCACTAACGGAGGCAATGCCAACCCTTTGTTGTCAATTAAATTCAAAATGTGATAATGAATCCAGCATATACCCTGAAAGCAGCCAGCTAGCGCCCAGAGAGAAAATTTGTTTATTTCTTTTGTCTGTGCTTCCAAGAAAAACAATAATGAAAAAGAAAGAAAAAAATGTGGCACAAATAACTAGATTACACAGATCTTGAACTTGATCCCTCCGAGTGTTGGGAGCATAATAATGTCAAGATATGGATGAAGTGAAAAATATGCCGCCTCTCGACTTTACCACAAGATCAGCTGAGTAATAATCCAGTCTATCGCAGGCAATGGCTCCAGTGACAGTGAATCTCTCTTCTTTCCCTATGGAATTTGTGAAATAATGTTCAGTCATCAATACAACATGGATGGTAGTGACTTTATACTTCTCCCTATCTTCACCTTACCGTAATCAATGGCTCCCATCTGTTTCAGCCTCCGTGTTTATTTACATTTAATCTTTACCGTAAACCCAGAGATGAACTCTTCTTGTTTTTTAGATGGAAGAAGGATAGCCAATCTGATTGGTTTGCAATCAATGAATTCTTCTCTCCTATATCTATATATTGCAGAATGATGCAAGATTGCACATGAAATCTGTCCACAGATTTTTTCATAAATAAAGCAGACAGCTGCCAAACAGATCTCCTCAAAGAAAAAATTCAATCCCTGTTTTCTCTCATGGAAGCTGCTGTAAACACAGCTTCAGGAGCAAATAAAATTTAATGGCACTTTGTTGTTCTATCACCATAATGAAAACAAACACCGAAGCTTTGCTGACTTCACACTTTTCATTACTCTTTGTGTTTTTCCCCAACTAGTTTGAATTTTCCCCTCTCAATATCATTTTGATCTTAACTGCAGAAACAGAAATCTTCCAGAGGAAAAATCTGGCACTACTTATACTTTTAATGCAACAGACAGCCTTGCATGGAGAATGAGAGAGAGAGAAGAGAGAGACAGACAGATCTCCTACGCAAGTTCTCCACTGAACTCCGACAATGTGTATTGGGCTCCATTATAAAACTAGATTACATGTAATTACCCACCCACTCTCAAGGAGGAAGCAGATTTAGAGGCCTGGAATGTGCATTTTATTGGAACATGCATCTAATTATCCTATATATAGGAGTAAGGTTGATATGCATCCATTGTAGTTTTACAGTCTTTGTCCGCTTCTGGCTGTCCAAGTAATGAAGTATAATGGTGTATTGATCCCAATCTATTTTGTCAACTGGATGGTAGAAATTTGAATAAATACTTCTTTTAAAAAAAATCTAAATGCAAATTAACTGTCGCACTAAGTAGGGAATAATATTTCATCATTGTTACTTGACACATATTCATGGAAACGACTTTCTGGTTGGAGTTTTACTTTTCAAACAAGGGATGTCCATTAGAGAGAAACCTAGACATTTGACGACCATAGAAACGATTTTCCTGTCCGACAATACCAGCAAGATGAGTCATACAACCTCTCCATCTGACAAATTTCCAGCCAATATAATATTAGCAGAATCTAGCCCAATTTCAACATTCAAGCAACATTCAACACAAACTTGACATAATAAACTATGTTTTCTATTAAATTCTAATAATCTTTTTTTTTTTGCAGCATGTACTAGCTGTTTGCCTCTTAGCTGAATTTCTCCTTCAGGGATGAAATGGGTATCTTTAATCTACCATTGCTACAAATCTTATCTTTTAATATGAATGTCAATCATCTCAAAAATGCTTCTCCCTACATCTAACAAAACAATATACCATCCACAGATCTTCCCCAGTCGAATCTTTTGTTAATAGATAACAAGTTTCTATCTCCGAAAATCCTGACCAATTCTTGACACATTTTAGCTGTGCTTGGCTTAAATCAACCAGATAGAATGCCCTGTATTTCCTCCAACGTGCCAGCAATGGTAATTGATCCGTGTGATATTCCTTTCAATTTTTCATAATGCATTTCTCATTAGAGAATAGGTTCTGTCAGTGCTTTTATACCGTATATGTATATCCGGGTTTTTTGCGTGTCACAAAATTTGAGAAAATGGGGAAAACATGTAGCATTTTTAATTTGCGTCAGTTATTTTTTGCAATTCAAAAACTTTCTTATAGAAAATAATACAGAATATAAAATTCTGCATATTCAATAATTTGCAATTTCAAAGGGATTGCGAAAAAAGCAAAAATTAGATCACCGCGAAAATTTCCGGATATATGGTACCGAAAGACTGCTCTCTATGTTCATGAAAAAAAATTGTTCATCATGCTGGAATGTAACATTTAGGTTTATAATTGTCTGAAGATCATAAGTTCCTATTTTAGATTAACAATAATGTGGAATCTGTAGAATTTGGGAGGCTCCATTTTGGTGGATTTTGTGGGTACCTCTCACCTCCAATGAATTATGAAACATACAACTATATCATTAATCATACCAGTAAATCCAACAAGTTATATGTTCCCATGAAAGTTGACAATAAAAATTGGCCCCCATGATATTAAATGATTCTACAGCAACTGGTGAATGGCCAGTTAAAAATAAGAAATTACAGAAGCCAACATAACACCATCCCCCCCCCCCCCAAAAAAAAAAAAGTAAAATAATGATCTGAATCAAATCCCAAATTAACAACCAACCTTTACAACTTTAAATTTTTCATTACTTCATTAATTAAAAACTTAGAATGACTCTTTCTTTAATTTTTGAGAAACATAATAAAGAAAACGATCATAATTGACCCTTCCAATCCCCAAAACATTTTTTTGAAGGGATGGGGGTGACTGCATGATGACTCAGTAATATGTTGCTTTTCATATTTTGCTACACTTTATCCTTGTATATAACGCAGACATGCAAGTCCCTACTACTCCCACTACCCCCATTCCCCTTCAATGTAACAGAAATACCAGTTATGTTTTTGTTTACATGTAAAATAAGAAAAACAGGGTCAATAATGAACATAGGTATCCATTATCATCTTAATATTACCAACACAAAGAATTCACAGCTTATAACTATCTATACAGCTTACAGCTTCAATCTCATATGTTCCTTTTTGGACAAAAAACCTGGTCCAATCTGCACAAGTCTTGTGGCTACTTACTGTAGATTCCTAATTAAACTCGAGGAATTAATATCCGCATAAATTCGCGAGAAGCAAATCCGTGACTCGCAGATTTTAAAATCTCGCTTTTATATTTCGGACAGATGAAACCATGATAATAATTTGGCGTTCACGATTTGATGCAAAACCGTTGAGTCGCGAAATTGAGTACTTGCGTAAAATAAGGAATCTACAGTATTTAAATCTATCATTTACTGTGTGTTTCAGTGACATTGACTATTTCTACACTGCATCTCAACCAAGGTCCATAAACTGAGTATAGACTTGAGTCAAAAATATTTCTGACTTTTTAAAAAAAAAATAAGTCCTAAAGTTTCAACACTGACCAATTTGTTTAATATTTAGGCATGCATGCACCCATATACAAAAATGTTACCATTATTCATATTATCTTTAAAGTTATACCAATTTTAAATTTTGATGCAAGTCTATTCCCAGTTTAATGTCTTCAGGCCTGATCACCAGTGAGCAAGATGAAGTATCAAAAGCATGGGATAAACGAGGAATCATCTGGATTAAAAACAAATCTTAACAGATGTAGAAATCCTATGTAACACACGTTGTAAAGATTCCCAGCTGATGTCATGGTAAACTTGTTATAGAACAAACATCAGTTAACTGATTTAAATAATCCATACTAAAAATCAGATACAGAAATAATTGTATATTTTTAATCACATATTATATTTTTGTAAGAAATATATTATGAGTGAGTTCTAAAACACAACAATCTTGATAACATGAAGTAGGAATGTGCATCTGTTGCCTATATAAATCTATATTTTTCCTCAAAATCCACTTTCTTAACATCTTGTTTAAGCCTTCTTTAGAATAATACATACAATGACTATTGCCTTTTCTTCCCACAAGTCCAGAGACCAAGTTTAAGATATTTCTCATTTTATATCTCAACTATTAGGTTACCAGGAACACAGTCAGGTTAATTCCCAGAAAATTAGCACATATTTATTAAAATAAATATTAGCGGAGAATACTACGTGTGAATTCACATTCCTCTGAATGATGTGAATAAAAGGTCACCTATATACACATTTTTAAGAAATGTGACCTACGTAAGCATCAGGTATTTTGAAAATCTCATGGTGCCATGTTTACCCTTTTTGACCTTTTTCAGTACATTGTATATCTAATTCAAGAAGACATTAAGATTCATTATTCAAACATAAATGTTTTCCTTACTTACACTTAACATTGAAATAAACACTTCTTTCTAAAGTTGTCATTCACTCAAAATTACCTGTAGAATTGCTTTAGATGGTCAATTTGAAGAACAGTTCAAACAATATAAAATTATTAATCTGGCATTCTTTTAAAAAGGAACTATTTGTAATGTTTTGATGTTAAAATGTAGAAGAACTTTTTACCCCAAAGGCTGTCCCACCCAGACATCACTTGTAAAAACGTAAGATGTATATATTTCAGCACGAAAATCCGTAAGAGAGACTGTGAAATCAAATGAGTACACAGGTCTGTGATATATAGACTGATGTTGCCTACTTTTTGTGTATCCAAATTCATCCTCCTCTTCACTATCGTCTGCATCCTTCGTCAGATTTGCCACAGACTCCAACAGTGGAGCGTCAACAGCCTGAAAGTCAACATAACAGTCCAATCAAAACACTCTTAAGGAGATGATTCAATCTCTCTTAATAAATCAAGCATACTCTTATGGGTCAATATTTCGTACCTGATATGTTTGCCCGGCTGCTAAGGAAGCTTCGTCATACGAATGGACAGACTTGGTATCATTCTCCAGGTCTCTGGGCTGTAACAACAGAAAGAAGGAGAACATATTGAGAACTGTATAAATTTCAAATAAATTCCATAAGCTTCGTCCAGTATGGGTCTTGGCTGCAGCTACCAAGATATTGGTAATTCTCACCTTTCTTTAGTTAAATTTATAATGGACGACTTATTTGAAAAAGAACAAAAGCTCCATGCTGTGCCAATTTACAGAGCAATTAAGTCTTCTAATATGATTTGCAGACAATTTTAATGAACAAATGTATGATATAACACCTAAAATCACTTAAGAATTAAATCACAGTACAAAAGCACTTACACAGGCAGGATCACACAAACTCTGTACCACAAATTTGACAGGAGATTTAGCATGACGAATGATGTCCACTGCCTGATCATGGGCCGCATTCCGTAGATCCTTCCCATCCACCTAAACATTGAAAAACATAAACATAAAACTCAACAGTTTTAACTGCAATTTTTGACTGAAAAAGACACATGTTTTCATCAAGTTTATTAAAAAAAAAATTCATGTATAAAACTGAAATAAATCTTATTAATACATGTATATAAATAAGAAAGGCAACTTTTGATAACAAACAGGGGTTCAAAGACTGCCCTTATTAAGACAAAAGAATTTTTTTTCACTGAATGCATGTTTCTATTACATTACCTCTAGGATTCTGTCCCCGGTCTTTAGTGTGCCATTTCTACCCGCTGGACTGTCTTCCAAAACATGCTTGATGAAGATTCCTGAGATAATGTGTTCCGTCTGGATGTTAAACATGTCGACTCTTCCACCTGAAAAGTATAAGCAGAAAATTTGATGTCACAACTCTATGTATAAACCCCACTAATAGCCAATGATAATTGGCTATCATTTACAATATACATGTACATGTATATGACTCATATTTCACATCATATCAAAATGGAAATGTTAATCCTATTTTCATTTATCCAAATTTTTTGTTCAACAGAACAGAGGAATGAAATAAATGTGATAATTAGATTTTTAGTACAATGTATTTCGTTAACATAATTATCTTTTTCAGAAAAACTGTACATTTTATACAGATAGCAGTTAGTAACCAGCCAGTATATATTGTAATTAATCATCATATTTTATTAACTCCATTTCAAAATAAAATTAAAACTGTGTGCAACAAGAAACGCCTTTCATTCTTTTTAACAAGTTGCGTGAGGGAATAATAAAGCATGCAAAAACTAATTCCTTACTTGTCTAATACATGTAATATCTTTACTGTCATCAAATAAAAATTGAAAAAAATATTCTCGAAAAATAAATGTGCTTATTTTGGAAATAAATTCTCGAAAAATAAATGTACCGGTACTTATTTTGGAATCAAAACACAAAAAACTAACACCCACAGAAAATACTACTTATACAGAATAAAAGGCACTGACCCACAATACTAATTCCCAGGCTCTTGCCCTGCTCGCGCTCCAGTTCCACTGTACGAGGGGGGCCCCAGGTCTGATTCCCTGTGGCGGGGGAGCCGTCGGCGGTCAGGGACTTTACCCTGGGGGTCACTGTCTCTGGCGTCTTCTGTACAGGTGACCTCTCTGGTGAGGAATCTGGCTTAGTGTTTCTGGGTGAGGCCAGAGGGGACAAATTGGCCCTATAAAAATGGTAGAAAAGTCACTGAAATGCAGGTTTCATAATGTATGCTTGTATTTGATCAACATTATTTATTTTCTTAATTTTTTTTTATGCTTAGAGACCACATTTGAAAATTTTGTTTGCTTTATTTCTACATGGAACAAAATTTTTAAAAACAAGTGTTTTATAAACACAAAATGTAAAAAAAAAAAAAGTGGTTAAAAAGGTGGTTAATAATAAAGTAGAGAAGTTTGGAGATGATTCAGTTGACCTGATCTAGATGACCTGATCCTTGATACTTGGATCCAGTGGTTAGTGTACAACACTTTACACTTTTCAAGAAGAAACATTTAAGGAAAAAATCCATAAAAAATTCAATATATCTTCAACAATACATGTGTAATATAATGATCTAGTAACCAAAACCGTGCAAATCAACGGGAGAATGAAAACTAGGGAATATATATAAGGACACCCAGGGTTTGGTAAGTCTTACCGATAATATTTTGGAAAGATCCTTGAGTGCAGCAAAGATAAACAATCAATTAATAATTATCAATAGACAATGGCAAAGAAATGTTGATTGAATTACCCCTGATCAACTCTCCAAAGCTCTGTGATAGATGAACAAAGCTTGGCACCAATGAGGAGAGAGTACTTACTTTGGTGAGGGCATCATTGAGGGGTGAGGGGGCGTGGGGGGTGCATTGGCAGCAGTCTCTTGATACACAGCAGCATCTTCTTTGGAAATGTACGATACACTGGAATAAACAACAAATGTTACACATTGAATCAAACATCAGCAAATGTCTTACATTGAAATTAAACAGGTGTGGATTAGACATGACAAACAATGAGGCTCAAATAAACACCAAGTTTGTCTGACATAAAAACTGACATAACTATACACAAGCTATTGCATCTAACCAGGGATTAAACAAAATCATGTCTTCCAGGCATGATAACGGTATCATCATTTTGTGATTACTTAAGGTGGAATAAGAGACCTGGAAAAAGTCACTCAAATTAACGGTAAATTATTTGATATGAAAGATATAATGATAAATAAACTGTACATATGAAATAAGCGAAAAATTTGCAGTTTGGGGAATATCTAAAAATTTTAATTCAGTAATTAACAACAAAAGCCCCAGCAGGATTCGAACTCAGATGTATGGCCCAACACTTTATCCACTCGGCTATGGAGTAAGTTACATGTTGCCATCGATAAACTCCTTTTAATAAATCGAAATGTCTTTTTGATCAGAGGTCAGCCATTTTGTGACGATGTGTTATTCCACCTTAAATACAGTATCTTGTCATATCCAATTTTTTTATACCTAACATCCAGCCCCTGGAGAGAGGCCCGGCGGATGATTGCCCGGGCCTGGGCACTGGTGATCCTCCTCATGCTCTCATTGTTGATGGACACAATGTAGTCCCCCTGCTGTACCCGCCCATCCTTGCTGAACGCCCCCGAGGGACTCATTGTCTTCACGGTACAGCCATTAGCACCTTTATCCACTGCCTCCACTGTCAAACCTAAAGCACAGGTAAAACCTCATACTCAATTCAAATAATACAAAGCATTCAGAGCATTCACTGCCAATTATTTAAGGTGAAACTCTGCTTTGGGGACTATGATTTTGCTATTAAAATAGAAATTGAAATGTACACAATATTCACAAATATTGCAAGCAAATTCTACAAAAATCCCTCAAAAGGATGCTGCATGGTGTTTAACAATTGGACCATATGATCATTAGCAAACCTATTACTGTAGAACTCAATTTGCTTTACTTATCACAAATGACATCTTGGTACAGTGAAAATCATTTGCATTCTATAATATTCTTTCATCCAATTTCACAGCATATACATGTATAGTTAAAATCCATCATCCTTTTCTTTATGCATAGGTAGAAAAATATGATAAAATTGCCACAATCCCCTTTGCCTCAATTGAAATAGTGAGAGTTATCTCTCGTCAAAAAGGTATTATGGTATACGGTACATTTATACTTTCAAGTTAGATAAAGTTGATGCAAACCTAAGGGGTCTCTTGACTTTTTGATTTTGATGACCTTCTCCAAGGACACAGGAAGTGAGTCAGCTCCTCCTGACAATGTGCGAGCCAGGCGTGGTGAGGACAGAGGTGACAGCGAGGGAGAAGGGATATGATTGGTGGAATTGACAATGGATGGATAGTGAGAGTTTGTAAGGTCACTTGTGATTGGTTGATCGGATGATGATGACTGCTGGCTGTCAACACTTGCTGTCTTCTGGTGCTTCAACTGATTCTGAAGAAAACAAAAAGACAATTATCAGATTTATTTACAGGTATCAAATTGTGGATTTAAAATAATCAAAGTTAACAAACAATTCAGAATAACTAAAACTTATCATATTAGAAATTTCAACAGCTATTAAGACTCTGTTTTGACATTTCATTCATTTTTAAGTCAAAAATAAGATGCCTCAAATTGGCTAGTTGCAAAAATGTAGCTCTTCATTCCACTTTTTTTTTTTTGGGGGGGGGGGTGGATATAATTGGAAAGGGTTGCATTATTTTTAATAATATTTGCCAATTGTGTACAATAATACAAATCATCAGATAAACCTTGGCCATATTATTGTAATCTGTACAGAGAAGTCAAGAAAAGAGTAAATGTATCTGCAGCATGCAGAAAAATACACATATTTACAGTTCTACTGGATAATTAGTTAAGGTAAATATTTTGTCACATGCTATAATCTTTCAGATAGATAAATTTCTACAAGGATTGAAATATATGCATGGGTTCTTTACTTTTGTCATGTGCATTTTTCTTAGTACCCTTCACATAGTACCCAAAACATACACACACTGATCACTTTAAATTGCCTCTGAATAATAAAGTTTTAGTACAGATCTCTTCCTTTATTATAAGACATCATCACTCTGAATATTACATGTATCCGTTTCTTTTGTAATTCAACTGAAAGCATTAACGAGAATGAAATGCGAGCCACATATTGTTTGTGATACACATTACATGCAATATTTGTGTACACTTTATTCCTGTATGCAGACACTTACCCTGACTCGTTTTGGATTAATTATCTACATATTAGTCATTAGCAGATTAATATAGTGTTTTAATAAATATTTTTTAGGTACTTTTAAGGTACATTTATAGTGCCACCATTTTATATTTTAGCAGCTAGCTGAGAAAACAATTATCAAAAGATGAATGATGTATCTTTAAAGCAGTAGAATGTAAAATCTCATCAAATATACACTGTATTCATAAAAATAATCATGCTGAAACTTACCATAAACTGAACACAAGCATATTAATAAAAATACTTTTAAAAAGCTAAGCACCATTTAATATGCTAGATTAGAAAACGTTTTGAAATAAATAACTCCTTTGGTACATTTTAGATAAGACAGCAATTATTTCATACAGGGGGCACCTGCTATATTCCACGTACCTTGATGCTGAACTCCTCTTCTGTGTGATCTATTTGTTCATCCAGAGCTGGGGGTAAGGAAACAGGAAGAGGGGGAGGGGCAGTGTCCTAGAGAAAACAACAAGTTCTCAATGATGAAAAAACAAAAACCCAACAACAACAAAGCCAGCTCTCTACATAAATCATTTATAGAATGACAAACTTAAAATTATTGTCTTCACTGGTGAAGATGATTCATTTCATTATGTACCAGCTAATGTAATACAGTGTCTTCTTCACAATGAATGTTTCTAAACAGATCAAACAAGAGAACTAAATAATTGTAGAGGACTTCAATCTTTCTAATCTAAAGGCATTGACAAGCAACCTGTAAATGCTGAGTAAAAAAAAAAGAAGAGAAAATAAAGATGAAAAAAAGAGTTTCAAATTAGTTTTTCAATTCATATCTATCAACTATCATAAAATAAAATAATAGAAACCATTTACCTTGTAAATATGAAAAAAATAAGTATAAATATCTACAATAAGCAAATTAAGACAACAGCCAAAAATAGGTATTTCAAAATAATACATGTACAAGTCCCAAATATATCTATAATTGTGAAGAAGTGTGTTAGTATGATAGACAAGGCATCATACCATACAGGTGTGATACCAGACAATAATTGGAATATGCATGCATGTTACACATATTATACACATTATGTGTATGATCATCAAAATTCAAACTTAATAATTTTCAGAACTGGATAAACTCAGTAAGTTCTAAAGAAATTAACATTAAGTTCAGAAGAATTCAACAAAATCAAGTCTTTTGACAACAAAATTTTAAGCATAAAAAGATAAAGAAAAGGATCTAAAAATTTGTACAAAATTAAATGCAAAGTAAATTTTTCTAACTTTAACCCATATTTGCATTTTGAGCCTCTACCATAATCAGTGCCAAATATAAAGTGTCTATATAAATACAGGCCTGTGATAATATGGTGGTAACTAAAATCATAAACATCCAACTTCTCAGAAAAATTCTGCTGTTTCTTTTGACTTAATATTGTTTTTATAAACAAAAAATGACTATACTGTAAAAGTGGTTATTTTTGCTGGTGGTTTAGTACGCGTTTTCTATAGTCAACCAATACGCATGGGTGTTAAATATGCGGATGCGTGATTTACCACTCTAAAATATTCTTTATTTTACCATACGTGCGGCAGAATTTTACGCGGTTTTAAGCTTACAGCGTAACTAGTGTATATTTCCTCCACACGTAAACTAGAACTGTCCTATTGGGACTAATACCCCCGCAAGGCTAATTTCAAATGGGACAAATAATTGAATTGTATAATAAAGGTTTGCGACACATAAATAAAAAAAAATTCTAGAATTTTTAAAAAATTCAATTACACATGTAGTTAACAAAGAAAAATTAAAATCAAAATTTTCAAAACTTCACTGTAAATACATATGTATAACTGTAATACATTTACAAATTTATGTATCTGGTGATATTTTTTTATTTCATTGTTTTAAAGAAAAACCAACAAAGTGACAATAACCCCTCCCTTTGCAGTAAATGAAAATAGCCAAGCAATGCTCTTCTGTTGATAACACTTTGAATATCTTTCTAATCAGAGTCTTGACAGATGCAATTAGTTGTTTCAAATTTTCCTCACTTTCTCCTATGGTACAATGCAACTCACTATCAGAAAATTGATCCCATAGGACTATGATTTTCTTTGATGAGCTTGTTAAATTGGATAAAATCCCAAAACATTATCATAATTAGCATACTATGTAAAAATATGAAAAAAAAAAAAATTTAATATTACAAACAATTTTAAAATTGCCAAAACACTACAATCATATCAGTAATTTTGAATTTCATTTAAATTAATGCCCTATAGGGTCACTTCATCAATTTACTTGACTAATAAATTTAAACAGCTTCTAAAAATAGCTAACTTCTTTATTAATAATGATATTATTTATTTCATTATAATGATAGAAACTTTTGGTTTACATGAAGCAGTATTAAAATAACCCCAAAACCACCGCCCATTTTACAGATTATCAATTTTCCCTAAACCCATGCTCCATCTAAACCATGGCTCAGATAATGGCCCCCTTGGGACAACTGAATTCAGCCACACTTGTCTTTGATGTTCTTATTAGCTCCTAAGAATTTATCAATGACAAACAAAAATTTTGCATTGTCAGTTGATGGAATACTTATAAAAAATAAATTAAGTTAAGAAATAAAGACAAAAAACCTCCATCTGAATGTATTAATATAAATATATTTTAGAGTGTTTACTATTAATTAATAAAGTCTGTAAGGATTACCTCCCTTATTTTTTAACATCAGTGTATAATATATAGAATAAGGAAAATGAAAACTGTCATAAAATCATTAAATCTTGTCTGATCTTAAAAAAAATTGCAGGTGCACATCTTCAGATGGTGTTCAACATATGTACAAATTTTCAGACTGTTCCATGCAGTAGTAAAAAATTCTATAGGGGGGACAAAGTTGCGTCTACAGACAGACGGACAGATGGACAGACGGACAGACGGACAGACAGACAGACGGACAGGGTGAAACCAATATACCCCCCTAAACTTCGTTTGCGGGGGTATAATAACCACTTTTACAGTATATATAACGACAAAAATGCACTTAATATGAAATTTTGAGGCATTGATACTTTTTGCATTGCAGAATTTTTCTTTAAACAAAACAAAAAGAGGTTAGCTTTTAGTGCCAGGTTTGGTGGTAAGTATCGTTATCTACTGTTAGGCAGGGGGAGATATTCCTGTTTGTTAGTCCAGGGGTTACCTTTTGGGCTGGCTTTACAACAATCTGTTGTACTTTTGGTGACACTACTTTAGGCTTGGGGGGAATGGGGGGAGGGTTCCTTTTAGGGGTTGACCCTCCTCCCTTTTCGCTCCGCGGTGACTGTCAGAAATCAACCACACGCAAGGATTAGAACATCACGAGACAACAGACATTGATTAATCAACAACAAAATTTCAGACAAAACAAGAACAAAGATTGGTTTGGATCTCATGCAAAGGGCAGCTCTCTAATCATGTTAAAATTCAGCACAATAATAACATTCCTCACAAATCTCTTCACAACAGACATTTGGATTTTCAATAATACAAACAGGAACTATGAATTTATAGTACCGTATACAGAACTGGCCAGAACCAACTTTATGGAAAACCCTGGACTCATTTTCTGGCTTCATTTAGAATTCACTCTCACTCTCAGTGTCAGTAAAGATAGTGTTAATATGAGACAAAATAAGCCCAAATTAAATCCAGTATGGATCCCAAGCCAACCATATGTACCCTTTACATGTATTTCAATCAAATATTTTATATTTAGCTGAAATATGATTTTAAAATACTTTAGTACCTTTTAAGAATGCCTCGTATATAGAAGTACAACAAAATGTAACTTGATAATAAAATAAAGAGAGCTTTCTTAAGTTTTACATCATTAAGTTTACATCATTAAGCCCAAGTTTATAATTTTTTGTGGGGGTTTAGGATTTTTTGCGTCAAATATGTGCATTGGTCGAAAAATAAAATATATAATTTGGAAGCTTGATTGAGTTTATTATCCAAAAAGCATTAGAAATCTTGGATTGAACCCAGGACAGAACTTTCTGGTTTTGGCTTAAGTTGGGTCTGGTCAGTACTGTACCAATGTAGCTGAGGAAATGCAGGAGAAATGGAAGAAAAAAAATATATAGTGTGCAGAGTAGGATTTGCTTCTCAAGTGATTGGAACCTATCTATTTCGCTTTTTATCTATTTAGCTTTGTACAGTACATTTTGTACATGGAAATGCACAAAGCTATAAGTGTATTCATTTTCATATCATTTCATAGACGCTTCAAATATTCTTTTTTATATGAAATTCTTAAAAATGATAGATTTAATTTTGCAAAAGGCCATACATTGCAAAAATGCACTAAAATTCATAAGATCAAATTCTATAAGCATGCAGGTCAATGAAAATAAAAATACCTCTTCAAAATCAGATGGTTGGTCAGGAGGGGTGTGGTTAAGAATTTGTTCAGTTTCTATAAATAACTCCTCTTGTGACTCAGATCTAGGTGGCACAGGCGGTGCTTCTGCTGGAAGGTCAAGGTCATTCATGTTGAAAAAATCAGGCTGAAGATCACCCGAGGTAGCCTCCTCATAAGTGGGCAGGGCAAAGGTTGTGTTCTCATAATCTGCGGGTGACTCAGATCTGGGGCTCTCAAAGGGGGACTTGCTGTCTGCTGGTAATTTTTCCTGGGTGAGACTTAGCAGATTTTCAGGGGGCATGTTGTTGACATAGTCATGTAAAGCTGATGTAGATCTAGGCTGGGGAACGGGGAATTTTTTCTGTACCGTCTCTTTCTGAATGTTACTGTTTTTGATATCCAGCAAAACCTGTGAATTCTCATATGAAACATTGGACCCCGTGGACTCCCTCTTGCGCCGATCAAGACTTCTGCGAGGGGAGGTGACAGGCTTGTTCTTTCGGGGTGAAGTTACTTCATCGTCACTCTCATAAAAGCTGTCGTTTTGCTTGTGCACCACATTTTCATTGGAGGAGTATTGTTCTGTGAATTTTCGTTGTACGAGATCTGGAGATGTGTACTGAGGTTGGGAGGGAGGGGATGGAAGAAAGCTGGGCCCTGGGTAACCCGCATTGGTGAAGGGGAAGGAATGCTGTCAAGGCAAGGGGAATACTGTTCATAGTTATTCAATCACAAAGTTACTCAATCCTCAAGCTGGTTATAAACAAGAGATCACTTGCTTTGAAACCTAAAATCATTATCACATATCATAATTACAATGAAATGTTTAATTTGAAGCAATATTTTTTTTTTGGATGATGTTGTGTCTGAAATATTTTGAACATCTCATTTAACTATATTTTTTAAATTATAAACTAACCTTATCATTTCCACATGTGACAAAGCCCAAAACAAGTGATCGTCACAGAACAAATCGAATGGCATGTTAATAAAATATATCACTCTTTTCAAGCTTTCATTGCAAAATGCACATAACTGGAAACATCATTCCAAACAAACAAAACACTGACTCAGTTTACCTGTAGTTCAGCTTGCTGGTGACCCTCAATGCCCCCTAGAGGCAGAGCTTTCTTGACACCAATCCTCACAATCCCCTTTGGCGCCCCTTTCAGGGCGTTCACCGCCTCGTCGAGGCTGGCATTCTCCAGCATTTCATCGTTGACAAAAATGAGTCGATCCCCGGGAAGCAGACGCCCATCCACCTGGGCCACACCCCCTGGGACTAAACTCTTGATAACTATCACAGTCTTATTAAGGTTTTCTGGGTCCTGCAGAAGAATTTTTAAAAATACAAATGAGTTATCTCTCCTTTTTTACTCCAGTATTTAGCATTCCATCTGAAGTATCTATCTACATTGCTCAAACAAAAGTAGGAAAATGACTTTCAAAGTTTATTTTACTTGTTAAGAAATTTTAAAACACTATAACTGAAAAAAGTAGTGCTTTGAAAAAGCACCAGGTTGCATAAAAGTTTTGGTTACATGCCATTTAAGCTTTTAGCATATACGCCAACAGCTTAGAAATGGCAATAAAAGTGAGAGTTAAAGTGAAAGTAGCCCATGTGAGTGGTACCTTGTAGTCCAGGATACTGAAGCCTAGGCCCTTGTCCCCTTTGCACAGTTCTATTACAACCGGCTCAATGCTCCACATCTTGAAGTTGGTCAGCTCCTCCAGGGAACGGGACTTGTTCTTCATCATCTGCTGGAGAACGCTCTCATCTGTCGAAGCCAGGGTGTTCTCCGACTTGGCCTTCACAAGTCTCTCCGTGATCGGAGAGACCTCGTTCACTCCGGAGTAGTTTGATTGGAGGTATGTGGAGTAGCCATTGTCTATCTTGTCCTGATCCGTGTAGTTTTCTGTCTCCTTATGGCGAGCACACACAAGACGCACGTGTTGAGGAAGTTCCTTCAGAATCCCCACAACTTCCTTGTGATTTAAACCAAGTAGTCTTCTACCATTCACCTGCAAAATGTTCCATGACATGAACAATATACCAGTAGGTAGACATATATATAATAGTCCATATTAGTACATTACATGTAGAAATTGTCTAAAAGGATGATTAATTGTGCAATCGTTTAAAGCCAAAGTGAGGTTATCCTGATTGCATTTTTTATGCCATGGCTTCATAGTTTCAACTGCAGAAATGTATCAAAATTTGTCATAAAGGTTACTGTAGGGGTCAATTGTGAAACTATGTTGCAGGATAAAAGAATTCTATGATTACTGTTTTGAAATATCAGCCATATTTAGGCTCAAGTTGAAAACAAGAACAAGGCACAGTAAGCCATGCTTTCTATCTCGTTTTCTTATTTTGCCCAAATCTTATATTTCAAGACAGTACTCATGTTATTTATATGTATACTGGCAAAAAGAAAAATGATATATAAAACATAATCCCACTAAAGTAAAACACTGAAAGATATAATCAAATCATTGCAAAATAACAAAATTTCTGATATTGTAACAAGGGACAGAACCAACCTCCAGCAGTTCATCTCCGCTCTTGAGGCGGCCGTTGATGCCGACCGGTCCGTCACTGAGGATGAAGCGGATGTAGTGGTGGGGTCGGACCTCCACCCCCTTCTCTACATCAACTGTCCCCTCCAGACTGATTCCCAGGCCCCCACCCTCACGGAACTTTGACAGCTGTGCCACCTGAAGAGTATAAGAACATTGTCACTAATATTGTGATACATGTATCTATATCAACAATATGAGGATGCAAGGGTATGGGAAAATGTTGTGAAATAAAGAATAAGAAAAGATCATGACAAGCTATTCTATTATTTCATTTTAGTTTTGTTTTGTAAGCTATACTATGAATTCATCACCTTACTAATACATGTACATGTATATCTTTCACTTAATACCCAATCTATTCTAAGAGTTCAAGGAAATCTTTTTAATTATAAATCCACCAACTGAATGAAAACTTTTCAAAGCCCAGAAGCCTTAACTCTGCATGAATTTTGGTTTAATTTCAAAGTCTTATTTCAATCATTTATTACATGTAATATGAAAGAAAGTGTCTTTCTTTGTTTCTAGATAAAAATATTTTTTACAATTGAAGACTCCTTTAGTAAAGACATCAATTATCAAAAATAGAAACTTTGGAATAAAAGAGCCATTCACAAACCAATAATCTGATAATATGTCTACATGCAAAACTTCAATAAATCATTGGCAAATTATCGTTTGAGTCAGCATGATATCTCAAGATATCTAAACTGACTGTCAGGATATTCGCACCATTGGACTAATATTAACGGTACTCACCACAACTTCGAATTCGCTGCCCACGATTGGCTCCCAGCATGCCTTGATGGCTTCCTCTATGTCAGGAGACAGATCGCCCGCTGAAATGGTGGCAAGATATTATTGCTTATGATGTATTATGAACTTTCTTTGATTTCTGTAAACTCAAGCAACTTTTATTTTTGAATCTTTGTCTCAGGATTTTTCAAGGATAAACTGGTACTCAGCGACTAGTTTTCAATGTACAAGTCTACATGTATGTGGCAAGCTTTCAGTGCTGCTTTACCAAATGCAAGAGACTTTAAATGACTGGATTCTGCATGAAATGATATTTCTAGGGGGGAGGGGGTGCCCTTGCAAACCTCACTAAATTTTATCACATGTGAATGAGATTTGGTTTAAAGCAAATTACTTATCTTTTTAAGTGAAAAACAAACATTCATTTTTTGGCAAAATAAAGCTAAAATAAAAACTTCTAATGCAAATTGGTTATTGCTGCATCCCATACTTGAATGACATGACAATGAATTTCATCAATTTTAATACTAATTAAGAAACTTTTTATAACTCTTTTAAGTATTTTCAGGTGTCTTTTGTTGAAAGGTGTTGCAAATAATTCCAAAGAAAATTCTGCTTTGAACTTGCACAATTTCTGTATAGACAAAGAGTTTTTATTATACATTATTACATCAAAAACTCATCTTGCATTGGGAAATAAAATGTGGGTTTCTGGGTTATCTAGGTTAAATTATTTCACTTGACTTTTGGGCAGTAAATGTCTTGCAGGCTGACAAATGGTCATGCAATAGTTAACTTCAAACATCTGATGCTGTCATTCATGACAGCATTATGTCTGGAAATTAATAAATAATGGCCTTGAACAATAGAACTAAAACAGAATAAAAACTGTGTCAGGTTTCCTCTTTTTTCAAGTAGCATCAAATACTTTTCTAAGTCAACTTTTATTCCTAAATTGACATTTTCATCCCAAACACTTAAAACACTTTTGGACACTTTCATCTCAAAATAGCGATGAGTTGTCACTCTCTGTTCACAAGAACATCAGTAGATTTATTGATCAAACCCAGCCATTGCGATTGTTCTTCACAAATCAATTGTTAATCCACTTCATTGCTAGATTAATTTCTCTGGGAAAAGTAAAGTTGGTTTAAAAAAAAGAACATTTTCTAATCTTGAACATCAGCTTGACTGACAACTTCTTGAAAATCATTAAGCCGAACTGTTTGGAGGGCCTTTTCTGGGAAGAGATTAGGAGAAATATTTACAACATGAAGTAAATCCCCATTTATCAATATTCATAATGTCTTCTTTCTTACGCTTATCATATCCATGAATTAGTTATAGATAAAAGAATGCAGCAAATCATGCAATTAAGCCTTTAAATGTTTAGAAAGTCTCCTCCTTGCTAGAGTAGAGCAATAAAACAAAGTTCCAAGTCATCCCTGATGCAGGCTCTAGCCTATACTAGCAATTGATATACTACCTCAGCCTCTGTGATTTTCTTTTGTTATTTGGGAGATCATCGTAGCTTGTCACGCTTAGATGTACAGAGTAATGGAATGAAGGCATACTAGCTCTGAATTAGACCATTCATGTAATCAAATGGTTCGTGGCACAAAATGTTATTTTTTTTAAAGGATGGGACCAGATTTGCAACAGCCATCATGGGACTTTGCCAGGTTTTATTGGTAATAATGATATAGATACTAAGAGCACTGGTTGGCAGCCCAGATAATAGACTCTAACACCAACACAAAACTGAACATATACAGTGCAACAGGGTCAAGCAATGGCCACAAAGTTCAGTATCACAGCATTGCTGCATTGTCATAATTGAACAAGATACTGTCAACCAAATTTTTATTCATGTGTGAGAACCTAGTTGTAAATGTTCCTTGCAGCGAAACAGTCCATAACTATCTTGATATATTTTAAGAGTTGATATTATGAAAATTTGTTGCTGCAAACCATTTTATCACTTCTACATTGCAGAGAACAATTGCTGTAAGAGCTGGTTTACAGTAGGTTACTGGTCACTTACAGTACCCCTCCAATGCATTGTCTGGTAGTTAACTGAACAACATAAGTTACTGGTCACTTTTGTGTTCAACTGCTTTGTCTCATAGTCAATTGAATAAATTAATGGTCACTTAAAGAAGTGGTAATCAAACATTGACAATGCATTTTCTGGTAGGCAACTGAACAATGACAGTTACTGGTCACTTACAGTAGTCCTCGTCTGTGTTCAGGGTGATGTCCTGTAGCTCCACCTGTTGGCCTGGGTCGGGGGGTGGGGTCTGTTGTACGTGGTTCACCATGCGGGCCTGTGTGGGCTGTTCTATCATTGGAGACACAATGGTGGCTGGCCCATCCATCGGAGAAATCATGGACCCGTCCATCTGGGAGGGTGGGGGAGGGGCAATTACCATACCTTGTTGGGGATTATATGGAGGTTGAGCTAAAATATGGAAAACAACCTGATGATTACGGTATATATCTTCAAAAAGGATTTGCATTTTTTTTTATTCTTTACATCCAACTGTGTTTTGTGTTAATGTTTTCAAACTTATCAAATTTTTCATAAATTATTCAGCTCTGATTAATTTCATTCATGTTCTCTGTATATTTACTGGTATGTATGATATTCACTTGAGATATAAAGACGGAATAAGAATGTCATTGAGAAAATGGGTAATTATACAGCATCTGCAACAACAAAATGGCTGTCACAGATGTAGTACATGTTGCATAACCACTAACTGGTCCAGGTAACTTTCCCAGTTCTAGCACAAAGGAAGGCAGTTAATAATGCAATACATTTACACCATAAATTATATATAATGGGATAGAGCCAGAGCATAAAAGAATACATAAATCAAAACAGTATTGATCGAGTACTTTGGCAAATACAGTGTCTGAGAAAAAGATGCCCATGATCCTCTCTCAGTTGATTATCTATCTAGTAAATGACTATTTTAACTTTAAAATTTATTATATTCCTTACAAACACATAATATTTGATGATCGGCATTATTTTGTTAATGAAGAGAGCTTTGAATTGGCATATTTGAAAAAAAAATCTGTGCTTATCAAGGGGAGGGAACAAAACAATCCTCAAAGTAAGGTTCATAAAGGAATCTATTTTAGGCATCGGTAACATCAGTCTTTAAAGATGTAAAATCGGAGATAAATTTAATTTCTAGAATCCAACCCCTTCAATGCAATAAATCAATATCTCTAGATTCAAATCTCTGATAGAACACAGCAAACATAAGCTTTATCTCCCACTTCTTCATTAAACAACAATTTCACTTTTTTTATTTTCACATTCTTTTTGACTGTTTTATAGTAATGATAACTACTAATAGGGTACACATCTTTCTTCAGATACATGTTAATTAAGTACATTTACAGAGAGTATACTTTTTGCAGGCCTTTATCAATTTTAGTCCAAGAAGTGGGACAACTGGAAAATTAAGTCAAATCTGTACAAAACAGCACAATATTATAATGTATTGTTTACACATGTATTAGAATTGTGTGGTATTTGTTATAAACAGTTAAACTTGGATATCTAGAACATCTTTATCTCAAATAACATGGATATACCAAAGTGAGCTGGAAGTTCAAACCACTGTTTTCTCACTATATTTTTGCCTGTATATCACAAATCCTCAAATACCTCAAAGTGTTTTCTCAGTCCTATCATGTTAAAGATAACGAGCTTTATATGTAGGTATTTTTACCAGTCTGAGAACCTCTCATGATACATATATATTCAATGCTACCTATCTCGATACTGTTGTATGATACGTGACTTATGGTGGATACTTATCATTACCTCTAGCATCTTAAGGTGGTATGGGACATCTGTAGATATTATGGTAATGTGGATTAAAGTACATTAAAATTAAAATACCTTCACAAGTTTAGAATTTTCAAATTTTACAATATTTAACCAAAAATTATTTATAAAATATTTTTGGAAATGTAAAATTTTTAAAATCCCCTGTGGGATTCGAACTCATGACTCACAGATCCATAGTGAACCCTCTAACCCACTGCGCTATTCTCTTATAGATGACAATTTTGGAAAAGAAACTATAATATTACAATTGATGTTATTGTTTAATACGACATAACATGGAGGTGTCCCATACCCCCTTAAGTCAATGGTTAAACTAAAACTGAGCAGTTTTGCTTCTCCATAAGTGGTCATGATTTCAAATTCATTTTTCCAAATTCTTTTTTTCCATGGGATTATCCCCCTGAATCCATTACATGTGCTATGATAGGAAGGAAGATCGCTCTTGTACCTACCTCAATTTTGCTGATTCACCCTTCAAGGTGAAGTTTTTGAAATCCCATTGGATAGGGTTAAACTTCACAGCTAGGATTTGTTTCAATTTACATGATATAACTTTTTTGTAACCTAGGTACTGTTGAAGTTTCTCATAATTGGGACCATGTATACATGATATAAAGCTGTGCAGCAGACCTGGGGATCAATCATGAAGCTGGCCCAAGATAGGCAGGGGTGGAGGAAGTTTGTAGCTGCCCTACACACCACAGGGTGTAAAGGACAATAATGAAGATGATGATACACGATATAAAATTAACCTAGAAACATGCTTGAGTATTTCTTACTTTCGACTGTATACATGATACATATATAACACAAACCTAAGTATTGCTGTAGTTTCTCATATTTGGGGCCGTGTTGGAACCTGGCCAGCTGAAGATGGACCATCTGACCCGTGTTACGTAGAACTTCCACTGCCTGGTGATTGGTGAATCCATGTAGAGGCTGGTTGTCCACCTATAAATAGAAGGTGTAGGGTTCTCAAAATACGTTTTCATCATGAACAGCCTTAATGAGACTTGAAGCAATGTGAAATCTTTCATTTTCATAAAAAATATTACCATTCAGGTGTTGGATACTGTAAACGTACTATATTTAGCATGTACGGTATTTGGCTGAATATGATTTTTCAACAAGTAAGCATGGATTTGATTGAGCGCATTTCTGAATGTACCTATATTTATCTACTTAATATATATTTCACATTTGGCGATGTACTTGATTTAGCGGATGCCGTTTTCTGCAAAAAACGCTAAATATAATACACAGCCAAATGTAATACGTTTACAGTGTTTCCTAGAACCAATATTTGTTGAAAGCCGATTTGGAATTTGTAATTAAACATTTTGACATCATTGTATATGGCTTTTAAAGAGTTCATTACCAGTATATATGGTACAGTTCCATATTGGGACATACTTTCCTTTGAAAAAAAACAATAACATTAAATAAAGAATAAAAATTAACTTAAACTTCCTAGGGAAATGAATCGCTGTGTGTGAACTATTCTAAATCCATAAACTCTGCTTTAATCCGAGTTTATATGTTTTATTCTAGCAAATCAAATTCTACTTGTGCAGAAAAAAAATCATGAACATGTCAAAACTTTACTGCAAAGAAACGATATTACATCATTCAATGAATAACAAATGATACATGTAGATGTGTTCAGAGCTGTAGAAACTAATTGGTTTTTGTCGATGAGAAGGTGATTATGAAACCTGCAGTTTTGAGTCGAGTTTTATTTCTACACTGGAATGGGCTCATATTGCTTTCAGTTTTTTCAATGTCGGTTTAATTAAAATTTTATGCTCCAAATATTGATTAATATAACTTCTATAGGTTCTCATTTTGCCATAACGACATTAGCAATTTATCTTTTATTGACAACTCTAAAATTAACTACCTCTGACAAGCCCAGCATGCATTTTATTTTACCGCTGATTGCAAACAGCTTCATCATCGAGGGTTCAGATTTTAACTCTCCCATATACATATACTTCATAAATAAAATATAGCAAATAGAGCCCAAGACAAAACACACCGATGCACATCTCCTAAATAATTCAGCACCTGAATAGTTAATTAACACCTCCAGGCGAAATGTGCACTAATCGTCACTCACGGAAGGAGAAATCTTTTAAAATGTCATTTCTTCGGGCAGACTCACAATAAATTGGTAGATGGCTTTTTGATGTAAACTACACATTTTCATTACCATGCCTTTAAAACCTCATCTTCCTGCCTGGTCAACCTTTAAATAGTCTACCGCCTTAACCATGTCAAGCCTGTTTTCGGGCAATTGACTTCGATAATGAATAATTAAGAGACACAATGTGCAACTGCTAAGGGTAATGGTTTTATCATTTGCTTCAATTCAAAGTGAATTAAAATATTTTAATCAATGAAGGCCATCAGCCTGTCTGCAGCCGATAAACAGCCTAACCTTCCGATTTCCTTTCTAAGCTGATGTTCGTACAAATGAGCAGTCTCATGTCTATACTGAAAATCAGTTCACAAATGCAACTCATTGTAAAACAAGAAATGTTTTTTTAAATGAGGATCATTTTAAAAACGAGTTTCATTTCATGAAATCTTTACAACAAAGCTGCAGAATTATTTGGTAGTAAAAATGAAACAAATACCAAACACCAGGTAATACTATGTGAATATTCAGAACTACTTCTTCATTCGTATTTAGATACATGTATTTAATCAATCTTTAGGATAATGATTTTCTGTATGAACCAGTACCGTTTGTGTGTTACCATTTCTTCAATCCCTGAATGGGTAAAATCGATCAATTAACTTTCTGATAATTGATTTTTGTTTTGATGTATGCGTTTATTTTAAATGGTCACCTGAACTGTACAGCTTAATACAATGTACTGAGGTGCAAAAAAAGGCCAAATATTTGAACATATTGTTACATTTGAATATACATATTCAAACCTTTATTTGCCCCAGAATTATGACCTATCTGCTCTTTCGTCGCATTGCACTTTAAGAAGAAACAAAACGAGTCACTCGTTACCTTTATTATTTGATCGTTGACTTGAATCCTGCCATTTTTAGCAGCTGCACTGTTGTCTGCCACACTCTTAACGAAAATTCCACAAAGATCATCTGAAAGCAAATAAGAGTTGGATATTGCAATTTTCCAAACTGGTACTCAGAGCAATAAAATCTTAAGGTTTATCCAAAACACATATTTTTGTGATATCTTAACCGTTTAAAAAAAAAAAAACCTCATTGCAATATTGTGGTATAGCATTTAAAAGAACAGAGATATTGTGTTTTTTTCCTAATATTGAAGATATGGTAAATGTACTATGACTTGAAGTTGAAATTTTGATCAATTAAGTGTCCGCCTTATAAGGTAATTGTGTGTTCGTGAGGGCTCCGAGTGACTCCAGACCTCCAAGTGCAGCAGCTGGAATCCAGTCAAAGTCATAGCAGGAACAAATAAGGTAGCATGTTGTATAGGTGAGAGGGGAGAAAATCAATACTCTTAAGTATACACAATTAACAAATAATTGGTCGGCTTGATTGATGACCTAAGACTTGACACAAATTGTTTTTTTTTCTCCCTTACATTTCTGAGGGGAAAATTCTCACTTTTTTGCCCTTGCTAAAGGCCTGAATAAACAATAGTTAGAAAGGCCCAACAACTAAAGTACTCAAAACAGAGCCTGATAGATCTGCTCCTGCTAGCAATACATATGACTTATTATGACTGTCAATGCAACCTGTGGCTTTAATTGAGAATGCAAATTTTGTACTTTTCGTGCGACATAGTCGCAATGAAAAGAGAACAACATCACTAATCCTCCAGCTTTCATGTGAATAAAAATAATTTATATATGTATAAAGATGTACTGTATATTCCTTCTTTTATGCAATTCCGCCATGTTGTACCAAATCGCAAGAACACAAATCATGAACAATCTGTTGTTGAAATCTTATTTAGTTCGTAACGGCCAGAAAAAAGTGAGATTCTTAAATCAGCGATGGGGTGTTTTCACAATTTTACGTGGATAATAATTTCTCACGTTTAATTAGGAGTCTACGGTACACATACGAGGGTTGTTCAGAAATTATTGAGACAACTCGAATATTTCCTTTTCAAAGTGACGAATTTTGGTGAAAATTGGCATAAACACCGAAGAAACCCAAAGAAATAATTAAACAAAGTAATATTAAAAGAATATTTAATATTTTGATTACGACGGTAGATAAACAAGTCGGTGGTCAGGGTACCCGGCGCAGGCATGAACTCGCAGTTTAAAAAACTTTAACATCAATCTACTTTATAAGTGTCTGTAGAATTACAGTTACCGTAATGATATTGGAAACCAAATTAAATATGTTCAATTTGCTATTCTTTGCGATTAACTTTTGATCAAGTTTCACTCATGTTCGAGTTGAAATACGGATATGGTACAAATATACTTACCAAACAATAGAAATATGACAACGACTTTACATTGAATTTTGACGTCAAGGCGGCGTAGCGAATATCTTAAACTGGTGAATATCTCAGAAGAAGACCTTTTTTAAGGTCACGCAATTGCTTAAATAAAAACTATACGATGGCAAGGGATAAAGAGCTTCAGTTCACATATTTTTTTTCACTGATTGTTTAACTAGAATTAAGACAAAGGGATTATAATTATCAAGTACTTTTGACAAACTAACTGTTGTCAACAATTCTAAAATATGTACAAAATGACTGCAGGAGACATTCACAGTAATTAAGACTTTCGGGTAAAAATAACTCATTTTCCCCCCCCCCCCAAAAAATTAAGAATGAGAGAAAATGTAAATGATGACATCTTGAAATGAAAACAAAAGATGAGAAATAAAGAATAATTCTTATTTCCGTTCGTTTGTAAGATGTTTAAAACACAGGAGCAATAAGAAGCATTAAAATGTGAAAAGTTTACGGTTGCACCGGGTCACTGGACAAAGGCACGTTGAACAGCTTACCAGGAATGATCTATTCATGTCATGGACAAGAAACTTTTCACCTTGATAAACTCTATCCCAATTTACGTTTTGGTGAAATTTCAAGAGTTTTTCTTTTTTACTAAAAGAATAGGAGAAAATGACTCAATAATTTCTGAACAACCCTTGTATGGATGTGTGGGTTAAAAATTAAAATATTTTACTCAAATGTGATGGTGTTTCAAACTGAAACATATAGGAAGTATTATCTATATACGACTTGACACTTCACAGCTAATGCAAGCACCAGCCAATACCCTGCATACACAGTCTCCTACTGGACAATTATCAATCTACCTGGTGTATTGTCCTTGCCCACGTAGCCCGCTATGGTGATCCCCAGACCCTGGCTGTCCTTCATCAGTGTGACGTCAAAGTACTCCACTTCCGGATAGTCTGCTCCTACATCATTGTAAGCAGGCTGCTAAAAACACAGACACAACAAAGCATAAAGATTTAAAATATCGGAACAGTCTCAGCTGTTGATGATTGCAAAGACAATGAATGTCACATTTTAGCTTTCATTTACTCAGTAAATACTAGTATGTCGTATTGTTTTCATTGCCCAGGTACACAGCAGTGTTCATCAGTTTTTCTCTGTTTTCCTAAGAGACAAGGTTGACCTTTCACCTATGACCTGACCTTGCACTTTGATAATTCATTAACAGGTAAATGAGCTTCGTTTCATGCCTCCATATTTTACTACACCTAGTTATGATATGATATAAATCCAACTTTATGGATCCACTGTTTCCCGCAACATCAGAGGAACATTAATACCAATCTGTTGATAATCAGTGGATGTGTTGAAGCATGCATAAAAGTAATTACATTCAGCAGAAACAATGATTACTGACAGATTTCATGTGTTGTGTTTACATGATTAGTCTGTCTGAAGAAATGAATTGTCTTGGTTCGTGTGGAGTGGGTATGAATGTGTGAAACACTTCATCACCACCTTCATACTGACAGTTACTTATTGTTTCAAAACAGTTAGACAGTTCAATGTTATCCCTACTTTAGAGATTACAATTGCACATGTAACACCTCTATAATTATGTGTCTTATACATGTATGGAAATACTGATAGAGTGCATTTTTTCCATACATAAAGATCAAGTCTATAAGACTTTCATTTGAATTGCTAATACAAACTCCAATGAAGTTGTCACTATTGCAAAATGTCAATTACAGGGATTGTCTTATATAAAAATAATAGGGAAAAACTAACGAGGCAGTTATTTTCAGATCTGTATAGAATTTCAAATATAGGCAAATAAAGGTTGCTAAGAAGTGTCCAATATTTGGTTCAAATTCCCTTTCTAAAATGATTCTCAGACATTACCATGTGGACTTGGATCATTCCAGCTGCTAACTCATCAGCCATGTGCTGGTTGATATGCTCTCCATGTAGTAAGGCATTTATCTGCTGAAGGTGTTCATCTAACTGGTGGGTGGGAACCACAGGGGCGTGAGGGGTGGGGTAAGCTGAGGGTTCATTGACAGGTCGGGCCACTATCAGCCGCACCTCTCGACCTGACTGTCTTAGAACGGCAGCCACCTGCTCCGAGCTCATACCACGCACATTCACATCACCTATCTGCAGAATGTGGTCACCACTATGAAGTTGTCCATTCTGCCAAAAAAAAATTATCCTTTTTTTATTACAGAACTGACATTGAAAAGGTAAGCAGGGAATCATTTTTACCATCATTTAATCATTTAATTATTAATCAAAATAACCAAAATATCATTTTAACAGCTACCTGATTATCTGGAACCCACTGTATTTAAGTCTTCTCAACTTTATAATCATCTCTGTTTTAGAACATTGATACATGTTTACTACAAAAGGCCCAGGGGCCACATCCCTCACCTGAGCTACAATAGCCACTACTCTGATTAAATAAGCTTTAGGGTATCAAATACAAAATAATTTTATAATTACGAAGAGTAGATCTTGTTTATAAATATTTTCAAAATTTTCTCTATATATTCTCATGTTAAATATTTTCTCTATTTTTTCTTATGTCAAATTTCACCCCCCCCTCCCCCAAATTTAGGCTTCACCAGAGATAAGGATTTGAACAATCTAATCTACCTTATGATGCGTCCACACAAATTTAAGCTTTTCTGACCAAATGGTTTTTGAGAAGACGATTTTTAAAGATTTTTCTCTATTTATATTCCTATGTCAAAAATCAACCACCCATTGTGGCCTTACCCTACCCCAAGAATCATGATTTGAACAAACTTGAATCTACACTAGATTTTTTGTTTTTACAATAGATTTTTTTTAATGCCTTCATATTTTCAATAATTCAAATTATCTCCCCCTAAAAGGGGGCATGGCCCTTCATTTGAACAAAATTAAATCCCTTTCACTCAAGGACGCTTTGTGTAATATTAAGCTGAAATTGGCTCAGGGGTTCTGAAGTAGTGCATGAAAATCTGAGAAGCTTACAATGACAAAGATAACAGATAATGGACAAAGTTTACTTGAGCTTTTGGCTCAGGTGAGCTAAAAAGGTTTGAAAAAACTACATCAATACAAGAATTACCCGGTAGAATATTTATGACCAATATTTAGCCTCTGGTAAAAAGGATGAAATCTGACAATGTTGATTGAGATTCTGAACATGCTCTAATGTTTGTAGTGCTGTATTATCAATTAATTTATTCTTGTCCAGCAGAAGAATTCTATATTTAATCAAACAGAAAAAAGATTCAATTACAACTGAGCTATGAATAAGGATTTTTTTTAAAGATTTCTCATTTTCTTCTTTCATAAAATAAAGCATTGCCATGATTCTTGGTTTGCTATGGTTGAAGTTAAAATTCAATAGTTTTCTCTTTAAGTTATGCATGAAATATCTAAAATAAAACACATCACTCAAAATCGAAAAATAAATTCGGTAAACTTTCTCTGGGTGTTTTCAGACTTAAAACAATGGCAATTAAGAAAAACCCAAAATTGGCAGACACTGAAAAGGTCAATAGTAAAAGTGAAAAGTTAAAGCTTAAATCTAACGTGGCAGTTGGCCCTTAAAGCTTTCTGGCGTTAGAATTAAACCGCCACTAACGAGTTTTTGAGAAGCTGCGTAACTGACATCCTCTGACAACGGGACAAGACCAAAGCGCAATTGTTGCCTTACAAGTAACATCCATGACTTGATGAAAACAATTCCTCCCAGGCACAGGAAATTCTATTAAGTTTGCTTTAAGCAATCTCAGCAGACCCGATCACCATTGATTCTCAAGGCTCCAGGATAGAAAAAAAAATGCAAAGTATCATTTATTCTCAGAGTGGTCTAAAATGGGGTGTTAGAAGCTATAATTTGCCTCTGAAGATCCCTTTACTTGACTGTGATGGGGAATTAATCACAAGGAATCTACAAAATTCACTGTGAAAGATCAGGGGGATTTGATATAGGGGTCAGAAGTGGTAATCAATTTATGGAAATACTTGTTCCTTCATTTGGCAATCACCAAATTCGGGTCTTCAAATTCTGATGAGTTATTCATTTCTAAATTAATGTATCTCAAATTGGAAGATGTCTGAACCAATTTGTGCTTGTATATTTTTAGAAATAGATTCTTTCTGATTTTTCAAATTGCATTACAAGAAGAAGAATCAAAACTCAAGTGCCAAGTAATGATATTTAAAATATTTTTGTTTCTTGAAATTTCAACTTCGGTTCCAATATTGCCATAGAAAAGTTTTTTTATGTATCACAAAATTTGCAAAATGAGTATATATGTAACTTTTTTATTTGGGTAATTGGGTAAGTAATTTCTCATAATTTGAAAAGTTTTTGATGGCAATTAATACCTGACATAATTTCTGTGCCAAGTATTTTTTTGCAATGTAAAAGTGAACGCGAAATTAGTTACCATTGGATCTTCACAAAATAACCGGATATACGGTTTAGCAATAAAAATAAATTTAACTATTTTTTAAAGTTTAAATTCTCAAAAAGTGGCAGTAGTAAAAATGTGCTACAATTTCAACTAAGTGCCAAATCTAGTGGTTACACTGTAAAATTACGCTGGTGCCAGAAATCAATTCATGTACCTATTGAAATTTGGTCACAAAACAGGAAGTGGGGATTAACATATGCAAAAGTCCCGTTTGTTACCGGTACTTGAATTTTTATATGGTTTCTAATAAAATTATTTGCTGTATAAAACATAGATCCACCTATAAAGGATTTTAGTTAAATTGCAATCATGGCTTCCTGGCCAGTGCTGGCCCTATAATGACTTACCCTGCACGCCACCCCTCCTGGCAATATGGTTTTGACAATGACACCTGAGCTGCGTCCCCCGAAGATCCCGAATCCTAGCCCTGATCCATCGTTTTCCAGATCTATGACTTCAATCTGAGTCCACTCAGTATTTAACTAAAAGAAATAGAAGACAGTTACACATTTTATTTGGAAACCAGTAGTAAATACATGTATTGTAGATTTTCATAATTAATTTAAAACATTTTAAATTGAAATGGATGTCTAAATTCTATAATATTTTTCTCCCTGTTTAGTGCCCTTGGTGTTAGAAAAAGGCAAAAATTTGGAATTCATAAATACAAATTCACCTGAATTACTAGTTAACCAAACTCTTCGCCATTTCTGCATTTTATTTCAATTCATAAAAATGTAAACACAGTACATGTGTTAGCTAGACAAGTAGATTGTATTTTTTGTTATAGGGCAATATATATAAAAGGGAAATTATTATTCTTAGACAAAATAATCAAAGGGGGGGGGGTGGGGGGTGTTAATTGCTTTAAAGCAGGGGGCCACTTCACATTTTATGCATTGTTTGTTTACTTTTCAAGAGCATAATCTTTACTCATTCTTTTCATATAATGCTATAAAAATAATTTCATATACACTATAATCAATACATGTATGTGCTTCAGAGATGAAAAAAAATATTGCATCCAATCTTAAATAAATTTTTAGTATTTGATGCATGTTGATCAAACTTCAACCTTGTTGTCAAAAAGATTTTCGTGAGAGGAATCATGCTATAGTACTGAGTTCATTGACTCTTGACTGCAGAATTTCCACTCTTTTCACGACCAACTTTTATTTTCCTCGTGTACCAATTATACTATATGTCACTGCCCTTGTAACACACACTAGGGACAAAAAGTCTGGCTCCGTACACAGTACTGCGAGTGTCTCATTGCCAAGAATCACATAAAACTTTGTTATATATATTTCTATTTGCTTCCAACACCACAAAAAAATATGGAAATTGATGATTTTGATTCTAAGAGTCCTCGGCATATAGATAGGCTAAAAAAAATCCTTTAGTTCTGACCAGTGCGCTTTCTCATTTCTCTGGATTTCCCGCTAGAAAGGCTGACACTAACTTTGTCAGACCCGTCAGATTATGCTTTAGCTTATCGTGTTACCAAGCCCGGGCTTCATTAGGTCTTAAAACCGTCTGGAGATTTTATGAAAAACGATACTAGGTTCATCACCATGCAATCACAGGCAACGGCAATAGGAGACAAGCAGATGCCGAAGCCCGTTATTACCCGCCAAATAAAGACGGAAAGTACAGACTAACAAATATATCGGCTAAAGATAGCAGACTGAAAGAGCCATATATGATATAAATTATACTCAACTTTAGAACATGTTCAAAAAACTTTTTATTCCAATGATTAACGAATATTAATAAAATAAATCTACATTCTAGTTTTATTTGAGATAATAGTTTTCATTGTAAGTAGAACGAACTGAAACATAAACTTAATATACGATTTCTCCATTTAGAATATACCGTAATCAATTAAAGGTTCAACACCTATAATTTAATTACATTTTATATTTCTTTAATAAAAAAAATCAGTTATTAACTTATATATCTGTCATTTCTGCAGTTGTATTCTATATCAATCGCACTTTGTTCCAACCAACTTGATTTTTCTAACAGCCTCTGAACTTTTGGCAAAACGTAGGTATCTACCACCAGGAATATTGAAATCTCTATTGTCTTTAAGAATAATATTGTCTATATTGAAAATGATATCACAAGGTATATGTCATATATGTAAATATCCCGTCAACATATTTTCTTCATTTTCATTCGGAAGTTCATTAAGCTATTGTAAGCTTATTGGTTCCAAAGAATTGTACCTACACAATTTGCCCCACATGCTTACGAGAAACTCCACAGTCTGATGATCAAGTTTAATTATAACTGCTTTATAATTAAAAATATACACCCACATTCCCAGTGAATATCCTCCCAGTTTATTTTGAACGAACACAATGGTCATGAACTATGGTTGTTTAGAATTCTGTTTATATTATGTCTATTGTACTGGGAATAATAACTCTAAAGGGGCTAAGGGACAATGGTGCATGGAAAACATTCTGTTACAATCCACTTAAGCCCACTAACATTGTAGGACAATGGAAATAGATAGACTAATACAAATTAATATTTTACAGTATATTCCTAATATTTTAATACTCAGACAGTTTCAGGTAATTTGTCTCATATTTTCAATGCAAGGTACCATCACAGAACAATTAATAATTATAATCTTGTTATCATTACTGTGCTACATGTATTACACATGCTTCTTTTGTACAATATATATCCTATAAGAACAGGCAAAATGTTCTCTGAGTTCTGTGAGTATTGTCTCTAATACTGTAGTTATCACAATGCATTATTCAAAACAGACTTGTGTTATGTGTTCATAACATGTGATGCCAAATATGAAATTGTTTTGGACAGCTACACGTGTACCAAATTCTGCAAACTGTGATACAAGAGCATTCTCTACAATCCTAATTCCATGCTCCCAGATCTGAACATACTTTCCATGTATGTGTCCCTATCATGGATGTGTCCAATACAATTACTAGTCAATCTCAAGCCAATTCTCCTTTGGCTGCTAAAATGCTATGCAACATAGAGCCAAAATTTTCTATGGTTTGCACATCTTTAACAGTTTCTTTGTACTTCAAATTGCTGAAAATGATGCATGTTGAGTAACATAAAAGGTTTTTAACTTGATTTTAACCGAGGCATAATTTGATACTTACCACCATTTCTGACTGGACCTCTGCTTGAACATTTGGAGCAGAACCCTGAACAGGCTCATTGACAAGCTGTGCAGGCTCGAACTGTGGTGACTGGTAACCGCGAGCAATGATGAGCACCACAAGTCCCCGCGCACTCTGTAGAATTCGAATCGCCTCCTGGTGTGAGATGTCTAAAGGCTGACCATCTATGGCCAGAATCTGGTCTTGTTCTCGCAAACGGCCATCCCTGCAAAAATAAGAAAAATACTTGAAAAAATAAAAATTTAGTTTTGACACACACTTTCATAACAAAATGAAACTGACTGCTCATGTGAATGCATCTAGTCTTGCAATACCCTGTTAAAATCCAAAATAAAATTCATATTTTTGTTCTCTTTACATAGCAAAATGAAACATTGAAAATTTTCTAGATAGCATTATGAATGCATCTAGTCTTAGGTTGCTCTGTACTTAATAAGAAAAAACCCATTTTTTTCCAAGGTTTGGATACAGACATAACAAACAGACATACAGCAGTGCATTTTATCAAAAGACGAAATATATCTAAGCATTCTCTATTAAAGCGTCAATTGTATTTATCACACTTTAAAGGATAATCATCCCCATAACCTTGCAGGCAGAGTGCAGATTATTTGTAATGCGCATAGAAATCATAAACTCCAGCAATTCTGATCCCAAAAAGTCAAACTTGTGAGGGTTCTGTCAAGGTTAACATACAGTAATACAGTGGAATTTATTAAAAACCACTTTTCATTTGCCAAAAAAAAAAAAAATATTGATGCTGGCGATAATTTGATTGTGATTATATGCCATACTTCTGTAATAGTGTTGGTATCGTCTTACAGAGATTATGGCTGTTTGAGCCCGGGTGATGACACACCGAGATCTACCGTGGCTGACCTAGAGGGAACTCGCCCATACATCACACAGATTCATGTCCAACATTATCCAAGAAATAGCTCCCTTAAGAGGAATCAATGACAGTTTTTTTTTCTGTTCAGATTTTGCTTTTATACCAATAATAGAAGAAATTGGAATCTAAATGTTCTCTTAGCTTGTGATATTGATTTGCATAACATGACAGATTCCTCCGTTATGTCACAGCTGCACTGCTTAAATCTACTGGTACCCATTGCCACTACACCATTGCAGTACATGTACTCTTTAACACACACAATAATGTTGAGACCATAGACACTAGACAGCAATAAAATTTGAATATGAATTACGTCTCAGGAGAAAAGATCTATTCAATGCAAGCAGACACTTTTGTTTACTTTGTACCAAAATAAATACAGATCAGTACAAGAAATTAATTAATTGAAATCCTGATATTTTTGAAAAAAGGAATTTTATTGATGTATGGTAAAGCTTATAATCAGAATTAATACAAGCACTAAATAAACAATGTTCTATGTTGCTGATGTTGTTCTAATAATTGCCTTGAGACAAGAAGATATATCTTTCGCATTATCAGTATCGGTACAGCTACTCTGACAAGAAATAAATGACATTAACGCTGTAACTTCAAAATGGCACCAAGATGACTCACAGAGTTCTAGCATCATATAGCTATACTCGGTACAGTCACTGTTTCCGCGAGGACTATGTACTCGACTGTAAACAACTCAAATTCTGGTCAGATTCAATGATAACAAAATTATCCACTGAGAAAACTGATTTTTAGTCAAAATCTAGGAAGTACCAGAAACGCTTTTTTCACAAAAGTTTCCAATATTTTTCTCTTTTAATCAAAAATAAAAGTGATCCATATTCCACTCTACTGAGGCCCCCATCCACAGTTTGTGAAGCGAATGACCCGTACCGTAATCATAAACCATTTACAGTCAAACAAGTTTATGAAAATTCAATAAACTCTGTCATGATCAAAAAATAAAAAGCTGTGTAGCTTGCTTTCGTATAGAGTAAAAGCTGGGACCAGCAATAATGTCGTGTAAAAAAACCAGGTTCAGCAATACTGCCTGCAGTAATTAACAGAAAAGCCCAAGTTTAGCCGGAGCGAGCTTCGTTTATTGACATGTATCTCTAACAATGGTTCCACAAGCAAGCCCTGGCTCTCTGCTGCAGCCATTGGGAGCACAGGCAATCCGACAATACACATTAATGACCATGACACCCAGGAGGAAGCAAACCTACACACATAAATGTCAATTATTTATCATTAGCTTTTGTATTCCCAGCTCTCAACAAATCTAATAAAAACACTTTTTTGGTCCTAACTTTTCACCTGTTAAGCAGTCAGAAAAGTCAGGCCCCCAAAAGATTGCAAAGTTTCTTGAATATGAAGAAATCGCCGAACGTTTCTCAATTGAATAGTTTCTTCATGTAATTGTGGGTAAAAAATGTACTTTCTTTGTTAGCAATAGAGTATTTTTTCTCATTACATCTTGCACATCTATATATTTAAAAGAACTTTTTGTATGGCAGCATTCTAATCAAAACACAAAGGGAGACTAAAAGATGTATTGATTACGAAACAATAAAACTTAACACAAAGAGATTGAAGTTTTTAATGACCCTTGATAGCAATTTCATATAAGTGCAAACACTTCACCAAAAATTTATTTAAACATCAACTTTGGAGAAGGCCTAATTGATTTCTTTGAGTTCTTGGTTAATTTTAATTGATTTTCACAGTAGCAGTGTTAATAATGCCTGGTCATTATAAATCTCTATGACAAATTATGTGTCATATAGAAGTGGCGTACAAGTAACAGCCATCTTGTCATCTGCTAGACATCCTGATACGTGATGTCATAGAGAGATAATGGTGCCACTAATATCACAAAAACACATGATTCTTGAGGTTATTAAAAATGGTTGACATTAAGTTATACCATTTCTTCACAATTGTTAACAGTACAGAGAATAATGGGTCCAATGATGGTCCAAATTGGGGAGAAAATACCGCTCTGCTTAAAGCAATCTATGATTATAGAATAGCATGCGAGAGAATCATAAAAAATCTTAAGTAAGTTCTTCGCAGCTAATCACATGCAGCATGCAAATACATTGTTTAGTCTGATTTTTACTTGAATATTCACTCTTTTGAAAACTACACAAA
Organism: Magallana ariakensis; assembly: GCA_020458035.1. Classification (NCBI taxonomy): domain Eukaryota; kingdom Metazoa; phylum Mollusca; class Bivalvia; order Ostreida; family Ostreidae; genus Magallana; species Magallana ariakensis. The sequence goes on along the minus strand of CM035817.1, from coordinate 14,257,171 downwards.
TTAAATTCATTTAAATGTATTTTTAAGTAGGTAGAATCTTGAATTGAACACATTTTTTTCAATTGAATACTGTAAAATCAGGGTTAAAGGTCCACAAATATCCATATTTTAATCAATTTAGAAATAAATGCATGCATATCAATTTTCTTCAATTCGTACTTCTAAAATGAACTGTACATACATGCATAATCAAAAATCTGTTTCAGAGGCAAAGCGACCACAAGAAATAATCTATGCAGTTAATAATTGATGACCCAAGGGTCAAGTATACATGTACCCTCAGTCATTGACTAGCACACCAACAGGTTGTACAGAAGTATATAAATAAGTAATCAAGTTCCACCACTTTCCTACCGTCTTTGTTGGGGATGGTGTTTATCTTATAGTACCGCCCCATCTTCTGTTCCCACTGCCCTTTGGCTGCGATAAAGAGCTTGGGTTTACATACACTCTTGTGAAGTATCTTTTCCATCATCATTAACTTTTGAACTTTTCTCTCAGACAGATGGCATTATTTACTCAATTGAACTGGTGTGATTAAAGTGTAATAAACGTTCTCCCCTCCTTGTAAGTTGCAGATCACATATGTTGATTTCTGTTTATTTCACCTCAAATTGATAAATGTACTGGAAATTTATCAGTTAAAAAAATACCTCCTTCTGAAATCTTAGATAGACCTTGTAAGTATGCTGTCTGCATTCTTAGACCAAGAAGTTGGATTAATAAAAATCAGATAAATAGGTAATAAAATATGCCATTGATTAAATGTAGCCTTGTAATCAAATCCAATACAATCCAACACATAAAGGGGGATCGAGGAACATTCAAACAATGCTATATTATAACAATGCATATCTTGTATCATATCAAATCCCTTGAAAATTTCAATCTACATATTAAATATCAAGAATGTTGATACATTTGGTGATTATTCATATGAAAATTTTGTTTCTACACATTCTTAAAAAACAAAATTTTTGGACAAGCATACATTCATCAGATACTAGACCTAAATTGCATACTGTTATGCTAGGGTGAAAGCAATGAGTGGACAAGTTTAATGCCCCCTCGGAGGCAGATGTAAAATTGACAGCTATTCTATGCTTACAAACAGATCAATGCTAGTAAAATTCTAATCAGACAGGCCGACTGATCAGCAATTACGATCATTCTGATTAATAACTAATCGGACAGTCAGTTGCTCATCAAATTTATCATCAACAGCACAAAAGAAAGGCTAGTCCCTTATTTCCGTTCCTTCCCCACATTTCTTAATCGCATAAAGATTGACCAGAAAAAGACAGGATAGTTGGCAAAGCAGAGAAATGAAAAGGTTACCAGTTCAATTTCTCCTAAGCTAGCATATTGATATTCTTAGAAATGCAGGTCTAGAAAAAGCACCAAATATAACCACAATACAAATGTTGCTGTCTTTGAGGTTTAGTGTCTTTTTAAATGTCTGGAATTTTTCTTCATAGCAGATATTAGACAAAAGATGGAAAAGATGGGAAAGCTTCATTTTTACATAATGCGAAGATATTTCATAAATGAGAGATTTAGCACACAAGAGTAAGAGGTTTGCTGGGTTAAGCTTCTCTTGATGAATTTGATTAAAAAGAAACTTGTATCCTAAGTGGGTTATCCATAAAATATCAATATCTAATGCCATGTCAAAACTAGGTGAACAAACTGCAGGCTTCATAAAAATAAAATGGAATCTGGCATATCCCCTGATTACCTTGTAATGGAATTTTCATGAAATCTCAGCCCCCTTCTACATGTAGAGAGAAAGTGTGTTTGGCATGACTGTGTGTACTGTATCAAGTTTTGTTCTGGCTCTGATAGAAGGAGCCAGGTAACACAATATGAGAAAACAAACAAATCAGGTACCAATACTCCACAGTGACTCATCAGGAGGTAATCCATGCTAAACCCAACACACAAAAAAGTTCTGCCAAAATATGATTTTCTCAATATTATTGGATGCAGGTGGCGAGGGATTACTCATTTACCGGTAGCTATGATGACAATTTAGCAGAAGCCTTAATACAGAAATGCAGGTCTTTCTCTCAAATAAACAATAAAGGCTAACACATAGTGACCATCTGGTGCAAGATATTGAAACCTTGCCATCAATTCTAACTGATAAAATATTTGCTAAGTCATGAAAACTTGAAAAGTGTTTTTGTTGTTTAAATACTATAGATAGCAGAAGGTAAACATGTTATGTATCATGTACAGCCCTAAGCAGCAGTTTAGCTCCATCTAGAGCTATATCTTAATTACAATAAAAATTTGTTAGCCGGCTTGTTCGGATCTGATAGAACATACTTGTATAAAGGCCAATCAATAATTCATCTGCAATTTTATCTTTTACCTGGGAAACCTTATTCCTCTGATCTATACTGCAGATAACACACCAATAGCCACATGTTCACCGGAAAAAATCTCCCCAATATATGGTGTCTGTTGCTGATCACAAATCTGGATCCCGATTTTTCAAAACATAAACATATTGCAGCACTGTTATCCGGCCTATATCATTTTTCTCCGAGATTTTGTCATAAATTTCTGCTCGCATCGGCACTGAACAATATTGTTATACTCCTTTAAAACAACAATAAATTTCATTAGAGATTCTGGATTTCATGCTAGCATTGTGGTCGTTTTAATATGGAGAGAACTGTGATTTCTCATTAACACAATAAATTAATAACTGATTCATCAATCTCCACTGGTGATAGGCTCTTGGTTTTTTTCTGAGACACCTCATAAAAGAATCGGTGGTGATTTTCCTCCTAACTCCGAGAACATGCGTTGCTAGTAATGAAGCTTAGGGGGGGGACACAGCCCAGTAAGCCAGTGTATATATTTATCTTTTAAGCCGGTGAATGATATTTTTGGAAGCCTCTCTTTTCCCTTTGTGTACCACTCAAGTGAAGGTGTTTCCGAGGAAAGTTCTTGATCTATTATCACAAATTTAATGAATGACTTCCTACTTCAACTAAATCCCAACACACTTTAGTCTGAAGAGCCCCTTCTTGAAAAATGCAACATTTTCTGACATTCCTAAACACTGTTTGCTTGAAGACGTGGTGTGCTCTGATCAATACATATCCAAACACAAACTGTATAGTGGTCAAACACACATACAGTAAACATGCATGTTCCTCCTTTATCAATATTTAAGCACACAGTTTAATTCTTGCATCCTTCTCCTGATGGTGCTAAATAGTCAATACTTTGGCACAGAAAACAATGATACTCCTTTCCTACTCTCTCGATTCCTCACTCATTTTCTCTTCATGCAGTTCCCAGCTTGTTTGTATATACTATCAGGGAAAAAATGTCTACTCAATTCTCATCAGACTTATAATCAATATGTTTTAAAGCTCTCTCCCATCTAACAATACATTACTAATAAGATATTGAATATTTATTTCAAATGAACCCTGTTGGCTTAGAGGGCTTCCTCATTCAGTGATTAAAATTTCATTTGCTCAAAGAGATGGAAATTACTCGAGTCATGAGCAGAATGCTTTTTTCCATCCAATAGAATAGGAATTATGTAACAGTTTTCTGCCCAAATAGCAAAAAACAAAACCCCCTAGATATTTTGCCCAATAACTTTACTGAAACATGAGCTGGACTGAGACCATAACACTTTTTTTTTCTTTTTCTAATTTACGCATTTACGAATCCATGTCATTAAGATAGCAAGGTAGACTTTGGCTTTATATTGAACATGCTCGCTTCTGATAGCAGACCCCGAGCTGATGGCAGAACTACTGTCAATAACAGAGAAACTGATATTGATTTCCTATTTAGTGATGAGCGCCACCTCCTGGTGCCACTAAACGAGGGAGACAATTTGTATGACTTGACATCCAGCATGTAAACATGTACTACTGTGTCGAAAACAACCTTGGCAATTCATGTACACTGCAACAGTTTTTTTATGTTGAGCAGACTTCCACAGGATGAATAAAAAAAATTCTTAATAAATCAATAACATATTGACCCCTTCATTGAGCAGTCCTTTGTTAATCTAATCCTGTGAAATCATAAAAGTTTTTCTGATAACTATAAATCTATTAGATTTAGATATTGTCTATTCTCACTGTTCTCATGTTTCATAATTTTTGTGTGGGAATAAAGAGCACAACAGAATTTGCTTGTGAAACAATATGTCCAGCGTATGGCCACATGAAATAATGACTAGTTAACCTTTTGGTGTTTAGTTTGACCTTGAACTTGATTAACAACCTTGAACTTTCCCAGTCATTTTTATTATTAATCATCATATAAAGTCTGCGCATTCTTCTACATTTTCTATAGCTCAAAAGTTCGCTGGAAGCTACAGACAGAAGGACAAACAAAAAGACAGACCACAATCAATACAGTCTATATATGGCCTTGATCTCCGATAGATTTGACATAAAAACAATCCATCATAGCGTCATGTCCATAGTAATTTATTATTAAAACCGTTAGAGATAATGTAAAAAAAATTATAACAATAAACTTTGGTGCCTGGATAACCTATTTACACTGATAAGACAATTACGGAAAACAGATCTCCAAATGCAAGGTATCTCCCTATTGATGCTGCATATGTATTTATCATACCTCTGGTATTCAGAGAATAAATGAAGCATGAAGCAAGTATTCACAGAATTCATTGGCAGACAGCAGACATATTGTATTACGAACATTCTGTGGTTTCCAGAGTCAAATGATCTGTATTTCACAATCTTCAATAATAAGCAATCACATAAATAAACTAAAGGGGCCCCATGGGTCGTATTTTCTAAGAGCTGATTCTAACCAACTGAAGCTTTTATTTTCAGAATAAACCAGTCCTCATTTCAAATTGTCATATTATCCTATAAATTAGTGAGAAAGGTCTGGTTGCAGGAACAATTTTGATCATGGAGGAAAATTAGAAGAGAAAGTTTTCTAAAAGAAAACACACAATGAAAATAAAAAAAAAACACCAAATTTTTGTAACCCAAAAACTTATCTAGAGCTTGTTATAAAAAAAACTGTTCAAAATAAACTGGCATATGCTATCGATGGTGATCCACATTTGAAAATACCTATGAAAATTTTCAAGCTGTGTGTTATAGTTACAACACATTAATCCTGCTTGGTATAGCTTTATGACTTTTCATGAAACATTACTTCCAATTATAACCTACTTTAAAGTCAAATGATGAGCTTGATCTAAAAAACAGATGTCAAGACACGTTTCCGATCCTGCCGTATGCCCCTCAAATGATTCTAGCATATGCTGTAATAGTATTTGTTTGGTGCAAACAAAATGTTTATATGCTTCAGTTTTACAATATCACTCAGCAAATTAAATACAACACCCAATGCAACCATTGGTAAATTAAAACATCTTTGTAATCCTGATGACACTCAGAGCATTAAACCAATTCTATGCATCACCATCATTGGACTCTGATATTAAGAGTTATTCTTTAGGATTTGTATGAACAATAAATCATACAGACTATGCATTATTCAGTGAGGCTTGGGGTTTCTTTAGCCCAAAGAAAACACCTCACATTGTTACACAAGGTCAGTAGAATAAATTAATAACATGTTATGACTGCATGAGGATATTGTGTGTTTACTTTGACATTGCACATTCAACTCATTTTCTGATTTTAAGGTCCTATTATTAATAAAATTATGAAACATCTCAACTATTTTGGTAATGTGTATGTGTTCTAAAATTCTTGTCATTGAAGTGTTTTAATAATTGAAACTTTCATGATTCAGCACACGCGGCTATGTTAAGGCTGCCCGAATTGATGTGTAGAAAGTCACTTGTCTGAACTTCATACAATATGACGTCATAATTAACTTTGACGTCATGATCTGCATTCCTTTCGATAGTTCTCAGGGAATGTATTGCAACGAAATAAGTGAATTTTACTGAATATTATAAAACCGCGTGATTCCTTTACATAGACGCTGTTTTAAATACTAGTTATACTTAATTCAATATTATCATTACTTAGCATAAAAAAATCGGCAGTTTTTAAGCCTCGTATAAGGTAAATGACTATTTATAAACTAATGGTTTGGAGACTCGCCCTGCTCCATGTAAACTAATAAATGGAGATATTTTTATGCATGTAAAAAACAGCCTGGCGCAAGTGAAAGGTGAATACAATCTTTGTATTTTTTTGCGTGAAACTGGTAGAGAAAATAAGTACCAATGTGAATCATGCCGGGGGAAACCTACCAATTTACCCAATGTTGTGTAATTCGAGCTTAAAAAGTAAAAATGTGCCTAATTTCGATGATGGGGCGCAATGTTTTGACAATATTTCAAATAAACGAAATATTTATATGAACCCCCAGCAAGAACTGCAAAACACATTACTTATCGAAGGAATTTTAATAAAAATATATTTGATTTAATGTCATTTATCACTTGCGCCGCTGCGATTTATATAGATCATACGATGTGTTAGAATACGCACGTCACGTGCTTAAGAACAACATATGACGTCACAAAAATGCATCAAATATATTGTTGGATATCGCTATTTATTAATGTAACAAAGATTTAAAGAAAATCGCCCGGTTAAAGTGTTTATTCGATAATTAAAACAGTATCGTTTTCCGATATAAATTTAGCTTCGGACAGCCTTAACATAGCTGCGCACTCACAAAACTGGCCAAAATGCATCAATGAAAGTAAAACGTAATTTCAATGTAAATAAAGTTTTAAGTTGATAATAAATTCCATTTCTATCTGCAATAATCTGCAATATAATCCATTGTCTCAAACCCACATTAAGTTTCAATATGTTAATATTGAAGACTGCATGGGTGAGGATTAATTTTGAACAATGACATTTCTGCAAGACAGTGTAATCATCATGAAACATTACCCCCACCATAGCCCTAACCACTCCCTTTATCCACAAAGTGTACTGGTAATAATATTTAATCATGATTAAAAGATTAATAATGGCATGGCGGTTCTTTACAGACAAACTTTTAAATACCAAACAAGTTTAAAGTTGAGTAAAGACGAGGGAATTTTTAATTACCAGCTTTGGAATTTCAGTTGTTAACGAAAGCTTGCTCTTAAAATACCATGAATCTTATTCTTAAAATGCATTTAGTAGTAGAGGAGATAAATACACAAGAGTTACAGACCTTGCTGCGATCCCCCCAGGCTGGATGTCCTGGACAAAGATCCCCGTTTCCTCATTGTTCTCGCCCTTCAGCCCCACCACACTGAACCCCAGGCTGGTGTTCTCTGGCTTGAACAGCTTGATCGTCTCCACCTCCCTCCCCTTGGCCACTCGTTCAATAGTCTTCCGGAACTCTTCATCGTAACCTGGGGTGGTAGCAATCGCCTTCAAGTTTTCTTCACTTGAAAACGCAGCTGCATTGTCAGATAAGGTCTGGTTGGGAGGGACACCATTTGGGGGCATATTCAGAATCAACTGACCCGAGTAAGTGATTTCAAAGTTGTCCTCAGTCACTGGATACGTTTGAGTGACCTGAAATACACAGTTGTATACTTTCATGACCATAATGAGTAAAGGAAGTATGGAAGGATCTTTCTCTGTATTCGATTTAATGTTGACTGACAAAGGACCAGTTAATACCGGTACACAATAACGTAATTATATCAAAAAACTTAATTCAGTATGCACTGATTTTGCAGATTACTATACTGATCTAGAAATTTGGAATAAGCTAAAAAATTACACATTTAGTTGTTGACATAACTTTATCTTTGCAAGAAATCAACTCTTCTATATCAATTTTTTTTTACTTCAGTGAACTTTAAAGATGTTAACTTTTTCCTTAATACGGCAGTTGTATGCCTCAGGCGCTATTCACTAGGCTTCTTGAATCAGATTTTGTTTTACAGTGAATCAGAATGATAGAGACATACCAGCATTCATTACTAGTACAAAACCTGCTCAGTTTAGCTTGATCATCCATTGTCTAACAAATAAGCAAAGCAAAACATATATGAATATAAATGTACCGTTATCTGCATACTTTGAAAAGGAATATATAAGCACTTATACAATACACTGTATGTGTACACTGTTGACATTTAATTCATTACTTAGTGACTGTGGAAAAGCATTTTTCGCTAAAAATACTTTTTAAAAACTCTGACCACTTTAGATGTATTTTAAATATTATATCACAAACATTTACTAGTTACTACAACAATGACTTGAAATCATTCTATATAAAAAAACACAGGCAACTTCAACATCAAATAACAAACAACACCATAACTTGTGACCCCCCCCTCCCCCTTTTTCTGATTGACCTGAGATTTAGCATACCTGTTTTAGTTCCTGCAGTGACTCCTGTAGATTGAGGATCTGACGAAACAAGGGGCTCTCCATCATGGCGAGGAGGGATGTCAGGTCGTCATCCATACTGTGGTCGCCCTGGTCCCACAGTCGAGTCTGCAGGTGCTCCACATACTCCACAGCCTGCTCCGTACCTGTAGGTCAAAGGTAAAACATTATAGAAATAATTACATATTCATGGTCAAAGTTCAAACATTATACTTTTGACCAACTTTTATTCATGTTCAAGAAATTTTTAAGAAGTATGCTAGAGCCTGGTCATTGCTAATATTTCTTGCTGTGAACCAGTTTTTGCTGTAGGGGCGTAATACGCAAAAACCAGTCGTCGCAAACCAGTTTATTTCCGATAAAATAAAGTTGAAGCAAATAAAGTTGGTTTACAGTACTACACACTCATGGCTTCAATTCTTTATAGGTAGATGTTTTTGAATCCAATATCTATACTTACTGTCAATAAGAGACATTTTCTCCTTTTAGATCTGTGGAACAGGTGTTATGACCTATAAAAAAGATAATAGTATCACTTATTGAAAAGTATCATGATTATCATCATTGCTTTGGTACAAGGACAAACATGAAAACTACCATACTACATGTTCTTACTTACCGGTAAATGCCAAACAATTAACATCAAGTATATTTTTGTTATACATTATCAATCTAATGAACCTATACATTGTTTTTCTATCCTTCAGTTTTAGTCAAAATTAATTATCTGCATACCAGTAAGTAAAAACATTAGTCTTTTAAAAATTGATAATCCTGAAAGTTACACTAAGTAAACCACTATACAATGAAAGTGGTTGGTGGTGTTTATGAAAGAGCCTGAGGAAAAATGTACCATAACAATTCTAAAGAACTATTTGATATCAAATATTTCAACAGTTCAAGTTGGAAAGTAAAGGTTACTAGCACACATTTTTGTGTGCTATATATTGCAGGTTTTTTGCATTGTAGGAACTGCAGCTCTACAGCCTATCAACCTAAATTTTTCCGCAGAGCTAAATACACTGTATCTGCAGCAATTAGTGAAAGAAGCTCTATGGAGTAAATTGTGGGTATAAGAACAAGCTATAGCTATATATAGATTATTTGCATTCATTGAAAAAAAAACCGGTCATATACCAGAGTTCCTTCTTCTGCAGTACTGGTAGTCCTTTTAATTATCAAAAATGGCTAAGGGATTATATCATTTAAATGTAATATGTTTTATGGTGTGTTCGTTGAGACAAGCACAGCACAAATTAAATTGTAAATACACACCGGTACATGTTAATAAATTATTTAGCATGGTTTACCAAATGGATGTACCAACATGAATAAAAATAAAATATTTTACGCTCCAGTATATACATGTTTAGAACATAACCCACTTTTTCATCCAATCAGCAGTCGCTAAATATTCTATTAAATGATGTTTTTAATCGTTACATTTCGATTGACAGCTTAGAGAGCCGTAAACAAAAGAGAGATAATATCTGATTGGCGTAGAACTTTTGATCAGCCAATGAAAAATAGGGCTATGTTCTAAGTAAGTTAGTCGTTTCGCTCCCTCCGCCCTCTTCTTAATCGTGTAAATTTTACTTAATATGATCTAACTATTACATAAACATTTATGTTTTACTGAGTGGCAGTCAGGACAAAGCTAGTAACAACGATCACAATTTTACTATCAGATTTAATAGAAACATGCACAGTTGGATCCGCCTATCTATTATTCATTTAGGCTAAACTAAAAGCTAGCTGTTCATTGTATTTTTCCCTTTAAAGTTAATAAGGTTATCATTTATAAGTGTACCAAATAACCAACAGTAATGAATTAATGATAAAATCAGAATAAATTAATAACGTTAAATGTGTCCATATAAATATAATAGATAATTTTTCATGCTATATTTTACTAATTGCTTGATTTAATAGTAGTTTTTAACATTAAAATATCTAGCAGTAATTGTGTTATTAACCACATTTCAATTGTGTTAACTTTAAACAATATTATCAAGTATACTGTGTGGTTTAATAAAGGAAATATTTACAGCCATGGTATCATGCAATAAATTGCTAAAATTTGGACAGGAAGATAATATATTATATAAACCAACATCTTTATTTTTTCAGTAAAGTTTTGGTTGAATGAGCACCTGACGTATTTACAAAATTATCTGTCAAATATAAGTTTCGCTGTGGTAAAAAAAACAACTTAATCCCACTCTGCGGTTCAATGATAAAATCAACAATTGTAAGAAATAAACATGGGCGTCCCTACGCCCTGTAGTAGAGGTGTGCCCCACCCAAAGAGAAAAGAGGGGAAGGGACGTCGTGAATTTACGTGTTTATATTTTAAAGTTAGACAATGCTTTCGATTGCAGTTGTATCGTTTAGAAAGGGGAAATATGTCATATAAAAGTCAATACCGCACACTTTTTCAACGTACCATCAATCAGCTGACAAATTTTCAAAAAAATATCAAAATTCTTCGGGACATCAAAATAGCGGAAGTTGTCAAATTTGAAGCATGTAAATATGGGACGGATATGCCCATCTCGAAGAAAAAAATCAAAGAAATCAAAGAATGGCGTGTTTTATATTATTTCTTAACGATACAAAAGAAAAAAAGAAAAATATTAACTCTTCAAATATTCAACTTGGTTATGTTTTTGTTTTTAATGAAAATTGTCTTCAAAATCATCTAGTTTACACTCAATTTACCCAGTGTCTAAAACAAATGACAAAATCGATAACGTTGCAATCCGGATTAAAGCTGTAAACCGTACCGAATATGTAACCGATGAGTAGGCTTTAGATGAGAGGAAAGTTCATCAAACGAGGTTGTTTACAGTTCATTTTACTATTGAACTAATGTCTTCATGTACTTCAGTACTGATGTTTTGATCGATCCCTGATACATGTATGCTGCGTGCGACCGATTTTATACCCAGGACCCCTGTGTGTCTTACAGCACAGGCACCTGAATTTTTATCAATCAGTCGCTTAATAAGCCAAATATAAAAAAAATTCTACCTCCTCTATATATAAATACACAATGTATTTTTTTATATTTGGCTTATTAAGCGACTGATTGATAAAAATTCAGGTGCCTGTGCTTACAGTTATAAGAGCTTTGGACCACTGAGCTCTCCAGGTTGATATTCACATTCCATATAGCCCCAACTACGACACTTCTCCCATATATATATTTTTGGGGGGATATCAGTTTTATCAAGAACTTAAATTAATCAAATACAGTAAAACACGATTAAAGCGAACACACTTATTATGAATTGACACTTAACTGCAAAGTGATTTTCATTCCCCTTGACTTTATTACATGTTTTAAACTTGACACATATAACGAATTACATGTATGATTATAATGTAGCAAAATCTCCCGTCCCTGGCACTTTGTTATAAGCATGTTACTGTACTGTATAAATAATTGTTATTAATTTTCGCCTCATGTTTTTTTTTTATCGCCTGTCTACACTTGCAAATGGTTTTAATTGACTCCTCTTTTATTCACCCCAACACAGAAGTAGAAAATCTTTCTAAATAAGACAGCTATTTTAAAAAATGTTAATTTGCCTAGTGTCTTAATTTGCCAAGGACAAGGACAACGGGGGCAAAAGGGATGAAAATAACACAGGGGCGAATATTTCCCTGTATACAGTAGAATATGATAATCAAATTTAATTTAAGGATGAACATCTTAAACCATGAAATGAAGTTGAAAAAACATCACATTTTGGATTTATTAATTGTAACTAATGATTAAATTACCATATAAATATGATTTTTAAAATTATTATTTAATTTTTAGAATTATTATATTCATTTGAATTATTTATAAATCGATTTTGTAGGTGATACAGTATGTCAGCAGGATGGTTCATCGTAGTAGCTGCAATGTGGGGTGCTACAAATCCCTTTATCAAAAAAGGAAGCAGTGGAATCGAAAACGTGAAAGAAGATGGAAAAGTGCGACAGTTCTTGATGGAGCTTAAGTTTCTTATCACTAATTGGAAGGTAAATGTTAAAGCATTTTTATAGCTTTGTGTATTTTATCAATTATTACATAGAAAAATGAAATTAAAATGTTAATTGTCAAGTGAATGATGAATTTTTTATTACTTAATAAACACTTTATTCACTAGCTAGACTAAAATAATACAATAAAGGAAACAAAATAGAAGCCATAATCAATTTCATATATTTATCTACTTTCACATTTCAGTACATTGTGCCTTTCTTTGTAAACCAGTGTGGTTCCGTGTTGTATTATCTCACACTCGCCTCAGCTGGTAAGGGTTGTCTACATGTTTATTCATATTAAAATCTCTATGTTTTATTTCTAAATGCATTATTTTCTGTCAGTGTACAAAACAAAAAACAGCACACACATATGGAGCATACAGGAGATTGATGTAATCAAAATTAAAAGCTTATGAGTTGTAATGTACTGCCAGTACATTACAACTCATAAGCTTTTAATTTTGATTATACATTTTCTAACCCAGTACTACTGGGTTAGAAAATGTATAATTTTGGATTAAGAAAAAGTAATGCATGAAGAAAAAAAATTATCGTTTTAGGTACACAAAAATTTACTCGCCATTTTAGATACAGAAATAGTGGATAGAATAAAGGAGGCTGGGTGGTCAACAAATTAGCATTCAGAACTTCCAAAATTTTTAAACAATTAACATATTGAAAAAGTATTTTATACATGTAAGGTAAAAAAAAAAATTTGTTAGGGTACAGAAGAGTTATTCACACAACTAGGTACTCGGCAGAGACGTCACACGACTAGGAACTGACCTGAGATATCACACAACTAGGTACTCACCTGAAACGTCACACAACTAGGTACTCGGCTGAGACGTCACACAACTAGGTACTCACCTGAAACGTCACACAACTAGGTACTCGGCTGAGACGTCACACAACTAGGTACTCACCTGAAACGTCACACAACTAGGTACTCAGCTGAGATGTCACACAACTAGGTATTTGGCTAAGACAACACACAACTAGGTACTAGGCTAAGACATCACACAACTAGGTACTTGGCTGACATGTCACAAATCTAGGTACTCGGCTGAGATGTCACACAACTTGGTATTTGGTTGAGACAACACACAACTAGGTACTCTGCTGAGACACACAACTAGGTACTCAGCTGAGACACACAACTAGGTACTAGGCAAAGACATCATACAACTAGGTACTCAGCTGAGACGTCACACAACTAGGTACTCGGCTGAGACGTCACACAACTAGGTACTTGGCTGAGACGTCACAAAACCAGGTACTCGGCTGAGACGACACAAAACCAGGTACTCGGCTGAGACGACACAAAACTAGGAAATCGGCTGAGACGGGACACAACTAGGTACTTAGCTGATATGTCACAAATCTAGGTACTCGGCTGAGATGTCACACAACTAGGTACTCGGCTGAGATGTCACACAACTAGGTACTCGGTTGAGACATCATACAACTAGGTACTCAGCAGAGATGTCACACAACTAGGTACTCAGCAGAGATGGCACACAACTAGGTGCTTGGCTGAGACGACGCAACTAGGTACTCTGCTGAGACACACAACTAGGTACTCGGCTGAGACACACAACTAGGTACTAGGCTAAGACGTCACACAACTAGGTACTCGGCTGACATGTCACAAAACTAGGTACTCAGCTGAGACGACACAAAACTAGGTACTCGGCTGAGACTTTCAAATTACATAATGTTAAAAAATAATTTGTTAAACAATAAGAAATTCAGTAAATGAACTGAAATGTAAAAACAGCTATGACTTTTGTGTACCCAAAATTTAGGAAATGAATATTAGCATTGCAAGTATGGTACAGAAAAGATTGACTTGATGCAACTTTTAATGTTGGAATTTTTCATAAATATGATATCAAAGCTTTCATAATTAAAAAAGCAATAAGGATTTTATTCAGCTATATTCATAGAACCAATGAAATGAAGACCTCTTTTATTTAGACTCAAATGATATACATGTAAAGTATAGTTATTTGACAAAAACATCTAATTTTAAATGGTGTACATGTATTACATGTAATAATAATGTTATTTTGACAATCAATCAGTGAGAACGTCATTGGTTTTTTTATAATTTCAGAGCTGTCTGTGGCCGTACCAATAACCAACTCCTTGACGTTTCTTTTTACCATTATATCGGGGTGGTTTCTGGGCGACAAGATCAGACATTGGGGTATGTACTCATACCTGATAATTACTATGGGCATATGATGCAACTTGTTTTATTGCAATTTCATCTAGTTTTGTTCAATCATAATACCATCCATTTTTTTTAATTAACATTCTCCTTAGCTACAATACAATGTCTGGATGCCTACAAAGAAGAAGTCATAACAATTACATTGTTGTTTCTACTAAATTCGATTTAATTTTATGAAAACAAATTCAAATGTAATTACTGTAAATTCCTTATATTACGCAAGTACTTAATTCCGTGATCCAGCTGTTTTGTATCAAATAGCACAAATATAAAATCGAGAATGCGGAACTTATATCCGTATTTCTTATAATTTTCAACTCTAAGAAAATAATTGCGAAATTTAAAAATCTGCGAAAGGCGCTTCTTGCGATTTACGCGGATATTAATTCCTTGTATTTAATTAGGAATCTACAGTATACGGGATCTTTGAAATTAAGGTACACAATACTTGGTATCTGTTTTATGTAACATTGTTTGATATTTTGCAGAGACCTATGTAGGCATGCTGTTGGTATTGGCTGGAGTTGCGCTTTGTGTATCGGACAAAATCTGAACTAAAAAGACATGGACACAATACTCGAGATTGCGCTTTTTGAAAAAGGCCTATGAAAAGGACATGGACAAGAAACTTGATTACATTCCAAATGTACACCTGAAATAGATATTGGCATGCAGCATTTGATTTCATAATGATGTCTAAAGGGACTAGTGAAATAGACATGACCAAGAAAACTGGTTACATTCTCAATGGACTAATGAAGCAGACCAAGAAAAGTGATTGCATTTTTTAACAAATTGATTTTTAAAAATCACATAGACTAGAAAAATGTGAATTTAGTCTTATAAGGGATCCATGAAATGGATACAAACAAAGCCATGTGATTACATTATATCCAAATGGACTCGTAAAACTTACATGAACAATATGCGTGTTCTTTCATAATACATATAAACAAGTTGGGACTCATCATTACTATAACATTCAAATAGACAAGTACCTGTCGTTACATCTGATTTGTATGAGTCAGCTTATAATTGCAACTGCATTGAAATTATACATCCTAAACATTAATATTAGCATAGGATATATTCATGGTGTTGCAATTTTTTTTACAGTTTGGCTATATATTTTTTAAAGGTTCCATCTTTTTTATATGTTGGGTATAACTCTTCAACAATGTTTTATAAACTATAAAAAGTTGTAAGGTTTAATTAATAGCATGTATAGTGTACACAGTCACTTTTTCATTACTTTTTTTTTTTTTTCTATATACCGGTATTTACATTCAGTGTATATTTCCCCTTATGTTTGCATTGGAAATCTGCATTGTTCAATTTTCTATGAATAAACTTTGCTAATTCATACGCCATGAGCTCAAGTATAAACGTCTTCACGTGTTTTGAGTATATTTGTACCCGGTAGTAGGAAAGGAGGAATGAGCATATACATACATTGAAAACATATGGCTGGACTGGGAATCGAACCAGGGACCCCTGTAACTCTAGTCAGGAGCTCTACCACTGAGCTACCCCGGCTGATATCCACGGTCCATATAGCCCCAACTACTACATTCCTCCCTCCTTAAATAGTCTTCGACCCTGAAGACACAACACAAGTTCACATTGTCAGGACTTATAATATTTAATCGAATCTTTATAAAAAAGGTTTTTCTCTACAAAGTGTCTGGCACTATATTTTTAGTCGCGGCGGTGAACTAAATAACACGTTTATATGGCTGTTCCATGTATGTTTCATATCCCTGACGGAGAGCCTCTATATAGAGAATAATACATACCCCAGTATCAGCCCGAGACTCCAATATCAGCCCGTGGGCCAAAGGCCCGAGGGATGATATTGGTCGAGGGCTGATACAGGCTGTGATATGGAAAAAGGGCATTTATTATTATATTTATTACATACTTAGCAATAAAATTTTTAAAAAAAGACACCAACTTCAACATGTAGCTACAGAACCGGAATTTCCACAGGTTTTAAAAGTTCCCCGCTCCAAAACATTTGTTAGCATTTGAAGTTTTCAACTGCACTTAAAAATGACGACTGTAACAAATGTTTTATTTTCTTCTGTAAACATGCACAAATGCCGAAACGAAAAATGGCTGAGGAGTTCCGCAAGGGGTGTGATACGGATCCGTATCAGCCCGATAACCTGTATCAGCCCCGGAGGCGGATACGAGTTGTGTGATGTCATCTGTATCAAAAAACCTAAGTATGTAATAAAATGGTTTACAGCGACGATGCACATATATATCATACAAATAGACACCAGTATGAATATAAATATAAACATTGAATGCTTATTTATAATTTTGGATGTCGTCGGTCCTGTAACACACCAAGCGGTGCAGACAAATTATCATACCGCACAAATGCGCGATATTCAATTTGTCTGCACCGCTTGGTGTGTTACAGGACCGACGACATCCAATTATAAGCATTCAATGCTTTAATAAATGAACAGGTCTCAAGAAATTACAAAGTAAACACACTTTTTACTAAATTTATTGAATCAGATTGACCCAGTCATACTAATTATTACTTGCAAACCTGTAAACATGATTTACTTTGAACTAATTAATTTGTACCGTCCTTCCATTACCAAAATTCCTTCCTAATTTACCATTTGGTGATTTAGGGTAGTAGCAATATTGTTCATACCACATATAATACATAAGACATTTGTTTTTATTTTGTACATTTTTTTTTTTACACATGTACATTTATATTGGTGTTATTAAAAACACAAAAGTAATGGATCAGTTTAAGTGTATTATTTTGTTCATTATGTCAATCTTTAAGAAATCAATGTTCTCTTTACCTGTATTTAAAATGATGAAAAAATAAATTATTTGGTGAATTAGGTCCCCTAATCATTTACTTGACTAATTGATACCGGTTCTTGGCCAAATTACTTCTGTACGGAAAGAGGAACATAAATTCCCTAACCCCACTGAAAAGGCCCATTTATTTTTTAGGAAAAAATTTATGCAAAATTTTACTCTTGAGCATCAAGCAGAAAATTAAGTACATGTACAAAATTGTGAAGTTCATGGCCTAAGGGTCAGGGGTTCTTGTGTGAGAATGGGGCTTTATTGGTCATTATTGCTCCTAATTCTTTGATACTGGGCATCTAGGAGGCAGGATACCGGTAACTGAGAGCACGATAACGATGAATAGGGAGGCTTTTACCGGTATCGTGAAGTCCCCCTTTCATATTCTGCACAAAATGCTGTTTTGTCAAGAGAAGTTTATTCCCAAGTTCTAAATACCGGTAAATGGAATACATGTTGCACTTAGAGTATAATATTAAATACTATTGGTATTGAATTGTAGGAGTTTATCTGTGAAATTAGACATAGTCAAATGAAGAAAGTGACTCATTTTGATGGAGTTGTTGCCCTTGCAACAAAATCACTTTTTTCTTTGCATACTTTCTCACATATTTCACTAATTTTTGGTGGTGTTTAAAATAATTTACTTGTGTAAATGCAAAATTATTAACATGCTAGCACTATCTCAGTTTTAAATTCTAACATGTTACATAGAAAAAAAAAATTAAAAATAAAATTCATAGTTTTTATTAGCATTCAACAAAAGTATAAATGTATAAAAAAAAATATATAAAACAATTGAACAAATTTTATTCAATAAATATTAAATATCACAGTTATACATGTACTGCATTATGCTTTTTGGCAACTTTTGCTTACTTTCATAGAAAGTACAAAAACCTATTAATATACAGGTATATTAAAGTTATCACATTAATTTAGACATTTAGTCCATCTCCTCTACAGTCGGTCCCTGACTAGAACTAGCTCGTCCAGGATTTCCCGTTGACCCGTTCTGATGTAGTTTGGCCATAATGGGTGAACACACCTTCTGAACTTCCTTCAATTTGAATTCATATTCGTCCACCTCTGCCAGGGCATTTTTGTCAAGCCAGGACACTGTTTCACTGCACACCCTGGATATTGTCTCTTTGTCGTCAGACTGAAGCTTGTCTCCAGTTTCCTCTGCCGCCTGTTTAACGGTGTAGACATAGGATTCCAGCTGATTGCGGGCCGCTATCCTCTGACGCTGTTTATCGTCTTCCTCTTTGTATTTCTCGGCCTCGTTCACCATTCTCTCAATGTCTGCCTTACTCAGACGACCTTTATCGTTGGTGATGGTGATTTTGTTAGACTTTCCCGTACTCTTGTCCTTGGCTGATACGTTCAAGATACCATTGGCATCAATGTCAAACTCCACGTCAATTTGTGGTACACCACGAGGGGCTGGGGGAATTCCATTCAGTTCAAAAGTACCTAATTTGTTATTGTCTCTTGTCATGGCTCGTTCACCTTCAAACACCTGGATGGATACACCGGGCTGGTTATCGGAGTATGTGGTGAAGGTCTGTGATGCCTTGGTAGGAATTTTGGCATTTCGTTCGACGATCTTTGTCATGACTCCTCCAGCAGTTTCAATGCCTAGAGACAATGGAGTGACATCGACCAGGAGAACGTCCTTGATGGCATCACTCCTGTCTCCCTTCAGAATAGCCGCTTGGACAGCAGCACCATAGGCCACAGCTTCGTCTGGGTTGATAGATTTGTTCAGTTCTTTTCCGCCCATGAAGTCTTGGAGCATTTTTTGGATCTTTGGAATTCTTGTGGACCCTCCAACCAGAACCACCTCGTGAATTTTAGATTTGTCCATTTTGGCATCCCTCAGGGCTTTCTCTACGGGTTCAAGGGTTCCACGGAACAAATCTGCACACAGTTCTTCAAATCGAGCTCTTGTGATTTTGCTGTAGAAGTCTATTCCCTCAAACAGCGAGTCAATCTCAATGTTGGCCTCAGAACTGCTGGACAGTGTTCTCTTGGCACGCTCGCAAGCCGTCCTGAGTCGTCTCAGTGAACGGTTATTTTTGGAAATGTCTTTGTTGTACTTGCGCTTGAATTCCTGCACAAAGTGATTGACCATTCTGTTGTCGAAATCTTCACCTCCCAGGTGAGTATCCCCTGCAGTGGAGCGAACCTCAAATATGGAGCCCTCATCAATGGTAAGGATGGACACGTCAAATGTACCACCCCCGAGGTCAAAGATGAGAACATTTTTCTCACCTGAAATGTTTTTATCCAGACCATAGGCCAGAGCGGCAGCTGTAGGTTCGTTGACTATCCTGAGAACATTGAGACCGGCTATCACTCCGGCGTCTTTAGTGGCCTCTCTCTGGGCATTGTTGAAATAGGCAGGAACTGTGATGACTGCGTCTCGGACAGTTTGTCCCAAGTAGGCTTCTGCTGTCTCCTTCATTTTGGTCAGCACCATTGAGCTGATTTCTTCGGGGGTAAATCTTTTTTTCTCGTTCTTGAACTCCACTTCTAGCTTGGGTTTTCCTCCGTCATTGATCACCGTGAACGGCCAATGTTTCATGTCGGACTGTACATTGTCGTCGATGAACTTGCGTCCTATCAGCCTCTTAGCGTCAAAGATTGTATTGTTGGCGTTCATGGCTACCTGGTTTTTGGCCGCATCTCCTATCAGTCTCTCTGTATCTGTGAAAGCAACGTAACTGGGCGTCGTTCTGTTTCCTTGGTCGTTGGCAATGATTTCCACTTTTCCATGTTGAAATACACCGACACAGGAAAACGTCGTTCCCAGGTCGATGCCGATGGCTGGAGCTTTAGTACTTGACATGCTTGTTTGTAAACACTAAAGTGAAAGTAGCGATTGACTGTAGATAAAATAAATAATTGTTTGTACTGTTACTGAATCGTAGTCAGTTGACTCAAAGTTTCGAAGTTTCAAACTTGGCGATTCGTGTTTGACTGCCACCTTGGTCTCAGATCGCCCCTTATATACCATTATAGATCTTTCGCGAGACGACGAGAAACAAATGTTCTAGAATATCAAGGGACAATCCCGACGCTTCCCGAATGATCAAAGTCGAGGGCGGATCCAATATTGAGTAACATTTCTAGAAGGGTCTGGAATTGTTTACTATTGCAATTATTTCATAAATTGCACGTTTTTAGACTTTTACCTGGGGTCGTTAAGTTTGATCTACAAATTTCCCGAATATTCGTAGATATTCTTAGTTAACTGCTGAAGGTTTTTTTTTTCAAATTAAATAATTATCATATCAGAATTCAAACGGAATTTGTTTGGGTATGCTCCAGATTAATTTTGTTTCGCTTATAATGCTTATAATATTATGTGTAATACAATAATAAAGTTTAAAAATAATGAACACATTTTTAACAAATCTTCAACAAACGTACAAAATACGTCGAACTTTGAAAGCTTAATATCCAAACTAAAGCAGTATGTTGGAAAGCAATATATAGATGTTTTAAACACATTTTAAGCATTATTAGTGTCATGTCATGGAAAGTGTTCATAATTCTAAATTCCAAAAGTTCTCTGTTTTTATGTAGAAAATATCAACAAATTGCTTCTTTTGCGTAATATTTTTAAAAGCACTGATGGATACTGATTTAAGTGCACGCTTCACATGCGCGGATCTAGAGGGATGTGGAGGGGGGGGTCCGGACCCCCCCCCCCCCCTGGAAAATGAGAAGTTATTAAATTTACATAGTGAAATTATCGCAAATATGACTCGGACCCCCCCCCCCCCCCCCTGGAAAACACATATGTTTTGGAAAGGCGTCGGATTATATTAAGAGTGAATTTTTTTTTCAGATATATAAAAAATATCCCCCCCCCCCCCACGGATTAGGAATTTCATGAATAAAAATTTGTGACAGGTTTTTCGAGTTAAAGGTATACTACGTTACCCCCCCCCCTCCCCCCCACGGATTAGGATTTCATGATTTTGGGAAATTAGGCTTTTATTTTATTTTTTATTTTTTTGCTTGTCAACATTTCTGATGAATAGTGTAGCCCCCTTAATTCGGACCCCCCCCCCTGGAAAAATTTTCTGGATCCGCCACTTCATGCCAATAGATAATCTCAATCCGAACCCATTTGAATTGTGTTTATTTAAATCAAAGGGAGGAGATGTTATTATTCTTCTGGTGGATCGTTT
Organism: Magallana ariakensis; assembly: GCA_020458035.1. Taxonomy (NCBI): domain Eukaryota; kingdom Metazoa; phylum Mollusca; class Bivalvia; order Ostreida; family Ostreidae; genus Magallana; species Magallana ariakensis. The sequence goes on along the minus strand of CM035817.1, from coordinate 14,235,473 downwards.
GGCGCTTTGATGAACTTATGCGTTATTATATATATATCTGAAAAAAAAAAATCGAATAAAACCATGAAGTTGCATTTTACCATAATGATCAAACAAACATTTCTGTACGCTTGTATTTGAAATAGAGAATGCATTTAAAATATTTCATAAACATAAGCTTTTGAGCTTTGGGTGGACATTTCTCAGTCATATCAAATACACGTATTTAAGTAATATTATGACTTGAAATAACGCTGTCTTTCAATATGAATGTTGTGATTTTTATTTGATACATTTCAAATGTCACCAAACTCTCTTTATTAATTTATTTCGTTAATACATTCAAATGCTATTTTGCTGACGTAGTGTCTTAATATTTCAATAAAATTAATTTCCAAGATAAAATGTACGTTTTAATAGTTAATGTCAAAAATATTACCAGTAGAACAGCATAAATAAACTTAGAGTTTGGAAGTAATTTACAATTTGTAATTATGCTTTGTGCAACTTAATTTTGCGAACAATGACTAAATGAGTTACTTGCTTTTGTAAATCATAAAAAATACATGGCAAGGACTCTTAGTGGAAAAGATTAACTTTTTATTGTTTATGTACTTGTTTTTGTATTTGGGGGGGGGGGGGGGTGTTTAAATATTAATGAACTTTTTTGACACTCCTAAAAACAAAATATCAAAAGAGTGGAGAAAAGGGCACATGGTTTTAAAACACTCTGATAATGCAAACGCTGGAGAAATGAAAAAAATATATACAAAAAAAGGATGAGAATAATAGTAAGTATGTGGCTTTAGTTTGGAGATTAAGCTTTCAAAGTTCGACATATTTTGTACATTTGTTGAAGATTTGGTAAAAATGTGTTATGATTATTTTTAAACTTTATTTTTGTATTACACATACTATTATAAGTCGCATACCCAGACAAATCCCGTCTGCATTCTGATATGATAATTACTTAATTAAAAAAAAAACTTCAGCAGTTAACAAAGAATGTCTACGAACAGTCGGGAAATTTGTGGATCAAATTTAACGACCCCAGGTAAAAGTTTAAAACGTGCAATTTATGAAATAATTGCAATAGTAAACAATTCCAGTACCTTCTAGAAATGTTACTCAATATAGGATCCGCCCTCGAGTTTGATCATTCGGGAGGGGTCGGGATTGTTCCTTGATATTCTAGAACATTTGTTTCTCGTCGTCTCGCGAAAGATCTATAATGGTATATAAGGGGCGATCTGAGACCAAGGTGGCAGTCAAACACGAATCGCCAAGTTTGAAACTTCGAAACTTTGAGTCAATTAGACTACGATTCGGTAACAGTACAAACAATTATTTATTAAGGTCTTCCGTTTCCAACGGAAGACCTTTATATTATTGTGCAGATTAAGATTATTCTTATTTTTCTTTTTTTTTTTTTTCTTCCTAGACGCGAACTTTGAGGCTTCATATCTTGCTCATTTCTGAACGGTTTTTGCTCAAATTTTCAGGGCTTATAGACTTTACAAAACACTATCTAAACCATTTCATAAATTTTAAAAATCCTCTTCCGTTAACGAGTTATTCCCCTTTTTAAAAAAATTAGGGCCTTTCGTTTCCAGACAAAGGCTCCGAGACTATGATAGCAGGGAATGGGAATCTAACGAATTTGAATAACAGAGACATTGAAGTTTTGCACATCGGTTTTTGTTTTTGGATTACTTTCTTTATTTAGAAAAAGGTAGGGGGTCAAAAAACAGGGTTCCAAAAAGTGCGAAAATTTAGACATATTTTCCTTTGTATCTTTTAAACGAAAAATATTTTGTTAAGACATGTAGAATAAAAGTTGTGCAGAATGTCAAGGGCTTTCATTTGACACCAATAAAAAAGGGCTGGCCCCTTAAATTAAGGGCCAAGGGCCCTTGAAAGTATTTGCTAAATAACTAAAAAACGGCTAGGATTTTGATATAGCTGTCGCTGGAAAAGTTGTTTGTTGGGATCCTATAAATGTCGTTACAATGTTATTTTGTTGGTGAGTTGTGTAGTATGAGTGTAAAAAGCTTTACATGTTAACATGTACCTGTGTTTATTTGGCAAGTTAATGAAAGTCATTGTGCGTACAACTGACATTAAGTTACGACAGACAGTATGCCTGTTTAAAAAGGAGGCTTTAATTCACAAAAAAAAAAAAAAAAAAAAAAAAAAAAAAAAATTAGGATACATGCTTTTATGTGAGGAGTTTAAGTCATCTTCGTAAATTCTGCACAATCCTAAAAAACGAGAAACAGAAAATATAAACATTCTTTTTCTTTTCTAGTAAATCACACAAACTAACGGAAAAAAAATAAATCTATGTGATACATTTTAGTTATCATGCTGCGTGCATTTAAAATATATCTGGAATCAGAGCTGTGTGTGTGAACCATTACGTAAGCTATCCCTCGCTTGCGGCCGAGAAAGTCGGTCGCCATGGTCGCGGCTGGACTACCTAGCGGTCAGCGGTTATCTAATACACCGGAGTCACGTCTCTCAATTTATGAGTTCATTTAGCCGAAAACAAGAATTGTTTTAATTTTGATCACACATAGACGTTTATTCATCTCAAATTGAATTAAATGATAGAGTGTCAATTAAGAAAACGTTCTGTTAATTAATAAAAGAAATGTCATTCTCAATCGGAAGTAATATCAGGCATAGATCAATTGTGGATTTTAAGTAAAAAAAAATAACAACTTCTATTTGGTAGATTTTAGTCATTATTATACTGCAAACATTTCAAATCTTCCTGGGTTCTGAGCTGTGTGTGTTGTAACTTTACGTAACCTATTCCTCGCCCGCGGCCGAGGAGATCGCGGGCTCCTCGGCCGCGGGTGCACTACCAAGCGGTCAGCGGTTACCTAATACACCAGATTCGCGTCTTTCATGTACTTGTTTTGAGTTTATATAGCCGCAAATACAGGAACTGTTTTAATTTTAAGTTATTAATGTTTTATTTAAAATGAAAATTAAGAAGTCATTCTGAAAATTATAAAATCCGATATTATTCCTAATCCAAAACATCCTCAGACATAAATCAATGGTGGGTTTGTATAAGAACTGTACTAATAATGTTTTAGATCAACAACGAAAACCCACAACGATTACCCCTTTAAATGATGATCATCCCTCGCACGCTCGCACATGGCCGAGAAGATCGCGCGAGAGGGGACATCTACATGTACCTTATCACACGTGTATGTTTATTGATATTTTGTACGAACACAAAACTATTTGTTTATTTTATTTTCATTTATATTGGTTTTAGATGAAAGATGAATTTATCTCCCTTATTCAGTTGATTTAGCGTTGATTTAAACGTCAGGGCGAAAAATCTTATAAAAACCTATCATTAATTGAATAAAAGTAATCTATCAATTCGATTCTAAATATGCAAGGCCGATTGTATAAATAAAAGATTAAATATAATGAAATTCCGAGATATTTACCGGCATATGTAAAATTGATATGTGTTTAACTTACATGTAAGATTAATATACTGCATCGTCGGAACCCACGGGTTTTCTATACGTTACACTGATTTGAAGCAATTTAACGGATGGAAAACCCGTGGGGTCCGACGATGAATAGACTGTAGTTACTCATGATCATTTCCGTTAATTATTGCTTTTTTTTTTACTTTTTACAGACTTTAACACTTTTAAGACAATATTCAAACTTTCCTGGCCATCGAGTCATATATGCCAATATACTGGTGTAAGAATTAATATTCGACCAACACAAAAATTAAATAGTGTAGAAAGTAAAATAAGTTTTCTTAAGAGTTGTACCAAATTTTAAGAGGGTTGACATAGTAAAAAAAATCATTAATTTTCGAAGCGTTCTAGTAAGTTTAAAAACAGTCATCTCTGTGCTGCTCCCCCCCCCAGTGATTGGCGAAAATCAATTTCTGGTGACTCCTTATTTGTTAACGTACTTCCTAATGTGTTTCACTTTGCAATCTGTGTGTTTATTCGGCCAGTCTGCGTGTTAAATCAATCACCCCGTGCGACCGAAAAATAAGCACCGCCTTCAAATTTACCTGGTCAGTGTAACCCTTGTTAATCAACTAAATCGAGGCCCAGGTTTGGATGTTAGAAAATGATTGGCATTTGTTTACTCGTCCTGTGTATACCATGCCCAGCGCTCGCGACGACGGTGCAATAAACTTTTTTCTTTTGATTTGATGCATACCGTGACGATAAATCGCTATCTTTTAGCACTTTAAACAAAAGAAATATTAAAAGATGTGAATTAAAAATTTACTCGTACTTGGTTATGTACCACACTAAATGCGCTGATCACCAATCATGTGGTGCCGATCATGTATCCATAAAAGACGTCGTTTATCAATAAAGATGTTTGTAAATAATTGAGAATAAATAATTAAATGAAATCAAATATTGCGTTCACGATTTATATCGTTAGTTATCACATTTCTTTGAGAAATTTCACGAGCTGAAACCGGAATAGAAACAAGTACAGACAGCTCTGGTGCATGCGCAGCTGGTAGAATTATTGTGCACTTTAATTTAGCAGCTGATCGGAAAAGATTTACAAGCATTGGTTGCAAAGTTGCATTAGTATTTGAGTACGGTGGGGTAATTGTATAATTCACAAAACATCAGGATATATTCTCAGTTAATCCATAACAGAAACTTGTTCAATCAAACGAAAGATTTTGCACATGTCGCACGCGGTTTTTCATGCGTTTATATTCATTTCAACGAAGAACAATTTGTTTTATAAGTACATATACATGTAAATACGATATTCTTTTTATATAAACGGAAAAACTCTTTTGAGAGCACTTTAATACTCCGTGTATATAGACATGTATACACAAGCGAGCGTGTTTCCCTCGGGGTTTCACACCTCTTTTAATATAGGCTCCACCCCCACCTGAACTTACCTAAGGTAAACAGACCGGTTAAAAACCTCGGCCTTTTAAGTGTACACAACCCTCGACACAGATAGCCATAGGTAATTTATGGATGCAGATCATCAATTGTTATGTAATTAAAATACACTTGGAAGTGAGCTATCACTGTAGTGGTCAATTGTTGAATATAAATTTAAAGTTTTAAGTCAAAGATGTTAAATAATAATTATTTGTTCTCACGTTTAGAAGTTATGAAATACATTATTCAATGCAATCGGTCGCCATAGAAATCATCAGAGTACTGCAAGTGTTGACAGTTTCTTATTTCTTTAAAAGACCTTAGGACATAATTCACTTGACTTACAGACTAGCGACACAGTTGCCTCCCAAAAATGTATGCACTTCTCAAAGTTACAATTAAATGGTATAGATATGTGTTCACATTTTCAATTTTATTATTTGTTGCATGCGGTCCGGCCCCCCCCCCCCCGAAAAATGAGAATTTATTAAATTTACATAGTGAAATTATCGCAAATACGACTCGGACCCCCCCCCCCCCCCCTGGAAAACACATATATGTTTTGGAAAGGCGTCGGAAGCGGAAATATTAAGTGTGATATTGAAAAAAATGCAGTTATAAGCATATTCGCACCCCCACCTCCCCACGGAATAGGCATATCATGAATCGGATTAGGCATATCATGAATCGGATTAGGCATATCATGAATATGGGAGAAAAAAATTTTGACAGGTACAATTTTTTCAAGTTATAGGCATACTACGTTACCTCCACGGATTAGGAATTTCATGATTTTGGGAAATGAGTTTTTTTTTGTGTTTTTTATTTTTGCTTGTCAACATTTCTGATGAATAGTGTAGCCCCCCCCCCCTACGTTCAATTCGGATCCCCCCCTGGAAAAAATTTCTGGATCCGCGCATGTGTTGTAAATGTTAAAGTTAGAAAAATCGTATTTTCTGGAGGTTGACATTATGTAGAACTCTTTTGTTTAAAAAACAAAAACAAATTGCTTTGACGTCACACCATCTCTTTTGGTTTGGTTTAAATATACAATGTACACAGTGCTCTGAACAAAACGCTGGTTTATGCCTTTCTGTTACTCAAGTAAAAAACTGAACAAAATTGATTATTTTTAGGTTCACACGTCACATGTTAATACATGTATGCATAAATATATGATTTTTATCAAATAAATGACATTGTATCTTTAAAAAATTCCAAAATATTATAACTAAAACATGTATATGTGACATGATAGAAATAATTGTAAACCAGAGGTCTCTCTTCCTGTCACACAAAAGTGACAAAAAGGATTTTTGATTCAGTTGGAGTTCTGCCCCCACCCCTGCCAACATTTTCTGAAATTTATATTTAGAAAATTAAATTTTGGGGTATTGACACCCCCACCCCCACACACTTTCTAGATGAGCGCTCAAGGCAAAAAAAAAAATATTGGGATATTTAAAAAAAAATCCTATTTGAAAAAAAATGAAGTTAGAGATGCCTCACAACCCCTACCACTGCCGCGGATTATGATTTTGAAGATTTGTGAATTTCTTTTACTTGCTTGTGAAGATTTCAGATAAATATACTCATCCTTTAAAAAACAAAACTGAGACCTGTATGGTCAAACATTATACGGATAGTTATCCCTACTACTTAGCACCTCAGTCTCGTATACTAATAGCGCACCCTCAGATGGGAGAAGGCATTATTGTTTATTTACAATTGGTGTTCTTTAAACACTGCACTTTACATAAACTATTCCATGTTTTAGCGGTAGAGGTTTAAGTATAAATATAGGGAATCAAAATGTTTATGAAACATAACACTTTTTTCCATGCATCAGCGCAGTGGATTTTGTGTTTTTACACTATGATATAGGCATACCAGTAGTTTGAATCCTGTCATCAGTTGTACATACATGTAAACGTATTTATCGATTTTCTGGTTGGAATAATTAAATACATGTACATATAAGTGATGTGTTTTAAGTTATCATAAATTGATATAACCGTGAAATGAGTTAAAAGGAGAGTTTGTCTGGTAGGAAAATAATACTTTGATAGTGAGCCTCGTTTTCGGAACTTACTATTATCATATTGACAATCCAGTTTAATGACAGCCCACCCTTTTCTCCTTACACTCAACGGGGTCGGAAAGGTATCAATAAGAGGTCACCTTTCTATGACCTTTAAATTTGCATACAATCTAAATATATACCCCTAACTTATTACAGACATGCCTTTATCTGTTTTATGAGAAGTGTAACTCTTCAATACTATGCAGTCTGGAGGTTGCAGTAATATATAGAAAATAGGCATGAACTAATTTTTCTGTCTCCTTTTGAAGAGTTCAAATTGATTTTCTAAAGCCCTGATTGGTCAGAAGTTAAGGTAGTGTGAAGATGACTTCATATCAATAACTGTCAGACCCTGACAAGTGTAAGAAGAAGAGGGGTGGTTTTATTAAGACTGAATGACAATCCTTTCTTGACTTGCAATCTGATCAAAATTTCTATAGTCGCTATACGATGATTTGAAGAAACCCCACTTGAGGTCACCTCCTGGATAACTTTGCTTTGACGAATGGAATCGTCGGTTCCATTCCTCAGTTACATGATTTGGAAGTTATGCCAATACATTCTTTAGATTCCCTAAGGGCGTCTAATATCAACTTATGATCCATCTCTTACTTGCTGATACCGAAAGATTCACGAACATGTGACATCATTTCGTCGTACAACTCCATTTTTGTTTGTAACCCAAAATTACCGTTCCTAACACTTGCTCTGATTGCTAGAATAACTCATGTATATTTATAAACAAACGTTCAACAGGGGGTGATCTCAAGAGGGGTTTCTTCAGATCCTCTTGTAGCGAAAATAGAAAAACAAGGAGGGGATCAAGGATATGATTTTAATCAGATTGTCTCGACTTGAAGCTGTAACGGAAGACCTTCTCGTTGCTTGCAACGAGCTCGGCTCTAGTTTTATCTACAGTCAATCGCTACTTTCACTTTAGTGTTTACAAACAAGCATGTCAAGTACTAACGCTCCAGCCATCGGCATCGACCTGGGAACGACGTTTTCCTGTGTCGGTGTATTTCAACATGGAAAAGTGGAAATCATTGCCAACGACCAAGGAAACAGAACGACGCCCAGTTACGTTGCTTTCACAGATACAGAGAGACTGATAGGAGATGCGGCCAAAAACCAGGTAGCCATGAACGCCAACAATACAATCTTTGACGCTAAGAGGCTGATAGGACGCAAGTTCAACGACGACAATGTACAGTCCGACATGAAACATTGGCCGTTCACGGTGATCAATGACGGAGGAAAACCCAAGCTAGAAGTGGAGTTCAAGAACGAGAAAAAAAGATTTACCCCCGAAGAAATCAGCTCAATGGTGCTGACCAAAATGAAGGAGACAGCAGAAGCCTACTTGGGACAAACTGTCCGAGACGCAGTCATCACAGTTCCTGCCTATTTCAACAATGCCCAGAGAGAGGCCACTAAAGACGCCGGAGTGATAGCCGGTCTCAATGTTCTCAGGATAGTCAACGAACCTACAGCTGCCGCTCTGGCCTATGGTCTGGATAAAAACATTTCAGGTGAGAAAAACGTTCTCATCTTTGACCTCGGGGGTGGTACATTTGACGTGTCCATCCTAACCATTGATGAGGGCTCCATATTTGAGGTTCGCTCCACTGCAGGGGATACTCACCTGGGAGGTGAAGATTTCGACAACAGAATGGTCAATCACTTTGTGCAGGAATTCAAGCGCAAGTACAACAAAGACATTTCCAAAAATAACCGTTCACTGAGACGACTCAGGACGGCTTGCGAGCGTGCAAAGAGAACACTGTCCAGCAGTTCTGAGGCCAACATTGAGATTGACTCGCTGTTTGAGGGAATAGACTTCTACAGCAAAATCACAAGAGCTCGATTTGAAGAACTGTGTGCAGATTTGTTCCGTGGAACCCTTGAACCCGTAGAGAAAGCCCTGAGGGATGCCAAAATGGACAAATCTAAAATTCACGAGGTGGTTCTGGTTGGAGGGTCCACAAGAATTCCAAAGATCCAAAAAATGCTCCAAGACTTCATGGGCGGAAAAGAACTGAACAAATCTATCAACCCAGACGAAGCTGTGGCCTATGGTGCTGCTGTCCAAGCGGCTATTCTGAAGGGAGACAGGAGTGATGCCATCAAGGACGTTCTCCTGGTCGATGTCACTCCATTGTCTCTAGGCATTGAAACTGCTGGAGGAGTCATGACAAAGATCGTCGAACGAAATGCCAAAATTCCTACCAAGGCATCACAGACCTTCACCACATACTCCGATAACCAGCCCGGTGTATCCATCCAGGTGTTTGAAGGTGAACGAGCCATGACAAGAGACAATAACAAATTAGGTACTTTTGAACTGAATGGAATTCCCCCAGCCCCTCGTGGTGTACCACAAATTGACGTGGAGTTTGACATTGATGCCAATGGTATCTTGAACGTATCAGCCAAGGACAAGAGTACGGGAAAGTCTAACAAAATCACCATCACCAACGATAAAGGTCGTCTGAGTAAGGCAGACATTGAGAGAATGGTGAACGAGGCCGAGAAATACAAAGAGGAAGACGATAAACAGCGTCAGAGGATAGCGGCCCGCAATCAGCTGGAATCCTATGTCTACACCGTCAAACAGGCGGCAGAGGAAACTGGAGACAAGCTTCAGTCTGACGACAAAGAGACAATATCCAGGGTTTGCAGTGACACAGTGTCCTGGCTTGACAACAATGCCCTGGCAGAGGTGGACGAATATGAATTCAAATTGAAGGAAGTTCAGAAGGTGTGTTCACCCATCATGGCCAAACTACATCAGAACGGGTCAACGGGAAATCCAGGACACTCTAGTTCCAGTCAGGGTCCGACTGTAGAAGAGATGGACTAAGTGTGGGAAATTTCTTTTTGATAATGAAACTCGATCATAATGTATTATAAACTTAGACTGGTACTTTCTATGAAAGATTATATAATATGAAATGTAGTTGTAATGTTTAAATGAAAGTTGTTTATTTATTCGAAAGCATGATATATTTTTTGAAATTGTGATATTTATCAACGAAAACAATTGTTGTGAATAAATAAATTTGAAAATTAAATTTGAACTTATGTTTTTTTAAATTAAGTCTATTAAAGTTTCTAAATAATAAAATGCTGTGAAAAAAGTATTAATTGGGAGAAACGGTTGCACAGTTTTGATCATCAACTAAGATTGACTCAGTTTTAATTTTAGGCTATATAGTCAGTGACCGTAAATGTGGAGAGGTTGGATATGAGATTTGAGAAGCTGTTACTAGTATATATTGTATTTGTCTTCTAAATTAAGATTTGGCTGATTCTAATTATAATGCCAGAATTAAAACGAGTAAACTGTATGTTCGGATAGCTAAAAACCGACATTCTCGTATCAAAGCTATGCATGTTACACGTATTTTAAAGAAATTCTATGCATATAACATGTATAAACCTGGTGCAGGTTTACGTACCCATCACAAGATTAATCGTACGATATTTTGTACAGTTGGGCTATCCTACTTGACTTTATTCATGTCTACCTAGTACGTATCTTACGAAAAGAAGACGAAGACAGGGCTGAAATCTACACGATCCAGTTTTGACCAGATTATCGATTGATCAAAACCATTAACGATTAACGCAATTACGCATTCGCGGGTTATGTAACTTTTTTCTGCAATGATCGCTACCTTCATAGCACGCATGGAATAACATAGATCTATATTGCATTTTATTGGTAATTTATTTAAACATTAACATGCTTTCTTTGTAAGTAAAAGTAAGTAAAATTAACTCAATTAGTGTTAATGTACATCAGTACGCTAGATAAAATAAACAGCCAAATCGTCTCCTATAGGAATTTGAGTCTGACATCATCATGATTATTTCGTGCAGTCCGTGATTTTTTAAGGTTACTGAAGGCTTCGACCAATTGATAAACGGGGCGTGTAGATTTCAGTCATGTCAATTTCCTGTCAGTTTCAGTCGCTGTAGGTTTCGACCAATCGATAAACGGGGCGTGTCAATATCAGTCCTGTTAGTTTCTATAGAGCTATGAATTAACTAAAGTTTCCGTAAGAAATAGAGGGAATCATACTCGGTAGATGTAAATATATGTGTATCTTTCTTTTAAAAAAATATTGAATTAATCATAAATATAAATAATAGTAACTAAATTATAAAATAATTGTTATGTACATCATTACGTCAGATCCAGAAGAAATAGCCAATCATTCTTATATGAATTCGAGACTGACATCATCGTGATTTGGTTTGCTGAAGGTTTCGACCGATCGATAAAGTGGTTCGAACTGGATCATGTAGATTTCACCGCTATCGGTATATAGCGCTATGAATCACAGTCGGTTTTCTTTAAAGTAGAGGAGAGATTACTCAGTGGAGTTAAATATACCCACATTAATTAATCTCCAAAGAAAGCATTTTATATTGTGTAATAAATGACTACTAGTATGCGATTGCAGTTTCGCACAACAATCGCAAAATTGGCGCTTTTATATACATGTATTTAAACCTGTACAATGTATAGATCATAGAAATAGAATTTAATGCTAACAAGTATAATAATACGGTATTACGGTATATTTTAATAAAATGATAATTCATTAATTCTGTTGAATATGAAATTAGTTACATTATGAATAATCAGTGGTTTGAAACATGTTGAAATTAAGTAATTATTAATATGGCAATAACCCTAGAAAAAAGATATTGAGAAATGGTCTACATAATTTTCACGTTTATAGACAATTCATTTATTCATTTATTTCAATCTCAACACCATTGTACAATGGTACACAGAGATAATAATAATACAATATGTGGTATTTCTTACTATAATTAACAACGCATGCGTAAGCGAGAGAGAGAGAGAGAGAGAGAGAGAGAGAGAGAATAAAAAATAAAACGTGTACAAGATCCACGCTGACTCGTCAATACAAATGTGAAATATGGGGGTTCTAACCTGGGGACCATTTTTTATTTATTTTTCTAATAAAAGCGCATAATTTCCTCAAAGAACAGTGTTTAATTTGTACTAGACATTATTAATTTAAAACTAATAGCATTTTTTATTTTGATATTTGATAAACATTGATTGCGTTCTTGCTGCAACGAGTTACAGCTAAGTATGGAATTCATCTCCTACTTCGCACTTATTGGAATGAGCACAGAATCTTTCATGTCTAGGGATATTTGCCCAACGTCCACTTTCATTGGGTAGATGGTGATCACATGTTCGGAATCTACAAATTGCATCTTTTTTTGATAATGTATCAAAATAATGTTTTTGACTGATTTTGTTTATAATGCCTTCAAATGTTTAGCATTTTAAATATGATTCTCCACACTTTTAACAAGACTCAAAACTGGCGACTCGAGGAACGTAAACGTAATGCAGTGGCTGTTGATAGAAATTGAAAAGAAGATGTCAACAAGAGAGAGAGAGAGAGAGAGAGAGAGAGAGAGAGAGAAGAACCTGAAAAGCCAAGTTTTCGGCTAATCAGTGCGAGAGGATATCAGAGTATTTTCCTCGGTAGCTTAATTAATTGCTTGCTGGCATATACATATATATTGAAAAGATTCTATGATTAGCTACTTTTTTTTCAAAGTTGCCAAACATTTAGTGTCTAGTGATATCAAACATAGTAAAATTGTCACTATTCAAACGTCGAGGAAGAATTCATCTACGCAACCATCACCTAGCTGAAGCCTAGTAGAACTGAAGATCTATGTGATGTTGTAAACAAATTGAATATTGAAATGACTGATCCTCCATAATATATCAGTAGTTTCTATCCCCATTTTTAAAAAATCAAATGCCGCAAAAATATAATGCAAGTATATTCAGGTACGTATATATTATCTCAAGTGAGACACCTTTGACAAATTTTGGCAGCCCCCACTTTTGGTCTAAAAACCAAGAGTGGACAGGCATAGCCTACATCCACATGTAGGCTATGCCTATATGGATGTAGGCAATGCCTCTCAAAAGAGAAAGAAAAAACTGAGATAAAGTCCAGAATATGCAAATAATTCACGGATATTCGAATTTGGATCCATTTAAGGTCAAAATAGAATACAACTTATATGATAATCATAAGTTAATATTTATTATATGACCGCTATTGAGTCTCAAATGTTAAATGCTAAAATCACCAACATTCCCTCATTTAGTAATACCCGAAACTAACAGGAAGTGTAACCAATTTCGCCGACAGATGTCGTGTTCGCGCCAGAATAATCAAGAAAAATTTCCTATCGGATAAAGTTTAGCGAGAGAATTATTTGGTATGTCTTATATTTGATGTTTTATGTGTTGTTTAATATTTTCTTTTCATTTAGACAACTTTTCTTGACATTAAGTGGTATGACAATTTTAAAAAATCGTCTAAAACAGACATTGATTTTCATGTTTACATCAAGCGGCCATATTTGCTGAACGAAATGTTGACGATTTACACTACATAACAAATTAAGAAGAGGAAGAGTGTAGTTTTTGTTTGTTTTTTTTTTTTGTGTGTAAAAGTTGATAACTTAGGTATACGGGTTCTTCATGGATGGGATAGTATGGTAATGAATCTTGCTGACGTTAGTTAAATTGACGTTATATTTGAGTATGACGCAAGTCTGTCCAATGGAATGAGGGAAAATATGTGAACTGAAACAAATGATGCATTTTAAAAGCAATTTTGGTTTCCACCATCCAAAGATGAGAATACTCTATTTTTTTTAAAAGTCTCCTTATAAGGCTTATATACACATGGCTTCAATTTGATATGAGGCATTAAGAGGCAACCCATGGCTCGTTATTTATCTCAAGTAATCAAATGGACCCTTTAACAAAAATGTTGTACTGCAGTTACTGTGAAGGGGTCTATAGCATTGACCAAACACTGTATACGTTTCTTTGTACAAGAACTCTGCATTCATTTTTTGGAGTTGGTGAGTTTTCCATACCTGTTGCAATTTGTTTGCTAAATCTGTCTAAAAAATAAGGTATAGTGAAGAATTTAACTTAAGTGACATTGTTTTACAGTAATCTAATCTATGGAACACTTGAGTTGATATACTGATTCCGTTCATTTGTTTGAAGTCTACGTTGACATCCCCTACCCTTGCCTGCTTAATCTAAATCACAAAGAATTATTAAAATTATGAAGTAATGACACATTTCATTATTCACTGTATCCTTGTATAAAAGAAAATGGACAAGAGCTAAATCTGACAATATACATGTGAAGGTATTGCATCCCAATATTTTGAGGGTTTGTTGCTTTTATTTTATATACATAGCTGTAAATTGCAAACAGTTATTTTAAAAAAAAATTCTATTTTTGTTTTCAGATGAAGAATGTGGTGAATGCATTGATACAGATAAAAGACCACACAAATTAGCCAGATGGCAGGCTTTGAAAGAGAATTCATAATACATCTGCAGAGTATTGGTGAGAGTAATTCCAACAAACCATTTACAACCAATCGTGCTATGAAAGAGAAAAGAGATTCACAGAATGTGTACAGAAGATTGCGCAAGAAGTATAGAAAACAATGGTGGGGCAATGGTAAAAAGAAGTTTGATTGGCAGAAAAGGAAAAAACTGAAACATGGTATGTTTTCAAGCAATGATGAATGGATGGGAAATCAACAGACCTCGTGGTCTGAATTTCATTCAAGGTCAAATACCTCAAATTGTACTAATTTACAGAAGAAACCAAGAAACATCAATTCTTCTTTGATAAACAGTGAGACTTACTGCACAGATTTTCCGATAACGGGCATTTCTCAAGAGTTTTCTGGAATTCGGGACAATGGCAATTCACCTTTCAACAGCAGCAATAGCTGTGGATCCCCAGAAGGTTTAACTAGTCAAGAACAAGGTTCAGCAAAGTCAGCAAGTGCATCTTGTACAGATACTCAGTCATGTTGTGAACAAAATAACAATTCCCAAAACAATGGGTGCTTATGTGGGGTTAATAAAGACTGTCTTGAATCTCAACTGCCAGAAGTGCCTGACACACCTCTTCTGCAAAAGGTGTCTGATAAAGACACTGTGATATATTCTTCTGATGAACTGCAACCTGATTCTCTTGTTGTAAACAGGGGTCATCAAAATGCTGTCCAAAATAAAGTTGATGAACCTAAAAGTTATGTGATAAAAGAACATTGTGACTCTCAGGTTGTACCCAAAACATCAACGACAGATTCATCAGAAGTCGAAGTCACCAAATCAAATTTGAATACTAAAACTTCATCCAGAAGAAAATCAGTTTTAACTCCAATTGCATGGCAGCAACAGTTCATGTCTTTTTTGTCAACAACTCAGGAAGAAGAGGAATCTTGCCCATCCAACGATCCAGATTTTGTGTGTCATGTTGATAAGGTACCAGCTAAAATCTCTAGGAAACGCAGGTCTCGTAATGTGAAGAATAACAGTTGTGCATGTTGTATTGATGCAGAAAGTCATAGCAAAAAAGAGAAACAGTCCCGTCAGCGTGAGAAAAAGTTATTGAAAGAACAAAAACACTTCATTCAAGACATGATGCGCCTTGTGTCACTGAGAAATAAAATTGTTACACTATTACAATGTTTACTACCAGCCGACCTGAAACATACAGTGAAAGCAGAAACTGAGAGTGTGGATGAATTCATAGAATTTGTTATGCGCATCATTCGCTCAAGCAATAGAGAGAAGGACCTTGATTCTGAAGACATGGATATTCACTCGCTACACAAATATCAGGATGAGAGTGAGTGTTTAGATGATGAAATGCCAGTGCTAGAAAATTGTACAGCTTATGTTTCCAATATTTCGTCCAATATATCCTCCCCACCCCCAACATCAAGATTTCAAAGTCTCTCAGATTCAGGAATTGTGCAGGATCAGTCGTTTACATGTGAAGCAACCTGTGAAACAATATCTGTCAATGTTGACTTTGCAAATGATCAGCAAACCAATGTGGATTCAGAATACCTAGGCTTCTTGCCTACAACCAAGCCCAAAGAGATGATCACATCTGAAGCAATTCCAGATGGAACTCACATGGTTATAGAGGATGAAGTCATTAAGGATGCAAGCCAGGTAAAATTTAATACAAGTTATTAATATGTAAATAAAATTATTGACATATTATTTATTATTGCTACATTAAAATTAAATTTAAATAAGTTTTAGTGTTAATCAATAAACACAAAATCTTGTGAACTCTTTCCAGGACAAAGAGATGTGTGCTGATGTTCAAGGAATGGTTCCTATGATTGTAGAAGAAGCACAACTCCCCACAGTCAGTACTGCTCCCCCTAAAGTCCCAATGGAGGATCATGACATAGACAACAAATGTGATGATAGCAAAAGCAACGACAAAGTTCCTACAACCTCTGATGTTTTAGTTGACAATTGTGAAAATGATGTCCATGTTTTGGACAAATTAGCAAGTGTTCTCGCCAATGGTGATTTGAAAAGTACTTCAGCCTCTAGATCTGACCCTCTCATGGAGCTACTAGCAGTTGAAAAGACTAGTGAAACTTTTCCAACTGAAAGTAAAAATGAAACAGCAGTTCAAAGTTTAACTTGTGTAGTAGAGACTCCACATGATACTGTCAGTGGCAATGAAGAGGGTGTGGCTAACACTGAATTCCCCACGGTTAAGGTTGTCGAAGTGTTTGAACCTTCCGTTGTTTTGTGCAAAAAGCCCAAGAGGTGTCTAAAGATGTTCATGAAGAAGGTCCACTCTCTTCTTCACCGACTTCTACCAGGGGTTCATTTTGAACACCATTTTTTCAGGAATTCTGACAATTTAGAGTACTTATTAGATGCGATCATTCAAAGCAATCAAGAATTATCTGTAGATGTCTAGTTTGTGTCTATAACTCAACTGTTCTTCTTTTTGTATACTGTAATTTTTCATTATTCATACACGATGTGTTTACCTTCTCCTCCCAATAAATACAGGTTACTAGATAATTCTTTGCAAAATTTTGATTTATTAGATTGAGTACGGTATGTCATTTGTGTATGTTCAATATGTAAGTATTGTACGTGTTAGTACTTGCCAAAGCCATTTAATGGCCATGTGTTTTTTGCTTTGTCTTTCAATGTACAGCGTTCATTGTATGCTGTGTAGCATATGACATGTTTCTAAGTCTGTGAATTTTGTCACAATGTTTCAGATGATAATTTATCATTAATGTTTTTATGTACGACTTGGATTTAAATGTATGTAAACAGTTGACCAAATCATGTTTTGAGAACTGTATAGGGGAAATAGGATGAGTCCAGTCAAGTGGCCAAGGCAAATGTTTATATAATAGTATGTCCAAGACTTTTTCCTTGTTTGTACTATTTTCCTGCTATTTCTCATCAAATTTAGAGACTGTAAGGTTTATTTTAAATCTAAGACTGACAGAAGTTTTGTTAATTTAAAAATTTCAAGTACAAAGTGTATGTATTCCTTGGACATGTTTTGGATTTAAAGTAGAGTGCATTTTTGATAGAAATATGCACATTTTGATATACTATTCCAAATTTAGAAGAAGGATGTTTTTGAAATTCTGTTTTCCCACTTTTATCTGTGAATTTTCAGAAACACTTAAATTGTTTCATACTTCAAATATTTTTTCAATTGTTATGTCACATTCAAACTCGCTACAGAATGATTTGCAAATGCAAAAGTTCAACTGGTCATGAGTCAATGTTTGAAATTTGGTTGGTTTGTCAGTCGTGTCTGGCTAGGTAGTAGGTATTTTCTGAATGAGCCACTGAATGATGATAATCTGGAAGTATATATTAGTGAAGAAGATGAAAGCTTCGTGCTAAGATTGGCCTTGATCAGTGTGTTGACTTGAGTATTATATTTTTATATCCTGTTCTAAAATTTCAACAACAAAAATAGTGAAAATATTGTATATTTTTAAAAGGCATATTTGGGGAAGTTATACTGATGGTCATAAATTCATTTTCATAAATGGCATGTATGAAGATATTTGTGCTGTAAACCAAGTGATAAAACAAGAAAATTTGGCAGAAATTGCTGAGATTGAATGGTATTGCATACTACAATGTATCTGTAGTGACTGTTTATTACTAGTCTTTGTACACTCTGAAATGAAAGTATTTGAGTTAAACAGGCTTAATGCCATTTGTGACCATTTTGTTTCATGATGTGTTACACATAATGAATCCCAGCAAATTCTTGGCATACAGGAAAAAAGTTTGTATTGCAATATGAAGTAATATTTTTTTGAGCTATCTGTACATCTCAATATTTGTTATGTTTGTATTTTTTTTTCTTTATTGTTGAAATAAAAAAGTTATTTACAGATGTCTTCAACAATTTTGAATATTTTAATTCAGCCGGTGCAAGATAATTTGCAAAGAATTAATCCTTTATTTCAAAAAGTTATATTGGAATCTAGAGGTGATAAAGACCAACCAATGTATAAGGCATTGAGTTAAGAGTATGGCGATAATCCATAATCAGTACCCTTTTAACATGCTTAATATCTGGTTTGCTAGTCTAAATTTGTCTGGCAAACATGTGGTTTCTTATCAGCTGATAGGAGTCGTGCAGGCAATGGATTTTAATGTTATGTTTCAACTCTTTAAACTGATAGTCACCAGGAAGTCGAATTTGTTACTAGTTGGGGAAGTTTGATTTGGGACAGTATTTAGACGAACGAAAGTTTTCGGTACAACCTAATTACCATAAATCTTACAACAACTTCCTGTTTGAGGAAAGAAAACAAAAAAGTTCTGGAGTTGTCAAAGTTCAGATTTGTTTTACCAAGTTTGTTTTTTGTGGAGTGTTGTAATGAGAAATAACGATGAAGAAGGGTAGTAACGGCCACATTCAGAGGGAGGAACTCATGATGACCCTGTTAGACGATTCGTCGGAAACAGACGAGCTTCAGCTGCCTCCCCTGAAAGGAAAGAAACAAGTTCGAAGGTATGACTGCTGGCATTGTCTCATGTGTGAGGTTGGAATAGAAGTATTAAATACTTGTAGCAATGCTCAAAACTGTAGAAAATCACTATCACATTTAAAAAGGGGTTGTCTGTTGAGGGGCAAATCCCCTTGACAGCATGTTTCATTTATAGAGATTTTACATGTTTCTATATCTAATTGTTTCTTTAATTGCTCCAAGTGTTAATTCACTCTTAATTTCCAGACTTGTAGTTTTCGTAGACTGATAGGTCCTATTGGTCAGTAGGTGGTATGAAAAAGATGCATGCAACTATTATCTTTGTGATCAGGTGATGTAATTACAGTTATTGTAGATATGGTAGAAATTGCATTTGCTTCTGAGTTGGATATCTTAAAAATTTTATAACCTATATTTTTTTTCTTATAGGCATTTAAAAGAAGTGAAAAATTTGGGGCCCAGTTCCTCAAGTAGCCACTTACTCAGTTTCCTATTTGACTCTTTTAATAAGCATATATCAGCAAACTTGTTACTTGGATACTTGATAGCCCTCATTAAATTGAGAATTGTACGTATATCATTCAGAAATTCTAAAACTCAAGCATGCATGGTACTGTGGAATCATTGGAGCTTGTTAAGGCCCATGCACTTATCATGGATTTTTTGGGTACCCCTCACTTTAACAAACTTTTAGTATCAAACAGTCTTTTAATATCCATCAATATAATTTACATTTCAACTGTCTTTGTCTGTGATAACATTACGAATCAATTTTGAACCCTAAAACCCAATAACTTCATAGAACATGAGTGACACAAAATGGGCATGTCTTATAGCTTAACCAAAAAAAGGTATTTGCTGTGCCGCGTAGTAATACATGGCATGTGCTTCATAAAAAAATAGTGCTTTTAAAACAATGTTGTTTTAAAGTGTAAAAATTGAAAATAATATATATATAAGTAATAAGGAATCATTCTTTGAATATTATGAGGTGATAATTTCAGTCGGAGCATGGTCAAATCTATCATAAAGCCCTTTGGGCTTTATTGGATTTGACCATGCCCCGACCGAAATTATCACCTCATAATACTCAAAGAGTGATTCCTTATTCCTTAATTCCATGCTGGCGAGAGACCAATTTTCGCCAAGTACCATTTTATGCCAGTACATTGTTATGTCATTTTTTGTATGTAATTTTATGTGTTGATAGAATGACGTAACAGTGCACTGGCGAAAAATGGTCCTTGGCAAAAATACTTTCAAGAGCATCCATAAATTACATTACATCTCATGAACCAATAAAAGATGAAAATAGACAAAAATCTGTACCTTCAAAAAGTTCAAACTGGAATGTTTCTACAATATATATAAGAAAAGAATTTCTCAAAATATTTTTTTTAATTCCCACTGTAATTAGTAGTATTTTATCGCCTATTGCTTTTTTTTTCTGTTCTATTTTTGCAAACATCTTAAGTGTACCGGTATATGTTAATTATGCTATAGAAAATAAACAAACTGGAGATTCCGTAACTGAAGAGGGGTTGATGGTTGTGGCCATTTTTAGACTGTATTGATCTCCTTTAGAAGATCAAAGAGCTCTATATAAAGATATAGGAAAATACCAAAATTAAAAAGGCAAAATATATGGATTTCTCTTTGCTAAATACAGTTGAACTTCAATATCTCGAACACTGTTATCTTGAATACATTGGATATGTCGAAGGGATTTGTAAGTTCCAACCACTTATAAGTATTTTACCCTTGATATCTCGAATACTCGGATATCTCAAAGTTTTTTAAAAGCAGTCTTATCTAGTTCGAGATAACGAAGTTTGACTGTAATAGTTTTTAGCTAAAAAAAAATTATATCTTAAAATTTTTTTTTGAGATCTGATGGTTAGTTTGTTGGCCATCCAGCCTCCTTAAAAGATCATTGGTACCGGTATTAATATTCTAGTTTAATAAAAAGGGCTATTTTACAGAAAGAGGAATCCCTATAGTCCGCCATCATCGTCCCATGGAGGGATCTGTAACTGCTGGCAGTTCATAAAGATGCTGATTATTTTACTGTTGGTGTCCTCTGTGACGGTCATGGGCTTCATTACTGTGTGGCTGTCCAACCAAGTGAAGGATCTACAACAGCAGCTCAATGAAGGTATGTCTACAACATCACGATGATGAAGCAGACTTGCAAAATTTGACCTGCTGTAAGCAAAATTTATGCTTTGAATTATCTTATTCACTGATTAGTAATACATGTACAGAAATGACAGAGTATGAATTCATACACAGATATGACAGTTCCAATTCATCAATAGTGCATGATATTCAGTTTTGCATATACAAAAGACTTCACAATAGCAAATCAAGTTTCTTAATCAATTTGTTATGCCCCTTGCTGAATCCCTCACTTTTGATATTCAGGGGTCATAGAGAATCTGCAAGGCTCTGCATGTGGGGTATAGATACAATTTTACCTAGAAATATTTAGAAGAAAATAGAGGCTATGATAAATAACAGTTTAATGAATGCAGATATATTGCAGAATTTTCATGTTCCAGTTGCAATGTATCCTCTGTGTAAAAGAGAGAGAGGGGTCTTCATGGGGGAGGGGGGGATAGGCTGCTTGGTAATCAGTTGGTCAATGTTGTTCAACTTCAAGTGAGAGACATCGCCCATTTTATATACAATATATTCTTTTTTCCATATCATCCCTAAGGCAATATCAACAAGAGAGCCAAAGGATATTGATATGTAACATTCAATCTCTACTGGTGCCACACATACCGCATAGTCTATGCATGATTAATATGGATACCGGGGTTATAATGTTTCCAGATTTCAGTTAATTAACACATTCAGACACAAATTAAATATGAAAACCTTGATTCATCAATACTCAGTAATGTATATACACGAGAAAAAACAACTGTTTATGTTGCTAATTAGTGAAAAGTATAACTTTGATATACATTATTAAGCCTATCTGCTCTCAAATTCATATAAAAATTATGTACCCAGCTGAGTATATTGATGTGAATTCAAGTTCATCATATTCAAAATGTAATCACCATTTGGAACTCATGCATTGCAGATCAGCAGCTTACATTTTACTTTAGTGATACTTTGTTATAAATTTTTGTTTATAAGAGTATATGTATTTTATTTCGAAACAAATTACTGGTATTAAATATAATGTCACATCAAATACATTTTGGCATTATGTGTGTTCATGAGAGAATTTCGTTGAGTTTTTTGTTGTAGAATGAAAGGTTTTGAAAAGTAATTCACAAGTTAGGGATAGATGACGTGTTAAGTCTGCAAGGAAGAGCGAAATGTCCTACTCTTTAATTTCTTGTGGTACGAATGGACCTGACACCTCTTTTGTACGAAGTATTACTTGTAAAAGCTACTTTTGTTTTACAACTTCCGGGTGAACGTATCGAACGTCAAGTTGAAGAACTACAAAATCGATTAGACCTTAAACTTACATCATCAGATATATCAATGTCCCATGTTGGACTCTCAGGGAAATTTAGACGTCGGTTTTAAACCGCCGAAGAAAATGAAAAAGCGTCGAGAACTTGACGCACTAGTGGGAAGTGGAAAAACTCGGAGAAAGATGAAAAATGGGCACGAACTTCTCCGTACTGAGTCTGAGTCGTCCGAAGTGGATGAATTTTTAATAACTGATCGTAAATCTTTCATGAGACAGTGAGTTTTAAAAGAAAGCTTTAAAAACCATTGGTTTAACGTAAACGTTGCGGCAAATCAGAGACATACAGTAAATAACATTTTGTTATAATTATATGTAATTCATCGTACATTAACATGTCTCGGCTTTTACTAAATTACGTGGGCTCACGGGTTATTTTGATTGCCATCTTTGAACGAATTTAAAATGAATTTTCAAATTCAATTTTATAAAACAAATGATCTGTTGTGGAAAAAATCGACAGTTAACAATGTTTTTTTTATCTTATCCAACACTATAGGGGGCGAGTCTCATGCTGTTCCACATGCATGTCAGTATTTGGATTTTTCATGGTTGTCACTTGTTTCATTTGTATTGGCGCCCTGTTATACATGCATTTACAACTGAAAGAAAATGTTGAAAAAATCCGAGAAGAAGTTAATAAAGGTGACTTATTTGTTGTATCTTGAATAGTTCTGAGATCTGTGTTTTGTTTCCACTGGTTCGATTCTCTTTTATTGAGTTCTGATGAATGTGTCTTTGTTTTATTCTATTGCCTTTCTTGTTCATAACAATTATGACATTGATTTAGTCTACATTTACAAGCTGTTGCAAACAAAATCATCGTCAACTATAAAGCATGCAGGGTTCAAGTTTCTATGAAAAAAAAATAATACACGTAATATAGAGTGTATCTCTGAATGCTCTGCTATTGAGAAGTAATATTGAATTGACATATTAAAGATAATTTTATTTGACTGGTATTTTTGAGGTACTACATGTACTAGGCTCGTTTTTAGATGTCAAATTAGCACAGTCTAGTGATATTTTAAGGTAATTAATGTACTATTACTAAACATGTTAATAATTTAATTAATTCATTTTCGTTAGGTATCATTAATTTTGTAAACTTTAAAATTCTAGGATCGCTCCTCTTTTTTTCTTGAAATCTTTTTTTTAAGAAACTTTTTTTTGTTTTAATTATTATGAGTTGGCACACATAAACAGTATTGAAAATGTTATGATTTATTAATTAACATATGAATGAATAATATGTAACATTAATGCACATACATAATTAGTTACTGATAGTTCATGTGTAGCTGGCAGTGTATCAGTTTCAATGATTTAGCAGTAAATCAATATTTTAGTAACCTTAGCTAACAAAGGTGCTCTATATCTAGAAGATTGATTACTAGAACAATATGTTAAAACTAAATTAAACATGCATGTATACACAATAAATAAGCCAATGTTTGTATATAACTATTTGCTCTTGCATGAAGTTTTGTTTTGTAGGTCGTTAAAAGATTCAAATTTCAGAAACATTACCGGATACTAAATTTTGCAAACCCCATTCTTCATACATGCCTTGATAGTATTCATACATGAACAGATATGCTATTAAGTCTGTCAATTTTACTTTGATTTTAATGACTGTATTTTTTAAAACATTTTTTATTTCAATTGACAGTAAAAGGCAGCGGTTTACAGACCAGTGTAGATGAACTGAAGCAACAAATTCAGAGCAGTATCAAAAAAGATCTAGTCAATGTCACACAGAGCCCCAAGGAAATGGCGGATGTTAAACTACGCTTGTCCAGCCTCACTTCTAAAGTAAATATTCTTGTAATTTGTTTTCTGTGATTGAGGTCATAATTTCCATAGTGTATTTACAAGCACAAGCTTATAGATTCATTGTTAAAAATATGTTAACCTTAACATATGGGTATTTGGTGAAACCCCAGTGTGGAAATTTCAACGTTTAATGAAACCTTGCCTAAACTGCATCCTGGGAAAGCCTTTAATTTTTTGAGACAATGAAAAAGAAGCTCGTGTAATGACAGTATACTCTTGTTTATGATTATGTTCAACAGCCCTCATGTGCTAGTCCCAATATTTCTTTCATAGAATTGTGAAAAGTCAAAAGGATTAAGGACATGAATTATTCTTGGGAACAAGAAAAGTTTAATGAATTGGCTTATGGATTGTTGAACATACATGATACCGGATGTGGAATCTCAATGATGCCCATACTTATACCTTTGTTTCTTGTCTCAGTTGATCATCTAATTTGTCTTAACATGCATTCTGATATGATTAGTACACATAAAACAATATGTTTCTCATATTTTTCTATGTTAGTAATTAACGAATATAATGTACTTGTAACTACCAATATGATCTGAAATTATTTAGGTAAATGATCAAAGCTCCGCCTTAGAGGCAGTCAGCAAGAGTCAACCAGGCAGTCAGGTCATTGTGAATCAAGTCAATACACTATCAAAGCAGGTGCCGATTATCTCAAATGTAAGTGACACAAGTGACATTAACCACTTAATTCAAAATTCTCTTAGTGGTAAGTGATGAAGTCTGCACAAAATTAGTTCTCAAGTCCCAATTATCTCAATGGAAAGTGATTAGTGATGAAGTGAATACATAAAATTCTCAAATCACCAATCATCATAAAGGTAAGTGATGAAAGTAATACATTTATTACTCTAGCCTAATATTGAATGCCTATTCATTAGTGACAAGTTCATTACATTTGAGCATAAAAAAAATATAGTTTCATATCACAAGTACACAATATTTTTTCATTGCATGGATAATTCATGCATGAGATGAGCTAATGTTGCTAGCATTATTCTTTCTATTCCTGCAGACTATAGGGGATTTGGGAGTTGATGTGAAAGCAATGAAAATGGAGGTGGAAAAACTTAAAGAGAAAGTTGAGAAAGAATTGGCAGACCTGAAACAACAACAGATTTCAGGGGTTTGTTCTGTTTTACTCAAAGTATTTTATGTTATAGTCAAGTTACAAGTTCACAGTGACAATTTTTTTTTCCCAATATTAAAACACTACATTGTGGTACCAAAAATATCTGGTACATGTGATAAATACTGATTGTGATTTTCAATTATTTCTACAATGTTGTTAAGATTTTATTAAAGCAAGTTGTATTTTCACTTGCAGATGGAGAGTGGTGGTCGTGAGTCGGGGGGTAGAGAGTCAGGCCATGTTGACCTTGACACAGAAGTAAGAAAATGTCATTATCTTCATATCAAACACACCAGTATATAATCATAAACAAGAAGTTGTAAAGAAAAGCATGGTTATAGTTAAGCACAAGGGATGAGGGATTTAGATTTGTTTTAAGAATTATTCACTTTATCCAATAAGTGCATAATATATTTTTCAGATAAGGGGAATGAATCTTACTTCCATGTAAGCCTGAATTTGTTATAATAATATTAGATGTAACCATGTTTTACTGTAGTTTAAATTTCACCATAGAACGTTAGATGTTACAGATATTGAAGAAGGTTGCATGTATGTGTTTAAAAATTATTCAGTTAAACGACAATAATATTTTTGTTCCATTTTAAGAAACTGGAAAATCTGAGCAACATGATACAGCTGGTCAACAACTCTCTGTGGTCTGAGCTGCCAAAAATTCAATCAAAATTGTCAAGTCATGAGGTGAGTGAGGTTAAAAGAAGAAAGAGAGGGTGACTAGGGCCTTATGTGTTTGGATTATGATTGGATTACATGACCAACCCCTATTCTTTCCACATAAACATAAAGAAATGATACCTTATTTCCTGAGTGTATGATAAATATCGCATATGGTGGTTATTTCAGGTTTACTTGAGTGCATTGCAAAACATAACTGCTAACCTTCAGACACAATTCAAAGCCCTGAATAGTGACCACTCTTCTATACTGAAGGATCACAAGGGGATGGACCAGGATTCAGAGCAAGGGACTGCACAGACCAAGCTCCTCATTCACCAAGTGGTTAGTACTGTGTGTCTCAGGCTACATACTTCACTTTAATATACAGTATAGTTAGGGTTAATACTAAATATTACACAGGGCTTTTGCACTATATTTTGGAACTGAGGCCACTAAAATTGAGAAAATAAGCAACATTTTAGCTAATACTTTTGTAAACTATAAATCTTTATATTTAAACTAATCCTATATTTGGATTTCTGTGATGTTACTGATTCTTGAAAAAAAAAATTCAGATTGAGGATATGGGTCTTGCCAACCAAACCAGCCCATCTGAGTCCCTGGATAATCTGTCAGTGAAGATAGATAGCATCACCTCCACTGTTGGTACACTGAGGGATCAGTTCAAACTGGTAGGACAATCAGAGGAACCTTATTCATAGATTATATAAATAAAATCCACATCAGCGCCTCCTAGAAGTTGCTTAAATAATGCAATAGTGAATTAAAATTTGATTTTCATGAATTTCTCAGTATAAATTATATTGATGAGTGCAAATATAAATTATTTAACTTATTGCCATTGGTTTTTAAATCTGTTAATTTTGTTTCTCTTCCCTAATTTGTATTTTATTTCCAGATGAAAGACTCCCAAGGAACGACTGGTTCAGCAGACACTGGGTCCATTCAGACAAGTCTCCAAGTAAGTCTTTGTGCAGTAATTTTCTTTCCCATCAATTAAAAGAATGGGGTTACACAAATGATAGCATAAGTTGATTTGATTTAAACATAATTTATTATGCAAACATAAATTTACATAAATGGATTAGGCAGCAGGCAATGCCTATGTAAGCCTTCTCCATTATGGAGATAGCATAAGTTGATGTTCAAGGAACAAAGAAGCCTGAGTTAAATTTTATAGTTTTTACGAGCACTCTATTTTTGATAAGGCCATGTTTTCCACTGTACCTGATTGTAGGCACTCAACAGATCTGTTGAAGTTTTGAAGGAGGATTTCCACACACTGATGAGTAAAGTCGGCAAGCAGTCCAACACAGTAACAGAACTGTCCAGGAGTGTGGAGGTCTTGAAGCATTTCTCGGCTACACTTGATAAGGAGCACAGAGAAATGGTCAATGGTAGGGAAAAACATTTTTTAAAAGATATTTGCAGAATGTGAAAGTATTTAGTTCTCTAGGAGTGTGTTTCCCTTTGATGTCAACATTAAAATTGCATCACGCTGCTTTTATTGAAGCACAGGAAAAGTTAATATAAATCACAATGGTTTCATGTTTTGCCAGGTCAGACAACCTCAGCTGCATCTCCAACACCTACAATTAGACCCCTTGTTGTTAACCCTAATCTGGATTCAGTGCCAGCATATCTAAAAGCTAGCAATGTGCCAACATCTACAACTAAAGCCCCCGATGTTAAACCAGACCAGGACTTGGTGCAGACAACAAAACTTCCACCAGTTAACTCAGAACAAGTCCCTGTAGTAAAGAGCGAAAACAAGCCCCCAATAGCAAAGACAGAGGGTCACATCACTATCACATTACCAGTCACAGAACTTTACCTGAATGGAACTGGCAGCACAGATGATAAAGATGTTATCCTCTATCATTGGGAACAGAAAGAGTAAGATTTTTGATAAACTTAAGGTCAGATGACACGTACCTTGAGCATCTTTTTTGTATCTCCTCGTAATAAAGAGTTCCAATAAAAATAATCCTGATTTTATCAGAAATTGGTTTCCAAAATAATATTTGATTATGTCCCTTTCTGTGCTCTTCTATGATTGGAGATAAATTTGTAATTTCAATAAGATTATATACTAAATTGCATACTCTAGTACAGTACACCCCGCTTAATATAATAGTTATTTTGTCAGGAAGAATTATTATATTAACCGGACTATAATAATAACCGAACCCAGCTAAATTCAATATGTACAAGTATGATATGTGCCTATTCACGTCATGTATTATAACTATCTATTTCTAGACAATGTAATTTCCACAACAATTGATGATTTCTTCTAAAACTTTACTTTAATGCTTCAAAAAAATTAATTTCATGGATAAAGTTAACTATTACAAGCTGGGAACATTGCAAGATCCACCAATATGCTTCCAATGGGTTGACATGCTTTCATTTTGTTTTCTTCCTGTACTTCTGCTTTTGACTAAATCTAATAAGGCATTCATGAGACAATTCGTTTTTAATAACTCCTTTCATTAAAAATCAAATAAACCACAAAGCTTTGCAGAATTTTCTTATTTTCTTGGATTTATTTAACTCATTCTTCCTATAAAATAAAGCCATATTTAAAAAAGACTTTGTTAGGCCTACTACTTAACTGCAGTACAAATCGTCAAATGGAACATCATGTACCATATGCTAAGCGGTGTAAATTATCCCATTTGTATTAATTATTTTACAAAAATAAGAGGCATTCACTTATTCAAACTGTAAAGAACTTCAATATACAGCGATGTCACTTGACAGGTGCATAGGTTAAGTACCCAAGCCACGTGCAGTGAGGCGTGACTTATCCCAACTGTCCAGCACTGTCGGTAAATTTCAAAGTGATTTGTGAAGTCCGAGTGTTTATACAAGCTACTCATGAGGGGCTAGCTCGTGAAAAAGGTGTGAAACACAATAAAGTCAATTGACAGGTGTGATCTTTCTATTACCGTATATTAAGTGGGGTCCACTATTTAAGCTATTATGATAACCGATGTAAAATACAATGATTTATTAAGAAATGGTTTTGTGTTTTGAAAAACTATTATATTAACCGAACTATAATATTAAACGGGTATTGTATTAAGCGGAGTCCTCTGTATTTCACACAAATGCCTGGTAAGGTACCCTAATCTTTTGCAAGAAAGCTTGTCAAAGTAGCAGTAAATCAAAAACAAATTCCAGGAAAAAGTTATATAAAATTGAGGAATGTGTCATCTGTCCTTAAGCATACATGTAAGAACTGGCTGAAGACGAGAAATTTTTGCGATTAGAAAGCTCTTGCATGCAGAAAAAGTTGGTTTACAGTACAATGTATATCATGTGACCTTATTGTCCAATGATGATTTATTTTTTCTTTAGTGGTCCCACCATTCTACAGATGTTTCGAGGAGATGAAGCAATAGCCAGGGCCACTGGGGACATTGTGCCTGGACAGTATATCTTTGAATTACAAGTCTGGGATGCAGAAAGTCTCACCTCCAGCAAAACACTCACTGTGGATGCACAGAATAAGCAATCAGGTAATTAACAAGGACAGCTTACACCTAATCTAATCAACTTTAGTTGATTGTTATCATAAAATTCATAGATTAGGTTGGAAGAACTCAAATTCGTTATCATGCTCAGAGCAGCTCAAGCTCATGTGTCAACTGATAATTTACATGTACAACTGTACACTGTTTTGGGGTTTCTTACATGGTTTAATGTGATTTATGTATTGCTTTATCAGGAAAATCTACCCGAGACGTGTCCCAGCCCACCTCACCCCCGCAGCTTCACAAGTTCCTTACCCTGAAACTTGTCAATTCTTATGAAGGTTAGAAGAATGCGTTAAAGCTCTGGTGCAGTGTTGATTAAATTAATGACATTTTCTGAAATTGCTGTTTAAAATATTACTGAATAATAAAGTCATTTTTATGATGACTTCTAAATTGCTGCTTTACATGTACATTATACCTTATTTGTGATTGACATACATCCTCAATATCTGACAGACTTGGAGACTGGGGTCCGTCGCTGGGACAAAGATGGAGACGGGCTGGTTAATGTCCAGGATCTCCCCGATTACATGCCTGACCCTCCCTCTCAGCAGGAACTAGAGAGGTTTGACTTTAACCATGATGGACTTTATAGTATAGATGAACTAGCTGTAGCTCTGGGATTCCAACCCTGGCCCAAAGGTATCCACTAGAAATCTCATATTTGTTGTCTTGTACCAAGTTCTAGAGTCTTCCATTTCAGTTATGAATGGGCTTATCCTCCATTTTTTCATTAGTTCCCTATTCAAGTGTAGGTTAAGGTGATATGGGACACCTGTCGATATTAACATGGACAAAAGTACATTATAGTCAAAATATTTTCGCCACTTTAGAATTTTCAAATTTTACAATATTTTACCCAAAAAATGTTTTAAAATTTTTTGGAAGGGTAAAAACTATAAAAGACCCAGCGGGATTTGAACTCATGAATTACAGGTTCATAGTGAATGCTCTAACCCATTGTGCTACGCTGTTAGGTAACAATATTGGGAAAGAAAATATTCATAAAAAAACTATACTTGATTTCATTGTTTATTTCGATAGGAAGTATGTCACAATATGGAGGTGTCCCATACCACCTTAAATGTTGTTTTAATGGATTTTTAGGACTATATAGGGTGAAGCAGAGTGAAGCTTAATTTCTATTCTAAGTATATAATCTTTCTGATTTGTAGACCAGCCCGGGATCTCAAATAAAGAAGCAGCGCAATAGAGAGTCTGTTATGGTTGGCCAGTACCATGTGAAAGGATGAAGAGGAGACACTTGTATGAACTTCGAAAATTTAAAAGAGTTGGAGAAAGAACGAAAATCCCTTCCACATAGTACAGGGGGAAGGTGGAAAGGATCAGTTATCTGTGATATGTTTGTTTTCTTTTTAAATATTATTTAGTCTTGTTTCAGTTTGTGCTTTATCATCGAATTTAGATTATGTCTGACAACACGGGGGTTACAGTTCATTATGGTCTGTAGTTAATGGAATGTGTTCAGTAATTGATAAATCATTGTAGTAAAACAACAAAAAATCATATAGTTTCAGGAAGGACATTAGCAAAATCACCATCTCTACCATCAGTAGAAAAGAATAGTTTCATTACCATGTTTTGATTAAAGGAATAAGGAATCATTCTTTTGGTATTATGAGGTGATCAAATATGGTCGGGCATGAGCCCTTGATCATGCCTGACCGTATTTCATCACCTCATAATATTCAAAGAGTGATTCCTTATTACTAATATTTATATAATTTTCAGCAATTGTACGATTAGATGTTTAAATAGTCATTGATAAAATGTATTGGACATTACATTACAAAATCAAGTCCTAGTGTAATCACAAAGACACTGGAAAATGTGAATATTAGTTGGGAAAATTTTGTATAGACAAACCATTGAGAGATATTGTGCCATGAAATAGTACTTAAATCATAATATACTTGTATTTTCTTTATTTTGATTTAAG
Source organism: Magallana ariakensis (assembly GCA_020458035.1). Lineage (NCBI taxonomy): Eukaryota > Metazoa > Mollusca > Bivalvia > Ostreida > Ostreidae > Magallana > Magallana ariakensis. The sequence goes on along the minus strand of CM035817.1, from coordinate 14,203,875 downwards.
TCACTTTCAGTTAATTATTATTAATATGTTTATTTTTTTTATTATATGTAAAAGTTGGGCATGATCAATGCATAGTTCAAATTCCAGAATGACATTATTTTATATTGTTGATATTGAACGTGCACATTTTTTGTAGAACACTGTAGAACATTGTAGATGTATATGTGTAAATCATGACTTAAAATGTAAAATAGAGCTGTGATTTTGTTGTGCCAATAGTTGCTCATCCAAGACCATTGTTATATTGTAAACCGTTCTCTCATCCATGTTGGTTATTGTACCATCATACCGTAATCTTTACAAATTTCTATGACTTATATCATGCAGTTGTAGAGCGATATTTTTGTACTTAGTGGTTAAACTTTGTGTGAAGGATAAGATAACTGATGAAATATTTGAATCTTCTTTCATACTGAATCATTTTTGTTTTCTGCATCAGAAGAGATTAGTTACAGTAAAACGTAAAACATGGTGATAGCGAAGCTCCATCTGATTCACTATACCTGTAATTGGTTATATCCAATACAGTTTTAAGATCAGATGAATGAAACTGACTTTGTTTGAAGTGTGAATTCCTTATAAGCATGTTTCTTGAAACTGTTATACTGTATGCAATTTCTGAATTTTATAAGTTCATAGGTTATCATATTTCTCCAAAATCAAAAGAATACATTAATGTTTTGAGCATGCACTGTGTTCACAGTTACATGTTGATGAGTATAAAGGGTTTGTTTGTTGCTCCTGAAATATACCTCCCTTTGTTATATAGTTGTTAGCTTCTAATGGAGTCTCCTTGTCTATTTGCTAAAGATGTAGGTTGTTTAAATTCCCTATGTGACACTTTAAATGAAACAATGTAGTTGAACACAGAATGGCAAAGTTTTGTGAGATATTGAACACTTTCGTTCTAATTTTAAGTTTGCCTTTCAAATACAGAAATTGTCTAGTTTAAACCCTCCAAATGTTCTGATTTTGGTAGGTTTATCCATTACAAATATGTGCTTGTTCATTTGTTAAAATGTAGTACCATGAATACTTATTTGCATACAAGCTATTCATCCAGCATGATGCAATTTGATTGAAAAAGTTCCCAGCTAGTTTTGATTGCAATATATTAAAATATACATGTATTACTGTGAAGAATATCAAATTATTTCATTGACTAAAAGAATGTCATGCAAATGTTTAATAAAATGTCCATTCCTTGTTTACCTTTCATTTTACATGACTATTTATGGAGAATAAATTTCCACAGAACATTTTTGTGAATATACATGTATTTCCAACCAAATGTGAAATAATACAGCTACATATTTAGGCCATTGCAAGTTTTTTCTTTGTTTAGCATCCACCCAAAACTCAAAACCCTATCTTTTTATCAGGAAAAAACACACAAACCTTAGAAAAAACACACAACTTTAAAGGTTAAACAAAATAAATTATATAATACATGTATATTTTTAAGCATTTTCTTCATTTTGTAACAAAATACAAAAATAACAAATAACCACTATGGTTTTCATTTTGAATGTTGTTATTATGAATATTTGATTTCCTATTCGATTTAAAAATGCGATCCCAAGCCCGACATGAAAAAGCGATCTAATTTTATGAAAAATGATTGTTTTTTTTTTTATTTTTACATCTCAAAACCAATCCGTCCGCGGACACTAAACATAGAAAAAACTTGGAATGGCCTTAATACCAAAATCCGTTGCAATCAACATCTAGAAACCCATGATTATATTATAATGGTTATCTGGACTTTGATTGCAATGGATTTTGGCGAATTGTTTTGTTGTAATACTTCAGGCTGCATATACTGGGTCAAAGAACAAAACGTTATTAGTCGACAACATTTTATTAAAAATATACATAAAATGGACATGATTGTCTTTAATAATTTGCTCAGAATTTATAACAATGTGCTTGTAATCAACATATATAAAGGAACAAATATTACAAACATCGCCAACATATATTTAGAGAGAGGAAAAAAAACACGGAATAAGAGTACAACACTCGATACAAGATATTTGGGGGTTTTTCTGTTATGTACTTTTCAAGTTTGGTATAAATCGGAAATGGGATGCGCAGTAAAGTGCAATCTCTAGTGATTCCTATTCATTCACAGTTTCTACTGAAATTTTGTCAATTTTACGAATTGACAAGAAGCTTTAAAGGGGAAATTGGGCTAAATAGATAAATATTAATGAAGTATTCTATGAAGCAACAAAAAACAAACAAACTCTAGCGACGATTTACAATTCAAAGAACAACAGAAAAGTCTCAATGATATTGAGCAACGTTTGAATACAACAAGTTATATAGGCACATTCAGGATAAAAACAGCTTTAGCAACCCAAACTCTGCTAAAAGTATTCCTTACAGAATACAGTCCAACTACACCTTACAGTAGAAAAAAAAAATGAACAAAGCTCTGTACTAAATATATAAACAATTTAACACTCATCTATCACCGACAGCGTGATCTCACTGACGACAATGATCGTACATATTCCATCGTAAGTAAATAACCAAGACTATCGATTCGTCATAATTAAATTCATGTAATTACATGTAATAGGGATTTAACCAAACTTAATAAAAATCAGAGAACTTCAATAAAAAATAAGATCTCGATGCGTAATCCAGTTAAAGAGTTGGTTAAACATTGGTCCACATTTGGGTTGACTTGGTGACACTTTCCCACAGGTTATTCATCATTGTTGGGGTAGTCGTTGCCCACATGCCTGGGCCGGATCCGCCCATCCCAGACCCACCCATTGTATTCTCAGAGCACCTGTTCTCACAATGGCATTTTGCCAGCATCTTGTATGTTACGGTTTCCTCCAGAGGGCTCATTGCACCTTTCATTATTTTACCGTCATCATTAACTAAAAAAACCCACAAATGAAAAATTAATTCATTGATACAGTTAAATTAAAAAAAGGAACGTTTGACACAATGTAGAATTAGCCAGCAATAGAAAGCAAACAACGCTTACCAAAGACATTGTCCATTGGCGCGTCATAGGGCTGGAAGGGATGTCGTCTGCATTCCTTAGGAATCCTCATCAAATCATCTTTAACAAAATTATAATTATGATATAGTCTATTATTATGTTTGAACAAATATACGTTTGGTGCAGTGAAAAAAGGCATTGATATAACGAATAATTAAGAAAGAAATATTTTAGGTTACTTCATCAGATATGTTAGATTCGTTAGATATGTTTTTTAACTTTCTGCAAATTCTACAGTACAATTTCATGCAAATACATGTACATTTAAAAGTATTGAAAATAACTCCCAATGAATTTCTACTGTTCAGTGCTGACAGGAAACTCCCTATATACTGTGACTTATTCGTTGTCACGTGATGTTGAAAGCTTATTTCAGTACACAAACAAGAAATCGACGCGAAAGTGTGGTTTGCATGCTCGCTATAGACGCATTCAGAGATAAAAAGGGGGGGGGGAGTCATCATGGGAGCGAAATAAGGGGGAAATCTTTAATTTAAACTAACTTTACACTGAAAACCAGCACACAAAGCTTTAAACTTACCTGGTTTCATTCCGTTTTCCATAAGGACACGTTTAAGGTGGGCTTTTCGGATCAACTTGTAGCCGCCCTTGAGCATGAAAACTCGGAGTATGTTGGCGCGGCACATTGTCATTCTCATTCTGTCCGTATCGACGGGTCTGTCGTACTGTGCCTCCCCATCCCAGCCATTACTCAGCTTTAGAAGAGCCTTGGAGACCAGGTTAATTTGGTGGCCAAAGGGGCAGCTCATGGAAGGCATGGTCCAAGAATTACCACCCGTTTGGTTCGACATGGGATTCATCTGCTTACTCATGATGACGCCAGTTAGCTTCATCAACACGTGAGCAACTTTAACGGGAAGAAGCTGATTTTCGTGCAGGAAGTGGGTCACGATTCGGAGTGCTTGAGCATATTTCAGCATTTCTAGTCCGTACATGCTAGCCATCATGGGGTGCATTTCTGCTACGTAATTGAGTTGGCCCATGCCTCTCAGCATCTGCCCCAGCATAATGCGCGTCATGTTAGAAGGGAATCGCGCACCCGTCATTCTGGACTGCATCATTAACATATTCACCCCGTAAACCATGCTCAGACCGGTGTAGGAGCCAATGATGAGCGATTTATTCACGGGGTCCATTTCCATCTCTCCCCAAGCCTGGAAGGACTGCAGCGAGGAACTTATGTCCATCGATGATTGCATTTCCTTCATAACGGCTTGGATTTTCATCTCCAGTTGTTGCCCGAGTTCGATGTCAATCATCGCCATTTTCTTAATTCTGTCCATTGTTTCCTCTTGAAATTTGTTAACGAACATGCAAATACCCCCGTTAGGGTCCGAATAGAGATCCGAAAGATGCTGCTGCATCATTTGAGACATCCCAGCATGCACCAGTTCCATTTCTGTATCTGCATTCATCATGCGCAGGTCATTTCCGATCCATTCGCCTTCCATTTCCTATAAGAAAATAACCAAAAGAATTCTCAAGATTATTTAATGATAGGATGGCGCAGGAAATCATAAACGATCAGCCACGGTACATTTCAATACTTACATCATATTCATAAAATGTCATATTTCCGAATAGAGCCCAAGTTTTCATGTCCACGGGATTTGGACACAGGATGCAATCATTTATCTGGTTTCCTGCAACATATCAAATGCAGAACTAATCAAACCATTCATAAGAATCAACGCCACTTCGCACAAACATTAAAATTTTGCTTTAGTGATAATGAAATCTATATTGTATTATAATAATCATGAACATAATTTTAATGCACCTTATTGGGCACTATAACACAAAACTGTCTTACCAGAGGTTATTGTACCTTTAAATACCAGTAATGCGACGTTTACGACACTTACGCCCAATTAAGACTCTAGTTCATAAGCTCTTCCGAAGGAAACTTGGAGAATTTTATTTTTCCCTCTGCAAGAGGAATCAGGTACCTACTATTTGAACACGTGACGGAAACCGGAATTCTTGCAAAATTGTTACATATATTGGCATCTTGGTCTATCATCAGAGGATCGTAAAAAATGACCAGTTCTGCATCTCCTACAAAGTGAAATGGGGTTGGATTATGTAGAAATCGATTATATATAATAATCTCAAACTATAATTTTCTAACAGATCACGTGTTTCTTATTTCTTACCGCAGACGATAGATGTATCCGGGATATAGTGGCCATGGAAATGAGGCACAAGGTCAACGGTCTCTCCCGCTCCGATTGCTGAGAAACAGAAATTTACAGTGTTATGATGCGACATCGCTTTTCCGTTGGTTCTTTTATGCACGGTAACCTTATGTAATGTCCAATAACAGTATAACAGTACAGAGTGTGCTCGACTTGTATTACCGGTATACCGGGTCTTACCACAACAGAGATGCAAAATATACGATGTGAACAAATGAGTGTTATTATTAACCAAGTAAGTTGTGTGATATTTCTTTACCGGCAGTGATGTCGACTTTGCCGATGAACTGGTCGATGATTTTGTATCTCGGTACATAGCACATCTCGCCGTTTTGTGGTGACGTCATCTGATGTCCAGCCCTAAGATACACCGCCACCATGTGCGGTGTTTCTAACGTGGAATTAGCAAAAGTTCTGTTTCCATGGTTATGAATAACAGCCTGAAAACATGCATAACACCAAATAACGTTCAATTTTCTTATTTGTAGAAACAGAGTTTTTTTTAACAAACTTCCGAAAACGTACATATTACACACAAAGGTGGTATCAAATATCATTAACGTTATTATATATATAATATAATATAATTATTATTAAATTAAAAAAAAAAACCTCAGGAGCGAACTTCTTTAATATTTCCCAAGTCATATCAAATATTCGAAGTACTGGGCAGTGTTCGTTGAATAATAATAATCATTATAACCTGACCATGACCTTTTATTTGATAATTCAAAAGATATGACCTAGGCTGAAAATACGGACAGACGGATTCAGAAACAGTCTTGTACACAAGTTACAACGTTTCTATGCACGTCGTCCAAAACCCTTAGCCATTCTTGCATCATGCGAAACAGGGTTTCCGACATGTTCAGTAAAATCACGTTGGCGGATTATGTGTTTTTCTGCAATGTTCGCTTCCTTTATACCCGCGTGGAGCACCAAAGAAAGAATCTTATTGATTAAATGCAAGAGCATTTAAGAGTTTATAAAAGAGTTTATTTTGAGGGCAAAATATAATATCAAAACCACTGACATTACCAGATGAGACAATCCTGTTAGATTATGGTTGATTGATCAGACGAATTACAATGTCATTAATTAAGCCAGGTTTTTTTTGTACATTAAAAGAAACGAAAGAAACTTTATGTCCGTGGTTTTTTTTTTTTTTTTTTTGTTTGTTTTTTTGTTTTTTTACAAATTTTGGTTCATACAATATCTATCTTAAGCAAACCCAGACGTTACTTAATATTTAGATCGTTCATGGATATTCATCATATTTAGTAATGGGACAACATGAGTTTTACTTTGGTTATGTCGAGGTAGTCGAGGAGCTGTGAGAGGAGATCGTTGGAGTACCTCCCCGTGTATAACTGGGGGGTCAGTCCCATCATCTTCATCGTGCTCTCTATCTGTAGGCTCAGGTCAATATCTACAAAGTATACCCTCGATCAACAAAATGAAAACAAACTAACCTACATGTATTTAATAGTGTCGCCACCTTCAAATATAACATTTATTATTTCACTATTTAACTCCAAGTCATACATAACATAAGCATTCATTAAGAGTCTACTTTGTCTGAAGGTAGAAAGATGGCGATTAAATATAGTCTCCTTAATATAAAAAAATGTCATTGTCTTTCATGGTCTTGCGAAAATGAACAATTAAAATCACGTAAAGATAAACTTTTTTTAACAAGAATCTTCAATATATTTAAATTGATACATGTATATCAGATTTTAACATTTCTGGTTTGCAAAGAAAATACTTTCGTTACTTAATTTTAACTAAATCCATTTTGCATATTTTTTTTCTGTCACATAGGACAGCCAACAATTGATCCTTCGTTTGTGTATATTGCAATTCATGAGAAACGGCCACGAATTGTTAGAATTTGACGGCATATAATGGTCAGTTCAAGCAGATATAATTCTATTTTCTTGCTCCCTTTTGTGAGAAGTCGATAATGTACCTGTATTATCACACACTCTCATCGCCCTCTCGTATTCAGCAGCGATTCTCATTCCGTTATTTCGCACTTCTGCTATCAAGTAACCTACAGGAAGGTTGATAAAGAATAAATTAACGATAACTCCAGGTATCAAATAACAAAAACATCTCTACATCAATAAAATGAGGAATTTAGGTATTTTATTATATGAAATTTTGCAATTTTACCAACAGGTTATACCTATATAAGGTTGGCATAGAATACAGCAAGTAAATAATGATAATAAGTTTAAAATAACAAATGTTTCTACATCGATAAAGACTTCAGGTATTAAATAATAGAAAATTTGATATATTGTATGGATTGAGTTAAGATTAATTGGTATACACTGTAAATTGCTGGGAGAAATAAAGGGATCTGCTCCTTACCACTGCCGCATGGTAAATGGTCGTTGTTAATCACCATGGAAACATCGTTTGGGGACCATTCCATGTTTTTTGTGTACCCACCAATAGCTTGAGAAAAAAGTTGTTTTTTTATCTTGCAGAACAGATGTATAATATATGTGGCTGCGATTTACAAAAGAAAATTAACCAAAATACAAATATGAAACACTGTGCTATCAAAATTTAAGAAAATTGAATAGCATATTGTACATGTACTTGTGTTCAAATTGAAGAGATGTCTGTTTGTTTGATGTGATAAGGAAAATTTCAAAGCATATCATCTAGTATTCAATTGTACCATCATCATCATTATCATTTTGTGTATTATAACAATTGAAGGTAGATCGTCCATTATTTAATGAATAAGTATCTGATCGCTGAACAACAACTTGACTATTTTTTTTAATTCCGCAAAAACTAGGGCGGGGCGTGTTGAAGATGCATTGGACTGAACGATCGTTATATTCAAAGTACATACATGTACATTATAAAAGACTGCTTGCCTGGGCCTTAGTATTTTTTTATAATAAGCAATCTTGCTTAAATATCTTACTTAAGGTAAATAAAAATAACACTTGCAAAATAGTTATATGGTACATCATAAAATTGTTCATAATGACCAACATGAGCAAAGTTCATAAAAATTACTGAAGATTTTAATTGTAGATCATTCAATCGTTCATAAAGACCAACGGGTTTCGCTCACTTTGAAAAAATAACTTGCCGAAGATATCATCATTTAATATATCATTAAATCTATGTCGAAACAAGACAGGCTAAACGTTCTTGATTTTTTTTTGAAATGTCTACATATGTTTGTACATTTAATTTATGTATATATGTTAAACTTATGAATCGTATGGTTCTTGGTAATAAACAATACAATACAATGAAATAAAAGAAAATACTGTCAGTGACCTACTGAATTTCATCAGGTGATGGGCTTGGTCCATGTCGGTGGTGTTTCCCGAGAAACAGATCCAGACCTCGGCCATGTTTAGATCCTCGTCCGCTGTGAACGATAGCGCCGGGTTGTCGCCGCATATTTTCTTAAAATTGATAAAATGTAGATATTATAAGGATGTAAAGCATACGAATATAAACAGGCTGACATTAAATTTAATGCAGATCTAGACTTTACCATTATGTCATAGCCATTGTCGACCGTAGCAGCACCCTCTAATCCAGGGCAGCTAAATGTAAAATTAACTGCAAATGAAAAAAAAAAATATACGCGGATTAGTTAAAAACCACATCTACATGAAGTTCAAAATGCTTAAAGTTTATTTTAATGATAATCAAAGACAGATTTCAGATTCAAGAAAGGTACGTGCATATTAATTTTCCGAGTAGAATGTTTGCCTTTAATGAGGCTATAGATAACTATATTGTAGATGTGCGATGCCATTTCATAGTATTTTTTTTTTTACCAAAAAAGAGAAGATTTTGGTGAAATTAAACTGATATGCCGTGGAATTGATAAAAAAATAGTTTGACAGAAGGCATGGGAATTTTACTGCACCAAGATGTCAACTTTAGTTAAATATGAAATAAAACTTAAAGTTGACGGTATTGGGGTACCACGCCTCATTCGCATTCAACCAAAGTAATGTCAGTGAATAGAAAGGAAATCACCGTACAATTCAAGTTATCTTGATACTACTTTACATGTACTGAAAATCGAATTTATTTCTTCTTGATTAATCGGATAACACTGTTAAAGAGTAATTTCGACAGGGAAAAACGACAAAATATCATAGAATCACACAATATTGTGTAAAGAGCAATTAAATAACACAGGACAATTTGTATGTTTATTTTTCCTCCAAAAGGTAAAAACTAGCACAGACACCTTTGCCCATTTATTACGTATGAAACGTAACCCACTGAAAATTATGGTAAACAATACTATTACTACCCAAAGTTGCAAAAAAAAAAAAAAAAATAAATAAATTGCGCTATTTGCAGAGACGATCATAATCAATTCATGTACAAACAGGTTTTAAACGTTGGAACTATTTCATCTTCAATCTGACCTTTAAATCAAAACAAGAGAAACTGGGCTTGAATAGAAATACATGTGTATTCAATCGGTATTCGACTTTTTTCTTTCGACATTTGAGAGAGCTGTCATGTTGTAAATTTTGAATTTACTGGGTGGGTGTAAATTTATACAAAATTTACAACATGACAACTTTGTCACGTTGTAATATTTACACCCACCCAGTAAATTCAAAATGTACAACATGACAGGGCTATACAGAGTGACGTCTAAAGGGCTATTGTATTTTACATGTATACACTAAAAAAAGGGGGGGGGGGGGGGCTGTGGTTGGATTGGGTCGGGGTTTTCATTTGCTTAACAAGCATCTGAGATTCATTGTCGATGCTTCATGCAATTATATCAATACACGTATCTGTAATTATTAACCATACAAATTAATCGCTGATTTTATCGATGAATCAGCGTTGATTGACCAGATTTCAAGTCGATCTCTTGCTGTCATAAGATATTTACGAACATGTATTTTTAAAGTAAAAAAAAAAAAAACCAACAACATCGTGTCCAATAAGTTATATAAATCATGTAGCAACAATACACGGGCAAGAATAAAGATAATCCCCCCCCCCATAAAATCATGACATAGGTAACCATATCCCCTACCGTCTTTAACAACACCTATTATTTTATAAACTTTTGCATTCTGGCAATTAATAGGTAAAAATCCAAAGTAAAGTTTAAATGAAAATATAATATTACATTCATAAAAATTAATTTCATTTCCCTTACCTTCTAATCCACAACATAAAGACGAAAAGCCTAAAAACAAAACTACGCATGGGTAAGCTAGTCTATTCCACAGCATCCTGAATTTGACGGTTAGACATACACTGGGTACCCAGGGAAAGCTAAGGTATCGCCGACAGTTTCACCGGTAGCTGTTGCTATAGTAACTGAAGATGGATTCCTCGTCTCTTTTTGACCAGAATGGGTTGACTGTGTTTTTATCGATTTCCCATCCCTAGAATGTAGTCTGGAGTGTGAGTACATGTAAATATAATGCACAGGTATAAAACATGATTATTCTGCATGAAAAGCACTTGTTGTTTTCAAACAGGTGGATAAATATTCAAACCAAACCCAATTATCTTACATTTGGTGATAATGGGCATTGATGACCACTGGTAGAGAAAGTAAAAACACGATTAAAAAAGGAACCCCTATCTATAAGGAAACATCGGTTTTGAAAATCTAATAATATACATGTATTTGACATATTCCTGACTTTTACTTTTTACTTTTTTTTAATTGAATTTGAATTTTAATAAAATACGCCGTACGGGGGTCTGGAATAACTGATTCCAGGGTATGCATGTTTAACTGTACTACTGTAACTGGTATAATTTTGAATTGTCTCATAAAAAAAAGAAATAAAAACATTTGGGAATACATATATATTTTAAGGACAGAAATTCATACGAATAAGGACGTATATCCCCAAAATAAGACAGACCTTTGTTCCCCTTTTGCACGTGGGTTTATTAATATGTAATGGTCCCATTTCCCTTCCGATGACGATGGGTTACGTAGACCTCTTTTTCAGCAACACGTTCAAAACACTCAACATTAAGTGCATGTATAGGGGGTCCGATTCAAAATATAATTATGTTCAAATAAAATGTGTATTTATTTTCTATTGATCATCTAATGATGAGTTTATCAAAGTTGGTTAAAGGTCAAGGTCTTTATCTTGCACCTTCTTGTTTCACAAGCCTTTTTAATGATTTTACACATTTGTCATGACCGATGATTGAACTATGTGTAGCATACACGTGTACTAAAGAACATCAACACGTCCGAGAAATTTTTATCTCGGATCTCTTATGTGTCTTATTACATTGTTGATATGGATTTATACAGATAATTAGATAAATCTAGTGTTCTGTATCATATTTCCCTTGTTTCAGATTATTAAATTAAAAATAAATGCTAGAACTTGGGACCAAGAATTGTATAACATGCCATGTACATGTATATAGATGAAGCATAAGGTATTTGCCTTAAGAAGGACAGACAACAGGTATTGTTGTCTGTCCTTCTTACCATCCATCAGTTTCAATTTCAAAGAAGCTGTTCAATATATTTTCATAGGCTTCATTCAAACAAACTGATAGGGATAGCTATTATACTGATTCTGACCTTGACCTTTTGATATGACCTCAACTTCACTGTCCCTTATTTTTCATTTGCCTCAATTTTAAAGGAACTGTTTAAAATATTTCTTATGAAAATTGATACAAGATATGTATTACGAGTAATATTAGAATGTGTCATAGTACATTTTAATCTTGACCCTTTGTATGACCTTGACTCCACTAACCCTATATCGTATTTACAGTTCATTAAAAGGTCATGCGTGCATCGATGACAACAATGTTATACAAGTTTTTGATTTCTGATTTTTACCTTCCCTACAGTATGAATTTTACTTTTAATACTGTTCGTTATTTTCATTAAGCTCAGTTTTAAAGAAACTTTCCAAGATGCTCATTTAAAAAAAAAACTGTACAAGATGTAATGCTTACTTTCAGGCCAAAGAAAATTCAACTGTATTCTATTTCTTTCATCTGGACCTTCTCCTTGATCTTGATTTATTTATTCCTTATTTTGCATGTACAGTTGAACTTCAATATCTCGAACACTGATATCTCGAATACAATGGATATGTCAAAGTGATTTGTAAGTCCCAACCACTTATTTTCTAAGTATTTTACCCTCAATATCTCAAATACTCAGATATCTCGAATTTTTTAAACAGTCCCATCTAGTTCCTGATAACGAAGTTTGACTGTAGCTCAGTTTCAAAGAAACTGTTCAAGATTTTTAAAGAAAGATTCATATCATTGATACCTATAGTACAGTTGACTTTTTTTCAACCTTGACAGTGACATAATTCATTATTCCCTTTTTACAATTTACCAAATCTGTTTAAGTAAGTTTTACCAAATTTTTTCCTCGGATATAAATTAGAAAGAGAAATACATGTATATCAGAATTATTCCTTCTTTCACCACATTATATCAACTCTGAATGCTGCACCTATTCATTGTGCAATAATTTTAATTACCCCATCACACAAACCATAGATAATCAACCATACAGTCTCAGCTATGAACATCCATGGGGTGTGTTGAGAGAGAAAGAGAGAGAAAGAGAGAGAGAGAGCTTTTACTCTTGATATTGAATATATTTTGTAGTAAATCTTTTTAAATTTTTAACAGCTTGATTGATTTGTATATGTTTATTAGTTCATGGATATTAAAATGGTGACATTAATAGATAAAAGACAATGTTTCCATCATTTTACACATCATGTCATGTCTTATGTTTCTTTTCTTTCATCGTCTGCTTGCTGTTCTCACGTCTGCGCTTAGTGAGGGGATTTCGTGGGTCATATATTTCATAACGATCAAGTTCTTGCACATTTGCATCAATCACTTTCCGTTTTCTTTCTTCATCTTCAAATATCAGCTTGTGAGTCATCCTGAAAAAAAAGGGGAAAATTGTGCAAAACTAACCATTTCTTGACAAAAATTATTGTTCATAAAATAAACTTCTATGCATACAACAATAAAGGAAAAATTTCTGAAAAAATGCAAGTCATCAACAGAGGGTAGGAATCTCTATTTTCACCAGGACAATATACATGTTTATCAAAAACCAATCTGGGCTTTGTACACTTTAAGTCAGTATCTGCACCATTTCCTGTGTCCAAGAGTGTTGTTTATGTGTAGAAAGATAATAAAAGATTATAATGAAGGTTTCACATTGCATCAGATCAATAACCACTGGCACTGAAACAAGGCAACAATATCCTGGATTTTGAACTGTTCAACTCTTGTTGAAGTGAAATCAACGAAGGCAGGGTGGGGTATTTTGCAACCCCCCCCCCCCCAATCTCACATCCATTAAAAAAAAAAGTTTCAAGACTCATTTCCTATGTGACAAATGGTTTAACCAAAATAACATTGACATTACAAGCAGGGCAAGTACCAGTATGCAACAAGCTGTATGTACATTTTGAATAATCATACAGTAATAAATACTGGTACTAGTTGCCTTGTTGTACTAACACAATTTCAGCTGGATTATCATCCAACTGTTAGTGTTTTTACCATGACATATCTCCTGCAGCTTCAGCCTCTGTTTCCCCCTCTGGGGCCTCTTCTTCATCACTGTAGTCCCCTGATATCTTCTTGACGGTCTCCAGTTTGGATTGGAACTTTGCCAGCAGTGCTAGAGTGGCCTCCTCCCTTCCACTCCCTTTTTTAATCTTGGCCTTTTTGTATTTCTGTTGTTCTGCCTTGTAAGCCGCTATTACCTCATTCTTTTCTTCAGGTTCTAAAATTTCAATTTTCAATTTATGGTTGACACATTATACTATTTTCTTTAATCGTGGCTGCTATAAGGAAATATTGATTTAAAGCAACCTGTTGAAATTAAAATTGTATAAGATCATCGATCTTCTGATAGTAGCTTAGAAGCCTAATTCATTACTTCATCGAAGATTATGTGCTTGGATTTTATTTCAGGGATTGAAGACTCATTAGGGCTTATACATCATCTTTATTTCAAATGAAAGAGCAAATTTGCTGGAAATTTTCTATACACCACCAATTATATACCTTATCAAAAAAGACAGTACTGTGGTTTCATTAATATTCAAGGGTATCAATTTTCGTGGAAAAAGTGAAAATCACAGTTTCAAGGATACGTAAATTCGTGGCCAATGACCCTATGAATACAAAATGTTAATAGAAATTGCACTTCAATGAACATTTAATTTCATGGATCAACTTAATAACGAAATCCACGAAAATTGGTATTCAACGAATATTGATGAAACCACAGTACATGTATTTCCATCTTGTAAATGCCAAACTCATTTAGATATACATGTAATAGAATATTTTCTGCAGGTGTTATGAAATCACTTGTGAGCATATGATATCAAAGATGTCATTTAAAACAATTTGTTTTGGTTTTTTAAGTTTTTGGTATAATTGTGCAAAATGCCTGTGTAAGTACGGCATTAAATTGCTATAGGGATTTTTTCTTCTTTTTATTAAAAAATATAGGAATACAGAAGTAATCAGGATAAATTTAAAATATTGTGCTCAAATATAATCCTAACTGTACAACAATGCATCTTCATGCAAGAGCCTGGAATGATCTGGTTAATTTATATACCTTCTTCAGGTACATCTTTCTGACTTTGGGACTTTTCAGATTTCAACCCCTTCAGGTCCCTCTTCAGTCTCTTTGCCTCTAAACGCAATTCTTCACTGCAAATATAATTTCAGAAATTTCGGTTTGCAATTCAAATTGTTTATTAAAAGAAAACAAACAAAAAAAACACCCCAAAAAACAACAACAACCAATTGTAGAACTTGTGAAAATGATATATCAGCAACAATCCAATATGTGTGTCACATAATTAAAAATAAATCCTTGACATAATTTAAAATCTAGACATTGCTATATATATTGCCTCCATCTCAATAACCTACAAAGTAAAACTAGAGAAAATTTGTTTCTCCTAGCTTCTTCAGTAGGAGCAAAATGACAGTGGATGACCTTGGTAAATATTGGCTTTGACGTCAAACAAATCACATCATGTCATATAATTGTGGACTCCATTTATCACATTAACCATGCTTGATTGGTGCATTTAGTAATTACAACATTCTTATCACAGAAACAGGTATTATTAGATGATAATTTGTTGTTATGGTAACAAAAATACAAACACTGTCTGTATCAAGATCACTAGTACTGTTATAAAGAAAATAAGGTTTATTATGAATTCTACTACACTTATTGCCGAGATCAAAGAGATGCCGCGGACATTATTCTCCAATATACCACGAACGTCATCAGTAAATTATCACATCAGAATACCCATTTGTCTCGCACTGATCATGAAAGTACAACTTCAAACTGTAAAAAGTTTTAAAACCATGTCAATTTCACGTGTTAGTTCCAGTCAAAACGATGTGTATTGCCTCAAATGTTTGTTTTTAAGAGATCAATGCGGCTGTTCCTCGGACCTCCCTAGCACATTTTCACAGCGTGTTTTTACATAAAATATTTAACGGGTACTAGTAATAATCGTATTAAATTGCCCTTAAAATATTAGGAATATTACGAAAGACGAATAGGGCCACATAAAAAAATATTTTTATCTCGTAATTACGAGATCTTTTCTCGTAATTACGAGATAATTATCTCGTTATTACGAGAAAAGATCTCGTAATTACGAGAAAAGATCTCGTTATTACGAGATAATTATCTCGTTATTACGAGAAAAGATCTCGTAATTACGAGAAAAGATCTCGTTATTACGAGTTAATTTTCTCGTTATTACGAGAAAAGATCTCGTAATTTCGAGATAATTATCTCGTTATTATTTTTTTTTTTATTTTTTTTTTTATTATATAATGAATTTCATTTGCACATACAATATATACATGTAAGCATTTCTAATACAATTGACAGATCTGTTGACAAAATCAATTTCAACAAATTTAAGACAGAGAAAAGAGGGAAAGTAGGAAATGGAGAGTGGGGAAGAGAATGGGGAATTACAGTGTATGAGAATGCATGTATCATGTCAGAAATATTTTACAGATAAATAAGCATAATCAAAATATTTACTGCCGAGTTGTCGTCTTCGGACAAGGTATATATTATTCGTACAAATATGTTGATATGTCAATGGTCAGGATCTACATGTTCATGAGAAAAAGCCAGTCAGTCCATTGGTTTAAAAAATTATTATATTTGCCTTGTTTCGTAGCAGTGTATTTAAGTGTATTTATATGAGTTTTGAGATCAATCAGGAGATCATTGATTGATAAGTTTTCTTGTAGACATCTTTTCCTGTATATATAAGATTTGATTATAAGAAAAATTACACCCAAATTAATTGAAATAGGTGTTCCTAATATGAATGATTTTTCTTCTAATGTAATATGTAAACCTTTTCTGTCACATATTGATATAAAACGGCTTAAAAGATTTTGGACAAGTAAGCAGTCCCAGAACAGATGTGAAATAGTTTCTTCGTTACTTTGACATAAAGAACACAACTTTGTGTCAGTTTTACCAATTTTAAATAAAAATGAGTTTGTAGTCAAAATATACCGATTTATTCTAAATTGCAACCATTGTAATTTAGAATCCTTGGTGTATAAAAAAGGAAATGTAAAAATATTTTCCCACTGATAGTCTGAAATTTCAAAAAACTTTCCCCATTTTATTTTTCCAAGAGGAATAATTTTATCTGTAGTAAGAATATTGTAGATATGTTTTGTTCCTTTTTTGTTGTTACAAAATGGTTTAATATTATGAGGTAGAAACGGTTTAGGGTTATTTGTTTCCATTTGAATTTGAAAACTTGAGAGACTTGTTTTAATTTAATTTCTGAGTGAAGCATAATTCAGAAAATTAGTTTTTATCTTAAATTTTTTTAGTAAATCATCTAAAGCATAAAATTTCCCATCTTCATCGAGCAGATCTGCTATGTATATTATGTTCTTGTTGAACCAGTTTGTGTAAAAAACTGTTTTATTTTCAATTTTAATTTTAGGATTGTTCCAAATAGGCTGAGTAATAAATTCATTCCATGATTGAACTAATTTTTCTTGAATTATTTGAAAGACAGTAAGAGTGTCTTTCCAGAAGGGATTTTTTATTTCCTTTTTAACAACATTGATATAGTCTGATCCAGTTTTTAATATTTTTTCTATAGGAACAGTTTTGCCAAGCAACACTTTCCATTTTGTTTCTTGGGAATAAAGAATTCTTTTTATCCAAGATGATTTTAACCCTAGGTTGTAATTATTAATATCAAGCATTTTTAGACCTCCATTAACATAGTCTTGCACTACTTGCTTTCTTTTTAAGTTTATCTACTTTAGAGTGCCATAAAAAGTTAAAAAGGGTTTCATTCAGGTTTTTCATAAAAGTATTTGATGGAGAGGGTAGAGAAATGAAGAGATGGTTTAATTGTGCAATGAGCAAAGATTTTATGAGAGTTATTCTGCCCAATGGAGTAAGTCGTCGTTTACTCCATTGATTAATGATATGCTTGATTTTTACTAATTTCTTGTCATAATTGAGTTTTGGTATATATGTTAAGTCCACATCAAAACATATTCCTAAAAGTTTAAAGGTGCTTGTCCATTGAAAGTTCATTTCCTCACATATTCTATTAGAGGAGTATTTTTTACTACCAATCCAGACAAGTTGAGTTTTTGATATATTTATTTTGAGACCCGAAATTTGATAAAAGTTATTTAATTCTCTAATTGCTTCTCTGAGTGACCTCTCACTGCCATCTAATATAATAAGGGTGTCATCGGCATACTGTGATAACAAGAATTCTGAATTATCTATGTTAATTCCATTTATACCTTTATTATTTTTTAATTTGAGAGCTAGCACTTCAGCACATAGTAAAAAGATATATGATGAGATTGGATCACCCTGACGACAGCCGCGCCCTAGTTTAAAAAAGTTGGATAGGTGACCTGCTTGTGATACAGAAGAGGAGATGTTTTGTTGAAAAACTGATATCCATTTTCTGAGGGATGGACCAAAATTAAAGAATTGAAGTGTTTTATCAATAAATTTCCATGAGACAGAGTCAAAAGCCTTTTCAAAATCAATCATTAAAAGTAATCCAGGAATATCATTACTTTCGGTATATTGCATTAAATCATACACAAGACGAGTATTTTCACCAATATATCTTCCTGGAACAAAGCCATTTTGATCAGTGCTGATAATTAAACTAATTATTGTTTTCATTCTTTGAGCAATGCAGCCTGACCCTATTTTATAAACTACATTTAATAAAGAGATTGGTCTCCAATTTTTCATGTAAAATTTACTTTTTCCATCTTTTGGTATGCAGGTGATTATACCCTGTTTTTGTGTAACAGATAACTCCCCTAGTTTGTATCCGTGATTTATTGACCTGATAACAAAGTTTCCTAAGTATTTCCAAAAGACTTTAAAGAACTCTGTAGTGAAACCATCACTCCCAGGACTCTTATTATTTGACATTTTTTTCAATACCTTAGTTCCTTCATTGTAAGTTATTTCACCTTCAAGGGTATTTCTTTGAATATCACTGAGTTTAAAAATATCAGAGTCTGTTTTAAGAATTTCATTTAAATCATAGTTATGAAGTTCCCCCTTGTTTTGATATAGATTTCTATAATAATTTTCCATCTCTAACAGGATTTCCTTTTGTCCATTTATTTCTTCAGAACAATCTTCTTGTATTAATTTTGGAACAATTTTATTTACATAATTTCTATTCTCAAGATTAAGAAAGTAACTTGTTGGTTTCTCTCCTTCACAGGTCCATTTAGCTCTTGATCTTACTAGACTCCCCATGAGTTTGTAATTTCTAATATTTTCTAATTCTTTCTTTTTTAAGTTAATTGTTTGAATGTTTTCTTCATACTTTTCCTCCAGGTGTTTTATTTGGTTTATTAAAGTTTTCTCCTTTTCATTATTTTTCTTTTTGGCATAGCTGGAATATGATATACATTTGCCCCTAATTTCCATTAATAGTGTTTCTAAAAAGAGTTGATCATTCACAGTAAACTGAATTTCATCATTTGGAATTTTGTCAATAGATGCATTGTTATATACAGGCACTGCGTAATTTTGTTTTGTTTCTTGTATTTTTTTATTAATGACATCTAGGAATTCCTTATCATATAAAAGTGCATTGTTAAACTTCCATAAACCTTTCCCATGTGTGAATTCATTAAATTTTAAACTAAGGAGAACTGGTGAATGGTCTGACTTATAACTTGTTAAAATTTCACTTTCTTGTGACATACACAATAGGGTATTTGATATTAAAAAAAAATCCAATCTTGCTTGTTTTAACGGGGTTGGTTTACGCCATGTATATCGTTTCTTGTCTGGGTGAGTTTCTCTAAAAATATCAATAAGATTCAATTGATTTATTTTTTCTATTACCTTATTTCTTGCTTTAGGATTGTTAAGATGAAGATAATTGTAATAATCTATATCAGGATCCATAATAAGATTAAAATCGCCAACAACTATAATATCTTTATTTCCTACTTCATTTATGATTTCAAAGAGTTCTTCGTAAAAAAGGGGTGTGTCCTCATTTGGACCATACACTGTAATCGGACTTAAACGATGGTTTTGAATGTTGAGGTCTAGTACCACAAAATTTCCAGACTCATTTATGATTTTCTTATGTACTTTATATTCAAAATTGTTATTAACAAAAATTGCTACTCCTCTGGACTTTGATGTAAATGAATTAAAATAAACTTCATTGCCCCATTCATTTTGAATACTATCTTCCATATCGCAGGTAAAATGAGTGTCTTGTAAACATAAAATATTGCATTGGGTTTGTCGATAATATTGAAAGACATCTTTTCTTTTCTTAAATTCGTGCAGACCCTGACAGTTGGCAGATATTATTTTTACCGATGACATGTTACAGAAAAAGTTTGCTTACCTTGTATGACTCGCTGGAAGTACAACAACCCGGTCATAATATACTCTTGTCCAGTAGTTATTCTAGTCTGAGAATGATACATGATTAAGAAGGGAAAAATAAAGAGGGGGAAAAAAAAGGAGTGCTCGTTTGCTGGGTTTAAAGTGAAAGACACGTGGTGATGTTTGCAGGTGTCATAACAGTATTTCACTGAAGGTTCACGTCAAAACATGGCTGAGGCAAAATAATTCCCGAATTACCCTTTGAATTTGGGGCGTTTCCGCACGCGACAGGAGCTGATTTTTTTTATGAGATGAAAAACGATGCGTAAGAGGTCTAACTATCCCAATTTTGTAATAATGCGAGGTCATTTGAATTTTTGATGCGTGTTGTTTCCGGAGGGGGGTGAAAAGGCCCGGGCTTGATTTTCAAGCACATGTGTAACTTCGAGGTAAACAAAGTCTCACGCCTTGCTGGATGCACGTGTGTATTTTGCTAGAAAATTGTAAATGAAGCGTTGTTTAAAAAGATGTCAAGAGGATTTTTTCCAGAAGTTCGTTTTGAATTTTTAATCTGTACCTAAAGTTGTGCAATTTTGGTAAGAATATATAGTAAAATTTAATACTGTAGTGCAACCTGCAGGAAAACGGGTTTGCTGTGTTAAAAATTGTTTTACTTGTGTTTTAGGTGTTGAATCAGTGTGTTTAGACGAAAACTGACAAGCAATGGGGTTTTGTAGCCAGCAGCTCGCTTATTTTGTTTTTAATGATGCATACAAAATTAGCCCAGATTTCCTCTGAAATGTTCTACTGCCTCAAAACAATGACCCATTTATAATAGATCGGACCGTCTAAACTGTCCGGAAATTTTTCAGCGGATCAAATACGATGTAGTATTCATCGTCGTAAACAACAAAATCTTCTACGGGGTGTGAATTTCAAATAAAATCGGTTGTTTAGGCCCTTGTTTTACAGTAAGAAATGCTCAAATTATGTCCAAAATTGAGAAATATTTATATGAAAGCGGAAAACAGCTGTGATGTATCACTCGCGTAAGTTAGATTAGAACCAGACCATGCTATTTTGGACAAAGGTTCTCACTATTTTCATAAATTGTATGAAATAATGACGTTTTCTCTACCCCACCCCCCAGTGGCATGGTCATCGAATTTTTTGCTGACATAATTTCTGGGGTCCACATGATATTAATCAATTTGCGTCATTTTATACATTTTCATACATCACTTGTTAATTTAAAACCAAAAAATCACTGAATATTAAAACACCGTGTAAATGCATACAGTATAACTTTGATCATATTTTCATAAATCGGTGGCCACCGTGTACACCGTGGTGTTAAAAGATCGCTCATAACTTTCTGAAATGAGTAGATATCTTCATAATTTTTTTTTAATCACACTACACAATGAGTATTAATCAAATTATTAATGATGATTTTGCGATAACAAAAAATGAGTTTTATTGCAGGTGTCATAACAGTATTTCACTGAAGGTTCACGTCAAAACATGGCTGAGGCAAAATAATTCCCGAATTTCCCTTTGAATTTGGGGCGTTTCCGCACGCGACAGGAGCTGATTTTTTTTATGAGATGAAAAACGATGCGTAAGAGGTCTAACTATCCCAATTTTGTAATAATGCGAGGTCATTTGAATTTTTGATGCGTGTTGTTTCCGGAGGGGGGTGAAAAGGCCCGGGCTTGATTTTCAAGCACATGTGTAACTTCGAGGTAAACAAAGTCTCACGCCTTGCTGGATGCACGTGTGTATTTTGCTAGAAAATTGTAAATGAAGCGTTGTTTAAAAAGATGTCAAGAGGATTTTTTCCAGAAGTTCGTTTTGAATTTTTAATCTGTACCTAAAGTTGTGCAATTTTGGTAAGAATATATAGTAAAATTTAATACTGTAGTGCAACCTTTAGTGAATTTGGTTGAGAGAGAATGTTTACATCGGATATGCCGATACGTTACTAAAATTAGAGTGATTAATGGTAGGCATAAGTATTTCCGGAACGAAAGTCATAGGCATGGTCAGGATAGAAAGTTGGCATTTGAATTAATTATTGGGATGTATTCATATGTTTAACAATTTATTTACAGTTATTTCTTTTCAAAATAGGTCAAGTGTAATACTGACAGTGTCCTTAATAGTTTTTCAGTGTTTGCGAGGAAACTTCAATTATTTTCCAGAGTCACTTGGATCATCTAGTTTATTCACAAGATCACTGACCAAGTTTTCCATGATGAAAAAAACGGGCTGGGCCAATATGCGAGTGTCCCATCCATCGTGTCACAACAATTGCAACGTCGTTGATACGATTGTCGTGGAAATACCTCAGCAGTCTCCGTCCTGCCCCATGTTCCCGATCGTCGTGGTAGCTTTCGATAATTTTTCCACTTTGGTCGCGAAACCTGTATACCAGGATTCTGCTGTCGCAACTTGCAGCATAAGGGTCTATTGATGCTTTTTTGTAGACATTGAGGGCCTCGTCCGTGGACTGAATATTAGCACCAATCGCCATAAATTCAGATCCGTCTTTCTGCACCGGGTCTGTAGAAACGACAAGAACGTCGTCCAGGGACTGATATTCCTCAGCGGAAATTTGCAAGGTGTCCGCACTGGAAATAAGGGGGACCTCTTCCTCATATTTTGAACCGTTTGGCATTATTATCTCGTTTCTATGGACTTTAACATTAATGCTCTGCTTGCGAAATGAATCCGCTTTATCAAAAAGTTTATTTCTAGCGGAGGTAAGGGGCGTGGGCAGTTGGGGAGTAATGAAAAAGGGCAAACGTTGTTTCGCAATTTTTTTGAGCCTCTGAGCGTTGAGAATCTCATCTTTTTTATTGCGGTCCAACAATTTAGCGGTTATTGTGACCGGTTTGTTGTTGAACTGTGGGCGGACCCCGTTTCTGTGGATGCGAACGAACTCAACATCGACACCCAGTGATTGTTTTATAACATTGGGCATCGTTGTGGCCAAGTCCTCTTGTTGGGTATAGGGATAGTTGTGAATCAATATATTATCTTTCATCGATCTCGAGCGAAGATCTGTTATGTCATCATCCATGTGTGACAGTTTTCTGTCCATTCTAATAACAACCGACCGCAGCAGATCAAGTTCACGCCTAAGTTGAGCATTTTCAGAGCGCAAGGTTGTAATTTCGTTGTAATTACACTCGGCCTGGTCCGATACGGTTTTCAAAGTGTCACATAACGGACCCTGGTCACACTCTGCCGAATTTTTGGTTTGCTTGACTTTGGGTGAACTGTTGTCAGAATTTTTTTTGGTTTGTCCTTTGTTTCGGGTTTCCATGTTTCAAACAAATCCAAATTGAAATTCCTAATTTTTTTCAGGATATTTCAATACAGAACACTATCTGACACAAAACAAGTCGAAATAAAATCCCACTTCGTATCAAAAAACACCTCAATAAACCAAAATCACCAGCACCAATAATTTACGTGGTCATGGTCTCTGGTATCACGTGACTTTATTACGAGTTAATTATCTCGTAATTACGAGAAAATATATTGTTATAATAAAATACATTACAGTTGTTATTTGATTTATTATTATGAAAAATACATACACAATAAGTGTTTCTCGTTTACCAGAATCCTAGCTTCCAAGTCGATTGGTTCAGCCTTTCAGTCTATTTTGGATTTTTTCCAGAAACGTTAATTCAATTTTTATTATTTTTAAATAACAATGATCATAATTTATTGATTTCTACATAGAATAATCGGATTTGATATTTTATTTTATATGAATAAGTGGAAAGAACTTCGTGTTATTTTACACGTATATTACAACTCGACTCCGAAGTAAATACCAAGTAGTCCTAGTCATAAAAACACAATTTCATTAGTTACAGAGAACTATTAGTCATTTAATTTATTTATCAATCTGCTTTGCTCCTTCTTTTGAATTTTTTCTTTTAACAAATTTAATGAATTTCTTAATATATCTTCATTCATTTTACATAAAGAGACTTAGACAGTACATGTAGAACAATGAAATGCATCATTTTATATAGATTTTTCTCGTAATAACGAGAACTTTTCTCGTAATAACGAGATAATTAACTCGTAATAACGAGATCTTTTCTCGTAATAACGAGATCTTTTCTCGTAACTACGAGATAACTAACTCGTAATAACGAGATCTTTCCTCGTAATTACGAGATCTTTTCTCGTAATTACGAGATAATTAACTCGTAATAACGAGATCTTTTCTCGTAATTATGAGATAAAAAATATTTTTTTATGTGGCCCTATTCGTCTTTCGTAGAATATGATTCAAATATATTTTATAAATAAGTGAAGAGTATTATAAATCCAAAGAAAAATTCTATCGTCTGCATGTGATTCCTTTGATCGATACACATGTAAACATTACTAACAAAACCGTTGGGGTTACACGGAACAGCCATCAAAATGACCTAGATCGTCTCTCTATAGGAGAAACAATCTGTAGAAATACTGGGCTGTTAGTAGAATAGTAATAAAGTTCTTGTTATTGTGAATGTTGCAGGATAACCTCCTCGGTCTCGAAATGTTGTTTGAAATATAAATGCCTCGGCTAACGCCTCGGCTTTTATATTTCAAAACAACATTTCTCGACCTCGGAGGTTATTCTGCAACATTCACGAAAACTCTTACTTTATTTCTTAAATAGGTCATTAATAAAATGTTATAAAATTTGCTTATACATGTAGTGCCCTGTACATGTATTAGCAAAATTTATAAAAGTCTTGAGAAGTTTTCTTATGTTTATTGAATTCAATTATAAGAATTCACTTGATAGCAATGATCTCATTTACTATTCTGATTATCATATGTTGTAATTTAACCATACCAAAGAACTATATATGATATTAGTCAAATTTGGCCCCCATAATTTGCCATTTTTTAAAGTGTTTCAGGTACATTAAATTGTTGTGTTATTTTTTAGAAGAGTTGACATAAACTATATTTTTCACCTATTTATTTGATTAATTTGCATGCACTTGCAGTATATGACGTCAGAAGTGACGCTATTTTTATAATTCAATCAAAATCAGTCATCATTTGACATTTTTCTTATCTTTTTTCGATATTTTTTTTGGAAATATAGAGCGACGCTTTGAACAAGAACAAAATTTTTGTCATTTATAAGTACTGACTTATTTTGAATTTTGTTTGTTCAAGCAACCGCTCAATGTTTTCTTACAGAAAAACTGCTTGAAAACCAGCCGTTTTACGCTAAAAATGCGAAAATGGCGGGAAAAAGTAAACTTTATGATGTCATATTTTTAAATTGTGGGCACTTTATTCAAAATAAAAATTATGAATAAACTTCAAATGTATATCTGTACAAAGGAAACAAAGAATTACAGTAAAATGATGATGTTTATTTTAGGGGGCCATTTTAGGCTCAAACCACATATAGTCCTTTGAATTTTGCCTTGTCTCACAAGCTGTATAACACAAAATTATTTGAAACTACCTTATTGTTATACCACAAGACTAGAACTATTTATATACTGATTTTACTGTTTGATGTTTTGGAGTATTTTCCAAAGATTAACAATTTTTAAGCCATGCTGACTCTTTGGCTCATATGATATAGTTTGACAAAAGCCTTATATTTCAACAAATTTTCCTTAACAAAACAGTTTGTCTCTGCAATAACTGAAATCTTTATTACATGTACATGTTGTATGATGGAGGAAAATTAATGAATTTTTGAGTTCTGTAAAATAAACCAGGTTAAAAGTCACAAGACTTTAAAACTTTTTGAAAAAGACTTTCCAGCCCTTTATGTGGGATTATTAAACAAGAGGCCCAGGGTCCACATCACTCACTGATCAACAATAGCCATAAGTCTGATTTCAAATACAAAAATATCTGTGAGCCAGTGCTCATTAGTTATACCCCCGCTCTGATGTGAATATGCAAAATACGCAAAGTCGACATTTAACAGGAAGTTGGCATCCGATTGGTACAAAAATAGATCCCAACGTATGGTATGCCTAAACAAATAGTGTGTTGAAATTTCAAGCATATGCAATTATAAATAGTTGCTGAGAAATCTTTGATGAAAATTTGTTTGAAAATTTAGGCTAAAAAAAACCCAGTCATCATTTTACAGGAAGTTGATGTCCAATTGGTACAAAAATATATCCCACAATATGGCATGAAATTTTTGTTACAGACAGACAAACTGACAGACGGACATACAGAAGAATGGACAGACAGACACACAAGGGTAAAACCTTCGGAGTGGGTGTATAAAAATATTTTGACAGTTTTAAAAATAGAATATATCTTGTTTAAAAATATTTAAAGATTTTGGCTACATATTCTTAAATTGACCATTTGGGCCCCAATGTTGTTTCAGCGGTCATTGTTTCAAAAATTTTGGGGGAGGGGGTTTATATACTCCTTTATAAAAATTTGATATCCCATTGTGGCCTCACCTATCCCCCGAGGATCATAATTTAAAAAATTTGAATCTACACTACCTGGGGGGAGGGGGGGGAGGGGGAGGGGGGAGGGGGTTATATACTCCTTTATAAAAATTTGATATCCCATTGTGGCCTCACGTATCCCCTGAGGATCATAATTTAAAAAATTTGAATAACTAGATGATATCCCGCTCAAGCGCGGGGATTAACAATAATTCACATATTATATTATAATACAATGCTTAATATGTTGAACCAGGTTTTTTTTGTTCATTTTTCTATGTATTCGGTCCGAAATTTTTCTTAATTGCTTTTCTTAAAATATTCTATAAAACTGAAATAAAAAAGCAACTGCGTGGCTGAAAATGTAAAGGAGAGGACAGTGATGAAAAATCTAACCTGAAATGGAGTATATACACATGAACATGTGCATGGCCTTAATTCTTTTTGTTGCAGCTGACCGAAAAAAAAATTAGACTATTATCTTATTTCAAACCAGAGTGTGGGTGTATAGAGCGTGGTATCTCTTTTTAGAACTTTGTTCTTTATGTCAAATTTCACTTATTATTGCCCAAAATAAGAAATTTAGATAAAACATTGTCAACAAATTAATTTATAAGGTTTACTACCAATCTGTCATGGTATAAAAAATATGTATATGTTACAAGCATGGTGACTCATCCTACATTCTCCAACATGACGTTAATTAGCCAAACCGCGTTCTTGGTTACCCGTTCTAGAAAGTTCTATTCATCAAAACAAAAATCGCACATTCAAGAAACGAATTGGCTCATTTTATTTATTCAACATTTGTCAAATCTCAATTCTTATGTATACCCGAAATAGGATCCCAGGATATATATTCACTCTTTACATAATCATTCAATATTATTTCATTGTACCCGGTAAGTATATTTTTTGATGCACACTCCCACTGACTTGGATCCGCCAAAGCGTGTCCACCACCTTACTCACATATTTGCTATTTCGGGCTGGTTTATCGAAAATGAAAGTAGGTTTTTAATTTATCTTACAATAATTACTTATCAAGTAAAATTCAATTATAGCTTACGGACATCAACTCACACATGTTGAAATGCCAAAGGTGTGAGCAGTTACTCGGGTGCAGGCATTTCGAAGTTTATTGGCAAAATGCCTTAATTTATAAGTATAGATTTGAATCTACACTACCTGAAGATAATTTCACACAGATTTCAAATTTTTTGGGCAAAATAGTTATTGAGGAGAAGATTTTACAGATCTTTTTATTCTAAATATTCCAATGTAAAAAATTGATACCCCATTGTGGCCACACCTTACCCCAGGGGAATATGATTTTGCCAAGTTTGTTTTTTGAGAAGAAGTTAAAAATGCTAAAGTTTACAAACAGACAGATGGACAACAAACAGAATGTGATCAGACGGGTAAACTTTTTTTACAAGGTACAGTATGAAACAAATGGTTCAAAAATCTTTCTATGTGATTGTCAAGGGTTGTTAGACCTTTGACATTTTCAAATTCTATAAGGACCGGGATCACCTACTCATTATACTGGTAAATATGTACCAGTTTAAGACTAGATGAAATGAAATGACTACACTGCAACCTTAATAAATTTATATTGGGCTTGTCACTCCTTAATATTTTGATGTACCGCTACATAAATACATGGGCGTTTTTTTAATATCTTGATACTCCAGAAAATAAAACAGTTATAAAGTTGTAAGTAACTGTCCATGAGGATACTGTAGATTCTTTATAATTATGCACCAAGTACTTCATCAAATTGTGAGAATATAAAATTGCAAATGTTAAAGCTGCTTGGTCCGATTTTATTACACTTTTAAACGATGGATATGCTAAGCACGTGTATAATAATGGATATTGCAGTAGTTTTTTTGGGCAATCAAGCCATATTTAAATGAAAAAAATGATGTACAATTTTAATTTTAAAAAACAAATGACATAAAAAGGGTATCAGGTTATTTCGCCTCATATTAAAATTCGCCCCTGACGTTGAGGTGGGGATTATTGTATTATGACTTTGACATCGCTTTTAATAGAGTCTAAATATGAGTAATGTTCTGGCAAATCAAAAATAAACCTGTGTACATTTTGTTCACTATTATTTCTGATGTTTGTTTTGCTTACAAACGATGCATAACAAGCGGGTTGAATAAACCCAAACATTTGGGGACGAAATCAAAGGGTTCCCTTTCCTAAACATTCTCATGATGCATTTTGATTTGTTTTTTTGTATGCCCATAAAGAAATTATATTCATTGACTTTGAGTATTTTAACTTTGAAAGGAGACCGATTCTGCTGGTGTTTTTTATAACTTTATAAGTTTATAACTTTCTAAGATAATTGGTTTGCAAGGAAAATTATTTGATACTGTAATAGCTAAAAAATCATGCCGCTTTAAATTGTCATAACAATGTCATATTGATTACAACTGTCGGTGCTTCTAGCCATTTTACAATATTAATTTCTTTCATT
Organism: Magallana ariakensis; assembly: GCA_020458035.1. Lineage (NCBI taxonomy): Eukaryota > Metazoa > Mollusca > Bivalvia > Ostreida > Ostreidae > Magallana > Magallana ariakensis. Next base: position 14,174,699 of record CM035817.1, on the reverse strand, counting down.
TAATTGGGAATCTACAGAAGCCTCACCATCTCGGAGTTTAAAAATCCCAGAATAAGTCCACAGACAACAAACTGTAACATGCCAAATAAGTAATAAAAGTACAGTTAAGTTGTATTGAGGAAACATTGCAGGTATTTCAAATATTATTTTTCAGGTGCTCTACGGATTGTAATGACCAATCAAATCAATTTTATATCCATCAACAAAGAGTACAATTACAAACTGATATTTCAATTTTTTTCCATTTGCATACCCCAGTAGTTAAATCTTTTTAAATAGTCTTGTGATTTTCATTTTTCAATTTAACCCCTCTCCTCCCTGCTTTGGGGATCGAACTGAAACCCAAAATGTTAGATAAAAAAATCAGATGGTGCTACAGTATAGCAGCTGTACATGCACCAATAAATAAACTCCTTCTGGTTTTCAGTCTATAGGTTACCTTATATCAGGTTTTTTCTACATCATGTTTTTTCTGCGAATTTGAACCCAGAACAGTGTATTAAATTCACACGAATCACATTTTCACTATTTGAGTCGAAGTCAAAATAATTCATGCTCGATTGTTTTAACCTATAAAAAAAATTGAGGGAAAAACATTTAAATTTTAACTCTTAATTTTCAAAGAAAATTTCAGACAATAAAACATTTTTCATGATTTCCGTAAGTTAAAATAATTATCGAATATTTTTTGCAGAGATACAACAATCATAGATTAGAAGATCATGTAACGTTAAATATACTAGTAGCTCAGGTATAATTAGACATTTACTCAAGGAACGCGACCAATTCAATTTGCTTGTCAATGGATAATTAAATAAACAATTTGGCTTTCATACCTGTTAGCTGAACAAAGTTCACCGAACTTTCCTATTTGTTTTATAAGCAGAGAGATAACTCTATTACAAGACCAATACTTTGTATTAAATTTACGCTGATTTATTTTTCATGAGTCGGAAATCGTCGCGAACAAAGCGGAAATTGGATTCACGCAGAAAAACCCTGGTCTACAGTATTGTATTAATCATTATTTCTTACACAAATGTCTGTTTTGGTTTTTTAGAACATGTTTTTAAGAACCTTTAGAAATCTCATGCATGTAATTGGATTTACCAAATACTGTACCAACAGAAGCATCACAGAATACTGGTAAATTAACTGGATTCACATCCAATATTAGGTTTAAAATACATGCACCTATTCTTTCATAAGTCAGTGACATCCAATACATGTCAAAATGTTTTAATCAAAGGTACTGTAAACCCACTTTTATTTGCTACGACTTCACTTTGCGATTTACTGTGGGTAAATGGTTTGTGACGATGAATTTTTGCGACAAAGCCTTATCCAGACATTTTTTGTTATAACAACTATACAACAAGGACTGGTTTGCGGTGAAAATATTCGCGACAACAAGGGTTTCATGAACTTTGCGAAAACTTCTTGCACGCGAATAAAAGTTGGTTTACAGTAAACCATCAGTAAATTCAGTGGCTTGCAAAATGACATATAATAGATTCAAAACAGCCATTTATATCTGACTTTTATATTTGACTGTGTTTCACTGTTCATGTTTAAATCACTAAATGGACCTCATTTTTACAAATTGACATAAATCTGATAATAAACATAACATACGTTCTGCTAATCTTTTTCTTGTCTTCACTCTCTTCATCTGGGGGAGGGGTTTTTGCTTTCTTTTCCTGTGATAAAAAGAAACCTTCAGTATACTGTAACATAAATGGTGAATGAAAATGGTAGATGAGTACCGAGAGACACTCTGAAGTCGCAAACGCCCGAATCTCTGATTGTTCCGAGTATCTCATATCACGTGATCAAAGGGTATAAATATACAGATATCGTGAGTCTGCAGTTAGTTGCAGTGTAGCCGCTGAAGGGAATACTTCGAGGTAAGGTTATTGTTCGTGAGTCAATATTGCTCAGTGATTTGCAGAACAATAATACCGGTATATAGAAGCAACTTGTCTTCGTGAGCGTTGCTTGTTAAATCCAGCGGATAGACTTTTGTTAACAATTACAAGGGTGCTTCGTGGGGTCGCTTTGAAGTGACCGATAGAAGCGACGGGTCGCTTGAAGCGACCGATAGAAGTGACGGGTCGCTTGAAGCGACCAGTAAAAGCGACGGAGTGCTTCGGAGCGACGCATAGAGTTCGGCTAGGGCTCATACATTAGTACATTGTTATTTAATCGAGTTTTTAATCAATAAACGCTAGGAAAGCGACAAGGAAAATTAATATATATCTTAAACAATTATCATAAAAATCAAACACCTCAGCAAGGTATCTGAGGGGACCCGTTAAATATAATACCGTGTTCAGGCAGACACGTTACAATACAAATCAGACTATCATTCATTTTCTTAGAAAACTGCTACTCTCTGATATTCTCTACATGATAAAACAGACTATCTATACCTTTTAGAGATATCTGGTCTCTAATAATGATTGTAAATTGAACTAAATTCTGATATCTGATAAATATTACAGTGTTTAAATGAAAGATAGAATGAAGGTAATATTAATCCCTATTTGAAATTAAAAACTGGAAATACTGTTGTTTCATTAATACTGTAAATTCCTAATTTTACGCGAGTACTTATTTCCGCGATCCTGTAATTTTGTATCAAATCGCGAAAATATGAAATCGAGAACGTGGAATTTTTATCCTTATTTCTTATAGTTCTCAACTCTCAGAAAATAATAGCGAGATTTAAAAATTCGCGAGGAGAGCTTCTCGTGATTTTACGCGGATATTAATTCCTCGCGTTTAATTAGGAATCTACAGTAATCAAGGGGATCAATTTTAAATAGTAGATTTTGTGAAAACCATAGTTGTAAGGACATGACATACATTTGTGGCCAATGATCCTATCAAAATAATGTACTGTAAACCAACTTTTATTTGCGTGCGAGAAATTTTTGCATTTGTGTGAGCCTCATTGACACAAATATTTCTCAACACTGACCAGTATTTGCCATTTAGCTGTAATGAAAAAAGCAGGTGTGGATAATGTTGGGTCATGAAAAATTAGTCACCATGAACCAGTTCATCTTAGGTAAATCGTGTAATAAAGTCATCAGTAGTTGGTAAATAGTATTCTATTAGAAACTTTACTTCAATAGACATTTAATTTCATGGAATCACCTCACAATGAAATCTGTCAAAACTGGTACATGAATTTCAGTGAATATATTGATGAAACCCCAGTTGTCAAATCACTGCCCTATATTATCTAACTAGAACTGATTCAGAAGAATTTCTGATGACCAACCTTAGGGGGCTGTGCTAGCCTCTGTCTGACTTCCTCTGAATCTATCTCTGTTGTCTCTGCACTAAGGGTTGGGTCATCAATGAGGTCATGACTGCTTTTACCCTTCCCTTTTGAGTCCTTGGATACCAAATCTACTTCCTCTTCCTGTTCTTCTGCCTCATCACCAAAAGAGAGCAGCTTGTAATTCCTGAGGAGGAAAAACTATCACAATTGTGTTATTGTTTTAACCAAACTGTGCTTTTAACTACTGAATCTTAATGTACTTTTAATCAAAATAAAAAAGAATGTGCATTTGATAAATGATAATAAATATTAAAGAATGATGTTAATTTAAACTGAGCTCATAAACACAATAAATAACTGAAATTTCATAATGTAAAATATATAACTTAAGAGTTATCTCCCTTTCACTGTACAAAATTGATCAGAAATGACAATTAATGGCATACTTAGTGGCCTTAGATTTGCTTTTCACTTTTTCTTCTTTTGAATCTTTTGATTTTCTGTCTTCTGCATTTACTCTTGGAACAATATCTTCAAATGGATTTGATAAAATCTGAAAAAAAAAAGCAATTCTACAAATTAAAATGATAATATATGAAAAATTGTGATGATATAACTGGGGTAAAAATTCCCTATATGCAATATAAAACTGATTACAAAATTATACATAGCTGCATTTGTAAATACTTAGCTTTTAGAGTTTTAAAAGGAGAAATCAGACTTAAATGAAGATAGTGATATGACATTGAAAAACTATTCATTTTTTTCTGTTTGCTTTTCATTCGTTTTCTGAAGGTTGCATACTTGCCAACCTCCAACATGTGAAAATCTGGTCATGACCAGATTTGGAAAGTAAAAAATCTGGTCATAGCGCGTAACGACATTCACGACATATTTACCATGCATTTCAAAGGTATATACATGTACAACAGAAATGTGTGTTAAAATGTATGTGTAATATTTTGTTGCAAATAAGCATTGTATGTACTCAAAGCAATCAACAGACTAGTTAAGTTTACAAGACAGTTGGGCATTCAATTTTCAATGTTATGTTCCAAGCGAAATTCAGTGTAATTTTTTTAACAATGCTAAAAGCTCTTTCTGAATCAGTATTACTGTTTGGCAGCACAAGAAGAGTCTTTGCTAATTTGGCAAGTATGTTACATTTTGGCTTCTGAGTGCAATTTATTTTTATATTATTTTTTTTTTGTTTCTAAAAGCACATGAGTTTCTAAAATCACACTTCTTCTAAATGTTACTTTTCAAAAAGCTTCGGTCATCAGATTATTTTATGATGTTACACTGTAAGGTAAAAAAAATCGTTTTTGGTTTTGATTCCGCTGGGGCCGATAAAGATCTCGATCTTCCTTTTGGAAGCCATCGCACTGAATGATTTAAACCCTTTGTTTGTCAAAACAACTCACGATAATAATTAAGCCTAACAGTTACTTATCTCTAATAGCCATCTGCATTGTTTACGTAAATCCAAGCTCAGCTTGGGTTCACAACTGGAAGTCCAATGCGCAACCTAATTTACGAACCAAATCCGGAAATCGGGAGATTTTCGGGTTGTTCGACAAAAATCGGGCGAAAAGCATGACACGCCGGGTCATAAAAAATAATCGGGTGGAGGGTTGAAAAATTGGGTGTGACCCGACGAAATCGGGTCAGTTGGCAAGTATGAGGTTGATTTTGTACTTGGTGTATACATACATGAGCTGATTTGACTCTGTGGGGGTGGTAGGGTCTGTCGTGCTGGTCGACCTCGACTTCTTGTAACTTCCCAATGTTATACACTGTGTTTCCTGTTATCTAATTAAAAAGCGCAACATAAACTGGTGTTTTAAACACCTAATTATCTATTCACCATGCAACCATTTCCATTTTTCAAAATACATGTACTACATTTTCAATACATTGTACCAGGGTATTGCTGTTAAATAACTGATCATAAATCAATATTTCTTCTCTATCATTTAAAATTTACTTTAAAGATATTTTAAAATTACGAATTATTAATAAATAATTATTTTCAAAATTGTGTTTTTTCTTGTCATATGAAACAGAGAATCTACTACGTAATTAAAGATGAGAACCGAATAGCAGACTGTTAATTAAGTTTTCTGTATCTTAATCTAATATATAGAAATTGGTATCATCATCATGTATAATTACAAATTAGCAAAATAATATCAAAATTTAAATTACCTTCCCAAATATTGTGTGTTTGTTCTGGAGCTCTGGAGTTGGTCCCATTGTGATAAAGAACTGACTGCCATTATCATTTGGACCAGCATTTGCCATGGCCACTAACCCTCTCCTCACAAACCTTAATCGAGTGTGAATTTCATCCTTAAAGAACATGATAAAGATTATCAATATAACGTTATTCTCAAACTTCTGCAAGTTTTAAAAAAACATAATATTTATATAGTATTAACAAGAAATTTATTATTAACAACTTCTTGATTTGGTTTTATTTTGGCAAGCTAGAACTAAAATACAGCTATAAAGAGTTGATGAAAAAGTTAGCATATTTTGTAACTATATTAGCTAAGAGAGGTATAAGGTTATAGAACAACAGACTTTGAATGGTTTCCCGTAAATTGATTCTCCGCCCATCCCTGTCCCCGTGGGGTCGCCTCCCTGAACGATGAAGTCTTTCACAACGCGATGAAATACAGTTCCGTTGTAGTATCCCTCCATACAGAGCTGGATGAAGTTCCGACATGCCTTTGGTGCTTCTTTTGACCACAACTCAATGTCTAGATCTCCAGCTGAGGTGATCAACAGGACCTGTAAAAACAGCTTGCAGTATAAGTTTAAAATGTATCAGAGATACACTGCACATATATCATTAAAGATTAAACATTTACAGGTATCACTTTGTCAGAAGTAGGTACAATATAACAGTGTGTTGAAATGATTTGTTGGAATATGTAACCATATCTATACTGGCGTGCGACCAGTTCTCGCCGAGTACCATATCTTGCCAGTGCATTGTTACGTCATTTTTCATCATACATAATTTTATGTGTTGATTAAAATGACGTAACAATGCACTGGCGAGAAATATGGAAGGGAATTACCGCCAAAATTCTATGTATCTTGCTTTTATTCTTATTATGCTTACTTCTTTATTATTCATTACATTTACACTTGCATGTCACTTTATTGTTTTCATATTCATGCTTATCCAATTTCACTTTGATTCTCTTTAATTCTTTATTGTTTGCTTATTTCTATGTTGCAATATTCTCTTCTTATTTGTATAAGTTCTTTCTTCTATCTCCGTTACAAACTTGAATTCAAACACGAAACCATAAGGCACTTTCAATAAAGACGAATACTACATAGTACAAGTTGCATGAATTTAATGCTGCATTATGACGCCAGGCGGCAGTGTGTGCGCTACAATTGCTGCTCCCGAAGATTTATTATAACGAAACTAACAAATGGCATAAATAATAATAAATTAGTGAAAACATCTCAAATTAAGGGCTTAGTATAGGAATATGAAATACATGTTAATATAGTCAACTTTTAACAAGCCACGATATACGTAGACTCAAAAAGATACGGTTTTTTTTTTATACATGTAAAATGCCTCCGCGCGGTTCTAAAAAAATCATGGAGGGGGGGGGGGGGGGGGTGGGCTGAGAGATAATTTTGTATTAATTTTTTTATTGGTTGATTAAATAAGTGTGAATTTCCCATTGGGGGTGGATCTGATCTCATTCTAGATCCGTAATGCAATGTACCGTATATATATGCAGTAACAAATTATTTGCAAATTATTTGCAGGAATGATTAATTTTTAGAAGAGAAACATGTCATAAGACTTTATTTTCATTTGAGGTGAAAAGAGGTGGGGTGATGCACGGTTCTGTCCAGAGGTACCCGTGGAACATGTAGATGAAATAGAAATAAATTTAAACCAAATTTAAAGATGTGTTTGAAAAACAATAAAAGGACTGGGGTACGAAATGCTTAGAAGTAGCTTTTCCTGTACTCTAGTACGTGTGAAAATTATCACTTGCATGAATCACTATGTACCTCTCGTTAGGCTACAGTACTGTGTATCCCTGATTAAATGCGATGAATAAATATCCGCGTGAAATTCCGGGTAAAAAAACTTAAAACTGCAGGTTTTAAAATCTCACTTATTTTTCTAAAAGTTTTGAACTTGTGATATGAAAACAAAGTTTGGTGCACGCGATTTTATATTCTTGCGAGTCGGCTCAGAACGGTGGAGTCGCAGAAGTAAATATACGTTTACGCGGTAAAAATTAACGAATCTAAAGTATCAGTGACTTAATTACTCAATGAGTAAACGAAAACAAACCAGGCAAAGAGATTAAAATACGGTATGTGATATGACTGTTTATTCGTTTTGGTTTAAAATCTAAATCAAATCTTAATAAAAATTCTTATATAAGGTTCTAAATAAAATATTTTTTTATCTTCCAAAATACAAAACATACATAATGTATGCTTCTTATTTACACAAATTTTCGAAGTGATAAAAATGTGTATATATCATTCACAGTAATGCTTATTGTAGGTTTGTTTATTTTAATATAAATCATGTACATGTAACTGAATGTCCATGTTTAGATTTGAAAGTGTTTAAGCTATGATACATGTCACTTAGAGACATGAACCTCATACATTAAACTGGTCTTGATTAAATGAAGAGTTGAATTGACAGACTTCCATATCAAGCTAATAATAATTATGATACGGGTGCTAATTATGAGAACTGTAAGATTATATCGTCTCATAAAAATAACTGATGCGCAGACTTAGAATTTTATTTTATTTTAGGAGGGGGGTCCAGTCACCCCACCACCCTTGAAACTTCAAACTTTTTTAAATTCACATAGTAAACCTACTGAAAATAGAACTCGACCTTCCCCTCCCCCCCTCCCCGGCAAACAAAATTATAAATTATCCCTTAGTATATAAACCTCCCCTCCATTTCTTGATCTGAACATATAAACATTGGAGCGAAATGTCATGGTGCGAAACATCCCACATTTAGCTAGCTACGTTGTTTTTTTTTTTCGGGGAGCAGCAATTGTAGCGCGCACACTGCCGCCTGGCGTCATAATGCAGCATTAAATTCATGCAACTTGTATTCGTCTTTATTGAAAGTGCTTTATGGTTTGCGTGTTTGAATTCAAGTTTGTAACAGAGATAGAAGAAAGAATTTACACGAATAAGAAGAGAATGTTGCAACATAGAATTAAGCAAACAATGAAGGATCAAAAAGAATCAAAGTGAAATTGAATAAGCATGAATATGAAAGCAATAAAGTGACATGCAAATGTAAATGTACTAAAGAATAAAGAAGTAAGCATAATAAGAATAAAAGCAAGATACATAGAATTTTGGCGGTAATTCCCTTCCATAGAGAAATGGTACTCAGCGAGAACTGGTCACACGTATGCCAGTATTTCTTCAAATTTCAAAATTCAGGCATATCCAAAAAATATATATCAAAATCCGCTTACCATATAGCATCTTGTCTGACCACAAGGGCTTGTGTGGAAAAAATAATAAGTTAGAAAAGTCAGCATTCCTGAGGAAAACATTTTTTTTCCCCGGTGTATCAACTTTTCTATCTTATATTTTCTGCACAAGCCCGTGGCCTGACCACATATCTGAGGAAATCTGTAATGAGTCACTTATTCTATTTCAGAATCATTATTTGCCTCTACTATATCACAAAATAATATTATCAAAACTTATTACCTTCCCAGTGGTCGGGGGCTCCTGAATGTAAATGTTGCTCATATTGCCGTTTGCCTCACGTTATTGGTAAAGTGAAAGTAGGCATTTAGAACTTTCATAGCGAGGTTGGAGTATGGTAAATTGAGGAAGAATATTGTATATCTGTTCCTAAAAGTGCACAAATTATGAAATACCCATTACTTAAATCAACTTAGTCATTGAAATAAAATAATTATAACGATTAAGATAATGTCAAGATGAAAGAATGTCACGATGAAGAAAAAGCGAGAAGGTATTTCCTTGAGCTATTTTTAACACAGTTATATCCCACAATTCTAATAATGGAAATTGTTTTGAAAACGAGGCATCAACATAGAGGGAAATTCTTTCCAGTAATACTAGATTAAAGGTAAATATTATCCACTAAAATTACATGTCATCTCAAAATTTCAAGATCATTTTACATTTGCTATAGATAAAATTGATATCAATGATTGTTTGAAAACTCTTATTTTTGATTAAGTGTGTTTGGAAATAACGTTTTTCAAAACCTAAAATTAATATGTAGGACGGAATACTTGATGTAGACATTTAAATGTTGCGAAAATATATCCATCCTAATCTTCCACTGAACTACACTAAATTCTTATTTTTTAGAGAAGATACGCACTGAAATGGCTTTAACTTTACAATATTTGCCGTATTTTTCTAAAAGGTGTAAAAATTTCCTGTTATTATATTGAACTAAAAGCTGTTGTTGACATTTTCCATATATGGCATGTGAAGATTTCAGTACGCATGCGTTAGCAATTGACAAGCAGGCCTCAATAAAAGTGGGTTGTCCTAAGAGTCTGTATTTAAGTATTTACAACTAACTATATTTGACAAAAGGAACTGGATGAAATGGACACATAATTTTTGTTTATGTGTGTCATGAAGAAATTGACATATAATATTCATTTTGGATTTGTTGAAATCTAAACTTTATTTGTTTTTGTTGAATATGAGTGGAATTTCTGACTTTGCAATGTTTCGATTTAATTTTTGGCAAAAGCCATTTCTCTCTCACCATGCTGCTGTCCTTGCAGCCTCCCAGATTAATGCGATGGAAAATTCGTCATACCTTCCGAATCCCCTCACCTCACCAGCTCTGATGGTCCTAGCTTCTACGGCTGAGGGTCATGAAGGGGGGCGACTAGCGGCCCCACCTCACCCATATTCCTCCAGTGCGGACGGAAAAGAGATGGTGTCACCGTATGGGAATCCTCCATTCACCATGTACAGGCCAGGGGACCCTTTCCCCCCTCCCATGTACTCTGGGGTGCCACATTTTGTCCGGTCAGACCGAAACATGGGAATCATGCCCCAGGCAGCCAGCAGTGCATTTCGACCCGTCAGTACGGACTCTGAAAGTTCTTATCACTCTGCCTTTGGACCGTCGGCAAAGAAACCAAAATTGGAATCTGGTTCGAATGAAGAGGAAGGAAGAGAGGAGGGTAGCCCTGAATTGAACACTTCAGCCCACATTAAGGAAGAACGGCCCAATAGCATCAGCTCTATCACCAACTCTGAGGGCTTGTCTGATGGTGGAGAATTTGACCGGGGAACACCTGATGAGGGAAGAACACTTAGAAGTAAGCAGTTATTTTGGAACTTTTAATGTTTTGAAGAAAAAATTACTAAAGCAATTATTTTGAACATAATACCCTTTTTAACAAAAATTTGAAAGCTATATTTACACATTAAGCAGAATTTGTTTGCTTTCATTTTATGCTAAAATATAAATGAAACTTTCTGTACACTGTTAGGATCTGTTATCATTATATTTCGTAATTATTTTTTCCCGTAACTCTGTTAGTTGTTAACTTACTGTTTTATCGTGTGTAAAATGTTGAAAATTACCATTGTTTTAAAAAATAAACATTTATTGAGCAAAACGGCCAATTCAGTCATATATTACTTAGCTGAACAAAATAATTATAAATGAATTTAGCAATACATATTAAATAAATAAATAATTTGTGCGGTGTCTGAAATAAGAAATTTGTTTTGGAGAAAAAAAATACAGTTTATAAATTAAAATGTAGTTATACATGTAAAGATTTTATATTTTTAAAATTTTAAACAATTAAACTGGAGTTAAAATGAGGCTGTATTAAACCTGGAATTTGACTTTTTGAACTGGATGCCAATCAGAATATCGAATGTTTGTATTCAACAATAGCCGATTATATGAGGTTGCTAAAGTTCTCAGATTATCAACTGACCATTGGTCCGAGTCATAAAAAGCTAATTGCCTGTAGTGTGACCAATTGTATGGTCTGTATTGTGAAACCTTTTTGACACCAGTGGGAGAAAAAGGTCCCTGGAATAGAATATGGCAGACTGTAATGTTTAAAATCTGAATAGATTGAATTTAAAATTTAACTTTCGAGATCATTCAATTCAAGGATGTTCATTTTAAGAAGAATATATAATGCCAAAAATTAAAGTTGAAACATTTCAAATTATAACAAGCTAAATTTCATTGTGTACACGTGGATTAAATATTTGATTAAATTCAAACTGTAAGTGAAAAATCTGTATGAAATAATTTTATAATAAAAAGCATAAGAAATTATTTTATCAATTGTATTTACCGGAATACTGATTCAAAAACAAAAATTATTTTATATCGGTACTTGAAAAATTTCCTGTTAAATGGTATCAATTAATATACATGCACAAGTTCTGTATACTAATATAAAACATTTGGTGACATAACTGACATTGACAAGAGTAATGTATATGATTATTCTTATTAAGATTTTTTGAAAATAATTAATTCTTATCCATTATATTTTTTCAGTGGAATAAATCACAAGTTCTTAAATATAATGAATAAATAGCATATGCGTTATGTTTACGTACAAACATAAAAAAAAGTTTTATCACAGGCATGCTGCTTTAAAATACTATTTATTTTACTGCAGATTTGCAGCAATATTTATTTTTTTATTATCAAATTTTACAGATTCAAATGATTAAAAAAATTTTGATTAT